>CM054133.1:26225347-26585803 GCA_028751855.1 Ambrosia trifida | reverse complement strand
TTAAGCATAAAGTGGAGTATTATAAAATTTGTTTATATACCAACATATAACTACAAACATATGTATGCCATCAACAACAATTGGTTTTCAATGTAACAGTAAAAAGTATAAGAGGTCGTTTCTAAGTTTATGAACCGCTGCACGTTAAACGGTATTCAGGCTCTAGGTGACGAGATTACTAGGGCGTGACAACTAATTACGTTTCAAAGGAACCAACCATGGTAAGTGAACCACAGTAAGTAGGTTGAATCACGGGTGATACTTAGTTGGGGCGGGAGGGGACGGCCGACCCCCCCCCCCCCCCCCCCCGAATTTTCACGTAAAAGTTCCGATTATATAGTATTCGTATAGAAAATTTTGAAAATATAGGGTTTCGACCCCCCGAAACTAGTTTTTGAACCCCCCCCCCCCCCCCCCCCCCCCCGAAACTAGTGACTTCCAACCCCCGATGACTTTCGACCCCCCGAACCTTCGGGTCAAGCTTCGCCACTGGGTTGAATTGATTAAACCATTGCCAATTTCACCAATTTAAAGAACACCCCTAATAAAATTGACGTTGAAAAATATACATTAGTTAGAATAAGTTGTCATTAGGAAACGAGTGATCAACCCATACATGCATGCAAACTCATGCCAAAAGAAAATAAAAAAGAACGTTTAAAAGCAACTCAAGCACAAGCACAGCAAAATCCGGGTACAAATCACGCAAGTATAGCAAGTTGCGTATCCAGATAAAAACATGAGACCTACATTAACCTACAGGATTATCTGCTAAAAGTAATCTCCCATAAAACAAGTAACTGCCTGCCGGACAAATTACTCGTGCTCTCTTTATGCCGCCTGCAAACTAATCAGTATTTTACAGACAGTAAAGATAACAACAAAGATAAATTTATGGTAGATTATTGGTTGATGGCTTAATAATAGGTGCCGTAGTAGGACTGAGGAGCAACAGCTGCAGTAGGTTGCTGAGCTGGCGTCAATGTTGGTGGTGGTGCCACCGCCGTTGCAGCAGCAGCAGCAGCATCAGGTTGGGCATAAACTTGCTGTGGGGCAGCCTGAGGGGATTGTAAAATTTTTGTTAGGTACTAAATGATTAACAAGACAAAGCATTCAGATCAGAAGGATATATTTATGCAAAACCTAAAATTACCTGGACTGGGTAGGATGCAGGATAAGCGGCATAGGCGGCGGTGGCGGTGGCAGCGGCAGCTTGTGGAGCAGCAGTTGGAGCTTGTGGTTGGGCATAGGTGGTTCCATAAGCATTGTATGTACCATAAGCAGCCTAAAAAGTATATCAAAAGGTGAACAAGATATTCATTAATGGAAGTAGATTGTACTTAACATGCAAACCACCCCCAACTGCCTGATTAAGGATCGAGACAAGTAGGATTGTAAGCAAGCCGAGCTGCACGTGAGCTACTCAAGATTGGCTCACTAAAAGCTCAAATCGAGCCGAGCTTAAACGAGCTCGAGCCAAGCTTCAAATACCAATATAATAATTATTTTTATCTACGAAATAATATTATTTACAAAACTACGATAAGTAGCTAAATAGTATATATTTTGTGATTTACATATAAATTCCTTATATTTTTTTATTTTGGAAGGCAACAAACAAATTTATAAAACTAATGGTATATGCACATAAACAAAATATTAAAAATTTATAAAAGTTGAAAACAAATCGAGCTCGAGCTTGAAAATTATTAATGTGTTGAACTTGAGCTGTAGACAAAGCTCGAAACGAGCCGAGCTCGAGCTTTCTTATCTTAAACAAACTGAGCTAAAGCTTAGGCAAGCCTTTACACCTGTCAATACAAGCACATGAAAAAGAACAGATTTAAATAAAAGTTAACGATTTTTTAGGTAATAATACCTGTTGAGTATAGGTTGCAGGCCATTGTTGTCCTTGAGCTTGTGTAGCTTGTGGCCAAGCTTGAGTCTGAACACCATAACCCGCCGGCCACTGGTTTTGTGTGCCCGGGTAGGCTGATGGAGCAGGTGAAACCCCACCAGTTTTAGCAAGCTTTGCTCTGTCTGAAACTAGAAAGCCGTCCATGTGTCGTTTCTTAGATTCCAAGGCATTTTTATGAGGTAGAAAGAGCTTAGCATGCCTGTTGTCTGCCTTTTTGATGGTCTGTGTGTCCCCAAAAAGATCTAAAAACTGCAGAATATATTGTCATGACGTCTGCACATCACATTCTACAAACACCATGACTAGAAATTGGGGTTGGGTAACGGGCAAAAAGGATTCACCTTTGAACAGGCCAGCTTTAATTACAAATCAGGTTGCATTGTGACAAAATACTTTTGATCCAATTTACAGTTGTTAAATTAACTCTATGTTGTTTTACAGAATTCGTACATAAGTCCTTGGACTTAATTTTTAAATGATTAAATTTAGGTATGGCAATCCTGACCAATATGTATATTTTTGGGCTGATTTGTACTCTAAATAAAAATACACGGATTGTTTTGGGTTACTTGTATTTTTAAGGAGCTAGGATAGGCAGGCTCAAATGCAAGAAAAAACCTAACAGTTCACAATGGCTGACTGAAAAAGGAGAGCAAGTTGTCTCCAACGGATTCAATGACCCAAGCGCTGTTATGGTCACCCTTCGTCTTTACCTTGATCAGTCCTCTCTATTTTAATATTTGATTCATAAACGCATTTGGCTGTTGGTCCATCCTTATTCCAGATCTATCTCTTTGTTTGTCTAATAATATTTATATAGTGTTAAATGCTTATTGTGTAAATTCTTGATCAATTCGAAGAATACAAATGAAGAAGCCATCAATGTTGCGGAACAAATGCCCAATTTTGGGTTTAATGATAAGTTGCTAATTTTGCCTATTTTTCTTTGTTGTTGATGGTTGTTGCAGAACAAATGCCCAATTTTTCTTTGCTAATGCCTAATTTTTGGATCAGGTGTTGTAGAGCAGATTTGAGCAGAAATCAAATGCAAAAAAAAAAGGCCTGTTGATGATGCTCGAGCATAATCCAATGGAAAGCATTCATCACGATTTTAGATCATGTGTAAGTTTGTTTTTGATTTTTGGGCCTTTGAGGTTCTAATGGAACAATTCGATTGAAAATTTTTGAACTTCCATTGATTTTTGGTTGCTGCTCTTTTTATTTTGTTATTCCGTCATTTTCTAAATCAGCCCATTCTCACATGCATTTACTTTTGGCGAAGCCCGTTCAAACTCACATTTATTTTCCCCAAACCCACCCTACAATCTAACCCATGTTTATTTGTGACCAAACCCATTTTGACCAGAACCAAAATGAACCCTTTTAAACGCCTCGTTCTGACCTGAACCCATCATGACCCGAACCCATTTTGACTTTTAAGCTGTCACCCCGCCCAACCCAACCGCCCATTTTTCTGGCTCTAAATAAATCCCGGGATTTTATAACCAACCAAAAAGGTCCTTCATGTAAATTAAAAACTTGATCCTTTAGAAAAAGAACTTTTCATTGGTTATTAAAAACGTTAAGGGATTTAATCATGCAAAGAATAACGTTTTTTTAGATCAATTCAAGGGACATTGATGTTAAGTTTTATAAAAGTTGAGAGATACAGAAAGCCCATAAAGAGTTAACAATCACCCTTCTTACAAAATAAATAATTATCACGTTAATTATTATTACAAAAAAACGTTATTATTAAAAAAACATTATATTCTATCTTCTAGTAAAACACTTAGGAGTCTGTAAGTTCTAAATATAACTCCACACAACCTTAAACCAATTTCACCCATTCCTCTAAGTATTTATTTGGTTTGAGATAAGAGGGCAACCCAACCCAAATCAACCAATAACACAAATTCAATTTACCTCCAAGAAAATGCTAGATAATTCCTCTCTCTCAACATAGCTTGCAGGATTTAAATCATCAGAACCAGGAGCTATGAACTTCTCAACTAGCGAGTCTAGACGATCAATTTGCTTTGGAAGTGACTGAATTGATTCCATATGGATTAAAGCCTACATAACCAAAACACAAATGCATGCAATAAATTTAATAAGAAAATTGAGAAAAACAAAAACAAAAACAAAACTGAACGAAAGTGGGCAAAGATATAGACCTCTAAAAGTGGTTTTGAAAGTTGAGTACACTCCAAGGCTTGATCTAAAACCTCCCTTGCTTTTTCAACCCTTCCCAAAACCTGCCAACAACAATGTAATTAAAAATCACATATTGTGGTCTCACACAAAAATAACAGAAAAATAAGATATAAAATATCCACACGAAATATCTGAATACTAAGAAGAATGCTGACCGATGAGAAACTCGAATCTCAACCAGAATAGATCATGGTCAATTTGGTTTGTGTTCGTTGTCTATTGTCTAATGGTGCTACAAAAGGTCAAAAGGGTCTTTTCTATTAATAAAACCTCCTAAGCCAGAAGGCTCATTTTGCTACCTCCGATACAGGGCTAACACCCTCTGGTAAGGGAAGACATTTGAAGTTGTTCTCATGCTTTTTCTGCTAAAATTAATAACCTAGCCACCTACGCATATGGCACAAATTCTACACTTAAGATTGTTCTTCTATGAGTATACCAAACCAGTAATTTTGTCAATGTACAATCAACATTCAATATAAATCTTCAGATTTACAGCACACAAAAGCTGAAAAACAGAAGGCGCACGGTTATAGAGGGCATACCATGTACAAAAATCGAGAATACTGTGCAAACAAAAGCGGCAAAGTCTGTGAGTGTTCTTTTCCTTTCTCAATTGCAATTGTCTGCTCATACAAAGAACAAGCATCTTCCAGATTCCCCTAATTATATAAAATGAAAACCAATTAATTCATGCAAAATGAGATTAATGTCACATACATGTTTGGTTTATGTACTAATTACTAGTTAGTTTACCAGCCGATGTTCCATGTTAGCATGCTTGATAATTGCTTCAAGAAGTCCGGGAGAAATTTCAGTATGCACAAGCTGATAAGATGCACGAGCAGCAGCAATATCTCCACCATGCTCTTTAAATCGGGCAGCAAATAAGTGAATCTCTGGTTGCCTCTGCAAAACCAATCAGGTAGCAAAACTTTGTTAAATAACAAACTGTAAATACACAAGCTGGGGAAAGATTGTCAATAACTAAAACAAGACCTAAAAAACTCATACAGACTTAGAAAGGCAAAGTATGGTAGGGTAAACAACAGAAATCATTCCTGTAGAGAGTATAAATTATGTCCCAAGACGGCTAAACTTTGTTTATTACGCTAAGCATCCTTAATACGAGGTTTAAGCACACTCTGTCCTTCCCTTAAATCAACTTATATTTTCTTAATTATTATATTGTAAGCCCAAATCAATCAACGCAAGCATAAATTATTTTTCAAACCAAAAATCGTAAATTCAAGAACACTCAACAATAAATACAAGACCTAATATAATATTAACTTAAGTTGTAAATATTAATGTTTGTGCCCTTGAGTGTTCTTATGAACTTGAACTTCAAAAACTAAATAAAAACGCAAAAAGAAATAAAGATATTGAAGAAGACGAGGGGATTCTGGTTATTTATTAAGATGAAGGGTTGAAAAATATAAAAACTTTCGTAGTGTCCTTGAGTAAAAATATTTGGGTTTTCTTTAAAAAAATAAAAATAAATAAAGAGATTGAGATGTGACTATTTTGGTTATTTCATTTTTGTAGTTTATGTACGCTCTTTGGACATATGCACGCACATATTTACATACATATATATACACACACATAAATATATGTGAGGAGCTCAAAGCATAGTTATCGATAGCGAATAGCGGCAAATAGCGACGGGCTACCGATATGCTACGTAGCGATAGCGATGAAATAGCGCCCGCTATTTCGTAAATAGCGATAAGGTATTAAAAAATTTAAAAATATTTTTATGTACAAATTTACAAGTATAAGGACCAAATGTTAATATACATAAACTAATTTTATAATTTCTATATAAAATTTAGAAGTTTTAAAACCAAATGTAAACAAATGAAAGATAGAGGGGTTAATTGTGAAAATATATAAAGTTTTATTAACCTTAAAAAGCTAACCCTAAAATGAAATCACAGATAACAGCCGCTTTTTTCATTTTCATCTTCTACCTTCAACCTTCTCCTTCTTTCCGGCAGTAAACACAGACGCCGTCACCGGAATAGTCGCCGGAAGTCGCCGGAATTCGCCGGTAAGTCGCTATCTTCACGCTATCACCCCGCTAAACACAATATAGCGATGGTTAGACGATACGCGACGCTATTCGCGATCGCGGTCGCTACCATCGCTATTAACAACTATGGCTCAAAGAGTGCAAGACCCTTAAAACAGGTATGTTTCTGTAGTTTATGTACACTATTAGGACATATGCACACATCATCTTGGTTTTAAAAAGCGCGAAGCGCACAAAAGCAACGAGGTCTAAAACCGAGGTGCAAAGCGTAAAAGCGGTGGGCTTTTCATACGCGAGGCGCAAGACAATTATATAATTTTTTATATATATGCTATAGGTTTTTAGCATTATTTACTCAAAATATAGATACAAATAAGGTATATATATGATTTAACTAAAATGTACAACCTTTTTAGCTACATGTATAACAATTTTAAGCACAAAAACATCATGTGTACAAAAAGCGCGCTTTTCTCGCTTTTTTTTCTTGCGCTTTTCGTGCGCTTTTTGCGCTTTTCGTACACTGCTCGCCTAGGGTTACATAAGGCGCACGGATTTGCGCCTAGGTGCGCTTTGCGCTTAAGCGCGCTTTTTAAAACATAGCACATCATTGTTCCAGAAGTCCACGACTATACACCTAATCCATTACTAATGAGTATTATAGTAAGATCTACAAATACGGTGAATAAATTTATGAAAATTGTGTACCTTTACAAAAACTTGAGTGGCACGAGCAAGGGCATTTTCAGCAAGATCTATGCTCCCACTTGCTTCCATACACAAAATGTATCGTATCCAGTACTCGGGATAGTTAGCACATGCAATTAGACATCTTTCATATAACTTCACAACCTGGTTCAAAAAAAATAACATAATGTATACAAAAAAAATAAATAATGACTTATTTGTAGATGAATCAAATAATCAGAAAACTGAGAGGGCTAAGAAGAAACACAAAAGAGATACTCGGATGGCGGAACAGGGAGGCCCCTCAAAAATACAAAGAGGGACCCACCTTGCCTCACAGACAGATGATTAAGTAAGAACACACCTGCATAACATAACATTGCAACTTTTAACAAATAGTTGTTACCATTCAACACATGATCAACTATGAACCCAGAATCTCCACTCACAAAAATAGGGTTTGAAGTACTTAGCCTTATTTTAGCAACCAAATGAGACACCCATGCTTCATCCAACCAGTTTAGCCGATTAATCTTATGAGCAGCAGATATTACTTAACTGTAAGTCAATGTATTAACAGGGACAACTAAAGGCACAAACCACAAAATGTAAGAACTCAAGCATATGAAGATGAAACACTTGACTTTTACCTTATTGAAGTCATCACATCCTTCGATAAAATTAAGATAATGATGCCAGTTTTCAAGCTCTGCGGCATTAAGTGGTCGAACATGAAAGTAGGGCCTCCTGATAGCAGCTTCAAACTCAATTATCTTGGACTCGAATTCTTTAGCTTTCTTATACAGCTCTTCTCTGACAGCCATATAGCTCTCCAATTCCTCAGCTTCTGTTAAACTTGCATTCACAGGTTTAGAAGATTGATCCACTGCATTTGGATTAAGTTCCCCTTCGTTTCCTTCATTATTAACCTCCCCTTTAGTATTTGCTGCAGCTGCAACTTCCTCAGGAGTTCTCAATTCTGATAAAGGGCGGCTTGCTACTAAATCCCTGAAACTGTAAATTGTAACAGAATAGTATTAATACTCATGCAAAAAAAAAAAATACCGACTAAATTGATGAAAATATTATCTGGCCTACTTAAAAGCTTTTAACCTCGCCGAACAAAATTGCCACCTTGTGAAAAATTTATACATATCATGACATGCCAGTATGCCACATAATCATTAATACAGAAAAAACAAGAACAGTCCTGGTTATATCACCTGTTAAAATAGCGATCCAACTGTTGATTAGGATGCTCCAATATTCTGGTGTATATCATGGCTAAATTGGACCACTGCTGCTGCTGATACTCGTACTCGATATATTTATCCCATAAAGGGAAAGATAGAAAATCAGTTCCAACATAAGCTAATGCACGTTCAAATAGCCTGAAACAACATACAATAACTGAGGTACAATTCCTAAACCAATAAATAGAATAATATCAAATATGTCCGTGAATGCATGATAGATGCAGCAACTTCTAATAAAAACTAAGGCCCCATTTGGTATCACTTGAAATATTCTGATTTATTTTTGCATTCTCTGTAATGTAAATAAATTCGTAATTTCTGACCAACAACGCAATATACATGCTTAGAAAGACATCCTCTATTCAAATGAAAACGAAATATAAAATATATAAAGGAAATTATTCTTAAGTCAAAAATTCAACACAATGATGAATCATCTACACTCAGTTATTACCTCCTTACTGTATCAGGATCCCCATAAGTGTTTATGGCAAAAACACAATAGTGCAGCCACATGTCTACAGAATATGTTACTCCATGCACTGCACGTTCATAAACCTCCACGACTTTGTCCACATATCCCAGGCGTGCTTCATGATCAGCGTACTTCTTCCAATAACCGTAACACAACGGAAATTCAGCTAAAAAGGCATCATAAACTTTTCGGATCTTCATAATATTATCCTGTAAACAGGTGATATATATTTATTATGTACAGGCAATCAACAATCAGTCAATGAGTCAATTAAAAAATTTGCTTCAAATCAAAGCTAAGGTTCATACTTAGAAACTTGCAATCTGCTAGGCTTGAGGGAGCAAGAGACACAAAATACATGTTAGAATAAATATTACTGGCTTGATTTCTAATTGATTTTTTTTTTTTTTTTTGCTTCAATAATACAAGATACCTCAGCTGTTTTCTCAGTTTCTTCTATTAAGGCGGTCCAGGCATTAAACTCCGACGAATTTGCATTTACTATGCTCCATAATCTTTCTTCTTCAGGAGATAATGCAGTTACGACTGCCATGAAAAATACAGGAGGTTATTCAGTTATAGATGAAGCAATTTTTTTTCTCACAAATTCACAATTAGTATACAGACAGAATTAAGCAAAACACAAGTGACAAAATATACCAGAACCATCCTCCGGTTGGTTTGCAGATGCAGAATTATGACCATCATATGAGCCAACACCATTCTCAGCTGGCATAGTTTTTCCATCAGTAACATCATTCCCATTCACAGAGGAATGGTATGCAGTAAGCTGAGATGAATCTACAGAATCTGCGTGACCAGTATTCACATCTGTAACCTCTGATTTCCCAGCAGCACCTGAGCTTCCATGCGGAATAGCAACGTCCGCATCCATAGCATCTGTACCAGTAGAAGTAGCCAAATCACCATACTCAGGAGCAGATGCTTGAGCAGCCACTGTTTCGTTCTCCGCCATTGCCAAAAAAGATCCTGATCGTCTTAAACCTGTAAGTAAGATAACAGCCAACGTAACTAAACGAATCTGAAAAATGCAACGGTATCCACTCACTAAAATTGATCAATTCATCAGCCAATAACCCTATCTTCTGTAACCATCTTACTTACCAGTTCTTATCGCAAACTCAAACATCCCTATCTATAAAGCAATCATCATGCAAACCCTAGTTTGAGCAGAAAACCAACAAAACATATGAAGAATACAAAAACTGCATCCTCTTGTTAATTAAACTATTAAAAGACTATCAGAAACCATCCTACATCATATTCCAGGAAGACAAAGCTCTACGGACGCATACTGCATACATATCCAATGAGCACAAATTCCTCATCAATTGTACACAAATACTCCCTTAACTAAACCTAAATACTTAAACCACACAATATTATTATTATAAACAATAAAATAATAAAATTCAAAGGCACAAACCAGCAGACACAGTCACTTCTAATTCATGTCTCGAAATAATATCCTACTGACTAAATTAAATTAAATAAATAATACAAAAGTCCTCTATGAGACAGTTATAAGAGTAATAAGAGCATCTGGAGAATAATAAAAGGCTATATTATAATTGAAACCCTAAATTTTAAATAAAATAAAATAAGGAGTTGGAGATTACTCGGTGAGGTGATAGTAGAAGAGGTGTGGCGCTAGCAATGGAGGCGTCAGAAGAGGATTACGGCGGAAGACGACGGTGACGGTGGTGGCGTGACCGGAGGGAGAGAGAGAGAAGGAAGTGACGACTAGCGGCTGTAGAGAGAGTGCGTGTGTGAGTTTATTTATTATGCCCTAAATAAATACGCAGCAGAGAGAGTGCGTGTGTGAGTTCGTTTTTTTATCGGCAAACAAGTGTGTAGCAATCACCCTTGCGGGCGCCGTGTCCAAGAATCGAATATACGACCTCCAGCAGCCCCGCGATGCGTGGAAACCCGAGCCCCACCCGCCCGAAGGCACGACAGTGTTATAGAACTCGGTAAAACCTTGCTGCCCGTCAGATTCGAACCGGCGCCACCCGTATTCGATCTTCACCCGGATACCAAACCATAAATAATGAAAGTGGGGATTGAACCTTTGATGGAAGTGTGTGAGTTCATTTACATGCGCTTTTTTACATATTTTCAAATTTCATCCCTTTAATGTTTATTTTTTTTATTTTTTACGAGCAGCCTTACATATTACCTATATATTTATAGATCTGTTATTTGAACAGTAAATGGGTGTCTCTGTCTTTTTACGTTTTCTTAAGAGGGTATTTTCGTCCACACACGTTATACACACATACTCATTATACACACATACTCACAGAGAGAGCGAGAGCGAGAGATCAGGGAAGACAGAGGGAGGTGGCGGTGGGTTTCCGGTCATCATCGTCTCTACCAACCTGATCCACATCAGCCGAAGGATCTCCGTCTTACACCGGAGGCTGCGTCTTTGACCCGACTAAGGTAAACCTCCAAACCCTAATAAGTTTCCACCCCTATACATGCTTCATAACTCCCGATCTGTGGTTTTGTGGTTGTTTTTGGACATGACATGGACAACAGTAGCTAAGTTGGAACGCAAAACAGATCTGTTGATTGACATGTTTTCATTTCATTACAAAATGTCGATTTATTCATTTCGTTTCAAACTATGATTTTTATCAATAGTTGTGTCACACATGTCTTTTCACCAATATGTTATTCTAAACATATTTGGATGTTGTACATGATGGGTGAAACCATTTTGAGGTTCAATGAAAGAAATATTTGATCACCGCAAGCAATATATTTGGAATTGTTGCTACAACGAGGAAAATGGTCGGGATTAGGTTAAGAGATGTATGGGATTATAAGTTAAGGGTGTGTTAGGTTTAGGTTAGGGTTTAGGGGATCCTCTAGCTCCTGGAAGGACCTGCACAAGGTAACATACACTGTTAGCCTTAACGCAGGAGGGGGCCTCCTATGTTTGGACTCCGGCGTGAGAATAAGTATATATTCGATTGGAGTTGGGAAATAATGAAGTTGAGAGTGTATGAGTGAAAAGAATAAGTGAGAAGTGAGTGCGTGGAATGACAACCCAAGGGTCTCCTTATATAGGCAGTGGAATTCTGCCCAGGAGCTCCCCTATGGTAGCTTCCTTACTATACCTGGTAAGGATTGACTCTCTTTATGTTCCCTGCAGTGAGACTTTGCCCATTTGGTACACTTTCAGTTTTTACTATTTCCTAGGCATGGCTTGGAGCTGTGTGATGTTTTGTCTTTTGCCTATAGTAAGAAGCCAAAGTACTTTTTTACATTTCCAATGATTTTACTGTTTGCTTTCTGCTACATAGCTACCGTATGGCAGCCATATTGCCTTATATTAGCTGCTCAGCTCCAATAAGTCTGGCAAACCTTAATACTTTACTTTTCTTTATTTTTTGACAATGGATTAAACGTGGTCGTTTTAGTACCCACGTCATCAGCCCCCAGTCATAAGCATTTGTAAAGAAGTTAGAAGTGCTTGTGACTTGTAAATTATCTCCTGCTTCGGTGGCAATGTTAGCCAATCTTACCTTGGTACCGAGGAGTTATTAGATTCAAAGCTCCCTCGTGGGAGGCTTGTATTTGTATAATGCCTTTGCCAATTTTTTATGTAAGTTTCTGTCCTTTTGCTCCTTATTATGACCCTATTTTTAATTAATATCGATGGCCATTATTGCTTTCTTGGGAGCAGACTTACGTCCCATTAGCTGCTACAGGCGACTATTGATTTGATGGGTGCCTAGGCTGATGTCATCCAAGTGGACAGCTGGGCGGCGGTTACTCCCTTGGTAACTGTTCTTGATCATTAATTCAAAATTTGAATTTTATAAAAGGAGATAACTTCTCCTAGTTTTTCATTTCATTCCCCCTTTTAATAAAATTTCTCTCTTTCTCCCACGATCATCTCTTTGTCGACGTCCCTATTTTTCCTCTATAAATTCTGGTAATTAACATCCTTCACTTTCATACTTGTTTTTCATTATGTCTAAAAGCAATCTTGCCTCCCAGTTTACTCGGTTATCTAAATCTGATGTCGAACGGTTTTGTATGGAGATCGGCATCCCTGTGTCTTTTGAATCGTCTGTTCCTAAAGGGAAGACTCCGGTAACCACTGTCTCCTCAGGCAAGATAGCCGTTTACACACGTCAGTTTGACCAGGGTAACCTTCGGTACCCCTTTTCTAAGTTTTTTCTTAATGTTCTCGAGTATCATCAACTTGGTCTTGATCAGTTATGTCCCTCTGTTGTTGCCCGAATACTTCACTTTGAAATCGTGTGTTGTTGTCTCGGTTATGAGCCTTCTCTGGCCATGTACCGTCGATTCTTTAAGTTGGCTAAGAATGGGAACTGGTTTACTGTTGAAAAGACTCAGTGTGAACCAGCCCTAATCTCGAGTGTTATTGGTCTTGTGTCTTCCTGGAAAGACAACTTTTTCTTTTTGAACTCTGACTTCCTGCCTTTCAAGGCTCCAAGGAGGTCTTTTGATGCTCCTCTGAATGAGAAGGAGCCTGACCCTGATACTCTTGATCAGGAACTATTGGAAAAGCTTTGTGTTTTTCCTACTCGTCTCCGCACCTTTCCTGAAGATTTCCTGGTTATGATGGATTTGAGTGTCAACTAGGATGATCCTAAAATTGAACCTGTGTTTTATCATGGTGGGGAGGGTATGTGTCGTTAAGGCTTACTTTCTCTACCCAACTTTTGCTTACTGGTTGCCTTATCTGACTTCTTTTCCTTTTTTGCAGAAATAAGTACCCTTGATTTCCTTGCTTTGGACGATATTGCTGATGTTAAGTTCAAGGTCCGTACGTCAGGGGAAAGGAAGAATGTGGTTGTAAGGATTGAGCATGTTCGTTTTCAGGGGGAGTATACTAGTATCATCTCGTCATCCTCAACTGTTGCAGAGCTTTCGGTGAAGAAGTCTGTTATTGTTCGTCGCTCCAGTAAGCGACTTCAGAGTGCTTCTTCTGTCCCAGGGAATACTCCTGCTATCCCCTTGGTCCTTGAAGATGAGGATGAAGATTCCTCCTTAATAGCTTCTGCCCTGGGGTGTGCACCTGCGTCAGGGAAAGGCAAGCTGACATTGTCTTCCCCTAAGAAGGATGATGATTTGTTCAAGAAGCCTAAGGATGTGGTGATCAAGGGTGGAAATCAGAAGTTGTTGTCATTGAAAACTGAAGGTGGTGATAGCTCTAAGGCGATTGCCGATGTTGGTGTTGGTTCCCCTGTTCAGCAGGGTCATGGTGAAGGAGTTTTTGTACCGAATTGGGACGTTAAGAGTACCGATGTTCTGAAGAAGGCTTTCGTCTGTCGGGATTTGATTGACCATTGCATCCCTGATGAAAAAGATGTATTACCATTTTGGTCAGTTTTTATCTTTGTTCCTAGATGGGATGGCAAGGTGGGGTGAGTTGTTACTTCGAAATGAGTAAGTTGAAGGTGCCTATGAGAAGCACGAGACTGAGCTGGTGAAGGTGAAAGAGGAATTGGCTAGGTATGTTGCACGGGAGAAGGATCTGGTTCATGAGTTGGCCGTGTCCAGGACCCAACTTGATTTGGAGAAGGAGAAATTTGACAAGATGTTCAAGGGGCTAAACGATGAGAAGGCTAAGGTCGTCGAGGAGAGGGAAGGTTTGGCTCAGGCTAGGGAGGCAGTTAAACAAGAACAGGCTGTTGTGGAGAAGGTTGGTATGGAGCTCCGGGCTCGAGTGGATCGTTTGACTAAGGAGAAAGAGTGGTTGGTTTCTAAGGGTGTTGCCCGTTTTATCACCAACCTGCTGCATTCCCAGGAGTTCAACGCTCCTTTGGCTGACATTTATGCAAAGGCCATAGCCTTCGGTCGTCACGGGGGAATCCAGGCTGGTTTCAAGGCAGTTGAGGAGGGTCAGAAGCTCGAGGAGCTACCATCTTTTAAGCCTTCTTTTGGGGAAGAGTTTGTAAATGTTGTGAAGGCGATGGAACTTTACACTTACCCTTATATTGCTGCCATTGCCAAGGCTTCCCATCAGCCTATCTCCTTCCTGCAAGATTTGGAGCCGGAAGGTTTGATGAAGGAGGTGGCCAATGAGGTTTTCAACTCGTATGTGTCAAAGAGGCCCCTCAGGATCATGTTGGAGGGAGCTGATGGTGGGGAAGGTAGTTCGAAGCGTCCTAAGCCTGCTGATTCGTTAAGAGTTCCCAACTTGGAGCGGGTATTTGACAGTCCTTCCCCCCTTCAGGCTTTGGAGGTCAATTCCATCCCTCCGTCTGGCGAAGATGATCCGTTTGCTGGCCTTGACACTGATGGCCTCTATGAAGATGTTGGCAACCAAACTCTGGCTTCCACTGGTGAGGGCGATACCACCGATGAAGCCGAAGATTCTGCCACTCCATGATCTAGCTATGTTTTAAGCTTCCTTTATGTTTAAGTTGTCTTATGTGCTGAAACTCATTTGTACTCAGCCTTAGGGCTTTTATGTTTATTAATAGGAATGCTCCCCCTCTAGGGGTGATGCTTTATTTATGTTTAATGCTTGGTTGTCTTGGATATTTTACTTGTCGTTTGTAGTGTTTGCACTGTCTTTAACCTTTCACCTTGAGGTGGATGCTGCAGTCACCCAACCCATGATACTTAGCTAAGGAACCGATGCAATACTTATCCTATCAGCTTGTTTGTTTATGTTGGAGCCTGATTTAGTGGCTTGTTAAGTTGTATGTTCGTCTTTGGGTATCATGAACATGCGCGAGCTGTCTTGGTGTGAGGAGCTCACCCTCTTTCATGGGTTTAGGTATTCCTTCTAAGGACTTGTCCCATGGAGTTGTGGATTGTATTAGGAACTCACCATGTATACAGGAAGGTTATCAACCTTATTGCCTGTTGAGCAGTTGTGGCCTCGGAGCTCATCCCCGTTTCATGGGTAGGTATAGCGCCGGATCCCATGGAGCCTTGTTAGGAGGGGCTCACCCTTTGATAAGATAAGTGACAAGTGAATTGTTCTTAAAACAAAGTTCTTTCATTAGTCATATCATTGGGAATACATAGTAGCATTACAACCATTAAACATAAAATCGTTTCAAGTGTTTGTCATTCCAATGCCTTCGGGACCATTTTGCCATTAGGGTCGGCTAGCTTGTAGGATCCCCCTTTGTGGGCTTCCTTAATAACATAGGGACCTTCCCATCGGGGACCTAGCTTCCCTACACTCTGCTGCCTGCTGGCTTCACTGCATCTCAACACAAGGTCCCCAGGTCTGAAGACCTTCTTTTGTACCCCTGTGTTGTAGTAGGCTTTGAGCCTCTTCTTGTACCTAGCCTCCTTGATGAAGGCTTGGTCCCTTGATTCTTCGAGGAGGTCTAGGTTGAGTAGCACCTCCTTGTCATTGTGTCGTGCGTCTCGTCGAGCATTTCTTCTTGAGCTTACCCATATCTCTGCTGGTATAACAGCTTCGCTTCCGAAGACGAGGCTGTAGGGTGTCTTTTGGTGACTTGTCTTCTCCATGGTTCTGATAGCCCATAGAACACTTGGGAGCTCATGACAGGAGAGCTCCACAAATCACAATGAATAATATCAAACAGTGCAAATGTAAAAGTATTAGAAGCATGAAAAGGTAAACGTTTACTGTTTGAAAGTTGACAAGAATTGCAAACTGTAGACCGATGGTCTTTATTACATGAAAAATTAAAATTTCGACTAAGAATATCTAAAACTTGGGCTCCTGGATGACCTAGACGGTCATGACAGGGTAAGGAAGCAGTGGTGAGGGATCTCATCGACCCATTTCTTGCCATATCTTCTCAGCCTTGCTTTAATACCTTCGACGATGTTTCTATTCATGCGCTCAACTTGTCCATTGGATTGGGGGTAAGCTACTGAGCTGAAGACTTGCTTGATGCCCAACTCGGAGCACCAACTGCTGAATGGCTTGTTGGCAAATTGTTTTCCGTTGTCCGTTACGATCTCCCCTCGTAGCCCATATCTGCAAATTATCTGTTCCCATACGAAATTTATCACATGCTTCCCTGATATGGTGGCTAACGGCCTGACCTCCGGCCACTTGGTGAAATAATCGACAGCTACCAGAAGAAACTTCAGCTTTTTTTGGAGCCTGTGGGAAGGGACCCACTATGTCCATGCCCCACTTATAGAAGGGCCATGCAGAGATGATGGGTACAAGATAGTGTTTTGGGTTGGTCTTCACTAGCGTTTTGTAGCTGACATGCTTCGCATTTTCGGATTGTCTCGACGGCATCTTTGTGCATGGTTGGCCAATAATAACCAAGGTTCATAAGCTTCGATACCACAGCACGAGGTCCGGCATGCATGCCACATATCCCTTCGTGTATCTCCCTGATGAGATAGTTGCTCTGATTAGGGCCCACACACATGAGTAGGGGGTGCCAAGTAGCCCTTTTTGTAGAGCTTGTCATCTTCAATCACATATTGCCTCGCCCTGATGACCAACCGCTTTGCTTCTCGTTCGTCATCTGGCAGCTTCCCTTCTTTAAGGTAGGACACAATGGTAGTCATCCATGTGGATTCTGTTTCGGTGACAACATCTTGGACTTTTTTGTCATCAATGGATGGTTCCCGGAGCACCTCAACCAGGAGCTTTTTAGTTAAGTGAGCAAACGTTAGGGAAGCCAGCTTGCTCAGGGCATCTGCCTGCTTGTTTTTGGTCCTCGATACTTGTTCTAGTGTGAAGGCTTTGAATTCCTTGATGAATTCCTTGACCTTATCTTTGTACTTGATCATTGAGGGCTCCTTAGTTGTGTACCCTCCATTCACTTGCTTGACTACCAGGTTTGAATCAACAAATACTTTCAATTCTTGCACTTTCATGCTTCTTGCCAACCTTAAACCGGCCAGTAGGGCTTCATATTCAGCAACGTTGTTGGTGCACGGGAAGTCTAGACGAAGTGCATAAGTGTACTTAGTTCCGTGGGGGTCCCTGATGACAAGACCAGCCTCGGAACATTCTACACTTGAGGCTCTATCAGTGAAAAGACACCACTTCCCTTTGAGGTCAGGTTGTTCTTCTTCGACCTCATTCATCTCTTTTTCTGTCTGCAGGATGGGTAATTCGGCTAGAAAGTCAGCGAACACTTGCCCTTTGTAAGCCCTTCTAGGCACGTACTCTATCTTGTGCTCCCCTAGACCAATAGCCCATTTTGCCAACCTCCCCGAGTCTTCTGGTTTTTCTAAGATGGAGTGTATGGGTTGGTCGGTGATCACCCTCATTGGGTGTGCCTGAAAATATCGCCTTAGCCTATTGGCAATGTGCACAAGTGCCAACACAAGCTTCTCTATGGGAGCATAATTGATTTCAGCATCTTTGAGGGCTCTGCTGACGAAGTAAACAGGTATTTGCTCCTTTCCTTGATCAACCAAGAGGACTGAGCTGACTGCTTCTGATCCTGCAGACAAGTAAACTATTATTACTTCCCCCTTTTCAGGTGTTGCCATTTCTGGCAAGGAAGCAATGTGTTTTTTAAGCTCAAGGAAGGCAGCTTCTGCCTCTTTTGTCCAACGGAAATCCTTCTTATCGATACAATTCTTGAGTGTTTTAAAGAAGGGCAGGGATTTTTCCGCGGATTTAGGCAAGAAACGTTTCAAGGCGGCAATTTTACCGTTGAGGTTCTGCACTTCCTTCTTTGTGGTAGGTGACTTCATGTCTAGGACAACTTGGATCTTGCTTGGATTTGCCTTGATGCTTTATTCTCCGACTATATGGCCAAGGAACTTCCCTTCCTCGAACCCAAAGGAGCACTTTACTGGATTGAGCTTCATATTTATCCCTCGGAGGTTATCAAAAGTTTCTCGGATGTCTTTGATCATTGCCTTCCCAGACTCGCTTTTGATGACCAAGTCATCTACGTAGGCTTCCATGTTCCTCCCAATCTATTTCGAGAAGGCCTGATCCACCAACCGTTGGTAAGTGGCTCCTGCATTTTTCAAGCCAAAGGGCATCTTTCGGTAACAAAAGATCCCCTTATCGGTGTGGAAGGCTGTTTTTTCCTCGTCTTCTTGCTTCATTTGAATTTGGTGATACCCCTTATTGCCATCCAGGAAGCACTTGTATTGGAAGCCACTGAGGGAGTCGACCTTCCAATCAATTTCGGGTAGGGGGTAGCAGTCTTTAGGGCAAGCTTTATTAAGATCTTTGAAATCTACGCACATCCTCCAAGTTCCATCTTGTTTGGCTACCATAACTGGATTCGACACCCATGAGTGGTATTGGACATCCCTTAGGATGCCAGCTTTTACCAACTTTTCAACCTCTTGACAAGTAGCCTGACTCTTGGCAGGGGCCAAGCCTTTTTTCTTTTGGACGACAGGTTTGTAGGAGGGAGCTATGTTGAGGGAGTGCTCAGCCAAATCTCTTGGGACCCCAGTCATGTCCCCGGGACACCAGGCAAATACATCTTGGCTTTCCTGCAAAAGGTTGATTAGTTCAAACATAACCTTATCAGGGAGCAGGTTGTTTACTTTGATGGTCTGCTCCGGATAGGCAGGGTTTATGCTGACTTCTCGAATGGGGTTACTGACTGGTGCCTCTATCTCCCGAGGGTCTGTGGCTTCCTCCACGGAGGCTATTAGAAGGGCTTCAGCTGACGACTTCAGGGTTGCAATTCCGTTGGGAGTTGGAAGCTTCATAAGGCCATGCGTCGTTGATACTACAACACCAAAGGTGGTAATGCCCATTCTTCCAATAAGGACATTGTAGCTCGACGGGTATCTGATCACGGAGAAAGTCAGCTCCTCCGTTCTTGATAAGTCCCCATCTCTGAAACATACGCTTAGGGTGAGCTTCCCCAGGGAATGTACACGTTCCCCTGAGAAACCCACAAGAGAGGCGTCTGATGGTTTGAGTTTGGATCTGATTTTTGGGCTCAGTGATTCGAAACATCGTTCGTACATTACTTCTGACGAGACACCACAGTCCATGTACACCCTGTCTACTGGGAAGCCATCCAGTTCAGCTTCCACTATCACGGGGGTAATGATCAGTTCATCTGGAGCAGGGGGAAGGCAGATGTATTGTTTGTTCCAAGGCTCAGTACGGGCCCTCTCGATTTGCTGGGTCCCTTCGTACCTGATCATGTTGACCTCTTTGTCTTTCTTCCCATCATCCTTCCTTCCTTTGATATCTTAGATGAGGTGAGCCAGTTCACCGAACTTAACGGCCTCCTCTATTCTCTTTTTCAATTGATAACAATCGTTTGTGTGGTGTCCGGTATCGTTGTGGAAGGCACAGTGCTTGCTGGCATCCCTCTTGTTGGCTGGCTTGGACAATGGTCTGGGGGGTCGAAAGGTGTACTTGACCTCCTCAGTGAAAAGTATCTCCTGAGGGGTCTTGGTGAGAACTGTGAACAATTGCTTTTCTCTATCATGGTACCTCTCTGATCTAGGATACCGTCTTCTTTCCTCATTCCTTCTGGCCTCGAATGGTCTACCAGATCGTCTCTCATTGTAGGGTTGGAAACTAGGTCTTCGGGAGCTTGTTGAGCTATCTCTCTAGCTTCCCCGATCCCGTTTCCTGGTATCATGCCGAGTGAGAGCTTCTTCTCCCCGAAGGAAGGCTTCTGCTCTTTCGAAGGCCTCCTCCATGGTTTGGGGAACACCTTCATGAAATATTCTCAACAACTTTTTGGGATGAATGGCCCCCATGAATCCCGACACTCGAATCTTTTCCGTGGCACCACTATATTGTAGGCCTTCCCTTTTATATCTTTCGATGAAGCTACGGAGATCCTCGTGTCCCCCCTGTTGGATCTGATACAGTATGCCAGCATCTTTAGTGCACTTCCTCAGAGGATTAAAGTTGGAGGTGAAACTTCTCCTCAGATCATCAAATGAGGAGATACTCCGAGCTGGGAGGCCACAAAACCATAGATGAGCTGGCCCCACCAATGTTTGCATAAACATGTGGCAGCACTCAGCATTGTTCCACTTTTCCACAATGGCTGCTCCAGAGAAAATGTTCAGGTGGTCGTCGGGATCCTCAGTCCCATCGTATGTTTTAACGTTAGCTGACATTTTGATCTTATTGGGGAAATCAAAGTGTGCTATGTGCTCGGCGAAGCATTCCAACGACTTAGGACGGCATGGATATGAGGGGGTATCCTCAATTCTGACTTCGGCCGTAGAGGTTTGAGCAAGGGGTTGGGAAACTCCCGTACTCGGACCTCCAGGAAGAGATGTTACTTGGTTTAAAGGAGGCGGATACTGCCATGGGTACCCTCCAGGCCATGTAGGGAAATATGGCGGTATATAAGGTGGGTATTGAGGCTGTGAGTAGTTGGGATGTGTCGTTCCTGAAGGGATAACAGGTCCTCCAGCAAGACATCCGGTGTCACACCCCAACCGATGGCGGAATACATCGGGGCGAGACTTGGGATAGATTGTTCAAAGACTTCATGACACTAGAATTCGTGATAATATAATTTAAAGATAAAATTTCATTCATAGCATAATCATTGTCTAAAAAGATAACATAATACAAATTGTTTCACGAAAAGAAAAATAGAACATCAAAATATAGAACTTAAACTAGCGTGAGTTTCTAGTCCAATCCTAAGTAGATTTCTTGATAAACCTGCATTAAACATTTCCTGCAACATGTATAAAATATCCGTCAACACATAAAGCATTGGTGAGCATACTAGTTTGAGTCTAAGTACATAGTATAGAAAAGTCTACTCGAATCATCATGTTATAGGCATATGCACGTAGAACCATACAAACGGCAACAACACTCGATAACACAAAAGACTTCATCTTATCATGACCCATAAAGGGGGCGGCGTGTCAACCTATAGCGCTATACATGTAAGGTGGGTTGTTAACTAATCGTACATTTGTATGTAAGACTTTGAATTCTAGCATGGCATAGCATAATAGCATTTAGATTGAGCATAATAGTTTAAGAGTATGAAAACGTTTAAGTTTTGATAGTGATACATGTTGAGCCCCAAAGAATAAAGAATAAAAGGGGGACAAGTATGAACTCACCTTTAGGTGCGTTTGATAGAGTTCCAAAAAGGTAAGTCTTGGAAGGTTTAGCTTTAGCCTTGGTTATCTAGAATTAAAGAATAAAGGGTCTTAGGTTCGGGTTTAGATTATAGATTCACGAGAGTCATGCAAGCCTTTTAGGCGAACCAAAACACAAACCACCATGAAGGTGATTCGGATGGTCATAAGAGTCAAGCAAGCCTTTTAGGCGAACCAAAACACAAACCACCATAGAGGTGATTCGGATGGTTATGAGAGTCAAGCATTGGTAAGGTAGGGATGTATCCACAAACCTTTCCGAGTTATTAAATTAGTAGAGTTTATATAATTTAGTATTTATATAATATAACTTAGAAAGTAGGGTATGGTGACTTAGTTTGGATGAGCCTTGGCCTTCCTTTTGTCAACCATGAACCATAACACAAGTCCCTCCATCATTGAGTTGTTGGTGAACTTGGTTGGTATTATTAACAAGAAAGATCCTAGAACATAAAAGAATAATAGGAAAACAATCGCCTTTGAGGCCTCTTTGTGGTGCTCTATCCATTTATATTGCTGTGGAAAAGCAAGGGATAGGTCCTAGAGGTTTCTCCAAGGAGATTTGAGAAGAAAAGAAGTGAAAGATTAGAAAGAAAGGTGAAGTTTTAAGCCCAAAAACTTACTGATGCAATGCAGAAAGTTTGGCTTGAAAACTTGAAGATTTAGGAGGTTTAGAGAGTGATTTGGAGTGAATAAAGGATTAGAGAGTGTAGGGAATGGGGTATTTATAGTTGAGGTAAAGTGGTTGGATATTAAATGGAGTTATTAAGGTGGTTAGGGGTGAATTAGGTGGGGGTTAGGAGTGATGGTTGTTGATGCTCTTTTGAAATGTCACTGTTGTGACATCGAGATTTAAAAAAAAAAAGAAAACAATGGACACATAATATTTCATGCTGTTTGTTGTTGATTGCAAAAAAGTCAAAGAACTCACACTAAAGTCACGTTTTTCATTTGTCATGTTTCAATTTTTTTTTTATTTTTTTTTTATTAAATGTATTAAGATCCTAACTAAAAAATAAATATATATTAAGATCTTAACTAAATGAGTTTCTTATTATAACACCCAAATTGAATAGGATAACTTATAATGACGACTCGTCGCGAATTAGTAGGAGTAACATAAAAAGAAACAAATAGAGGCGAACTTGAAATAGAATTTAAAATACATGTCAAAGTAAAAAAAAAATCACGCGATGTTACATCCGGCTCCTACAAGGGAGGTAGACACGGCACTGCTGGCTAGTGGTAGGGACCTCAGAGCTTCTACAAAAGAGTGTGGTGTTGAGGACGATAAGGAAACTCGTGTGTTTTCCAATAATAGTCCTGTCGTGTACTCTTGGACCCCGGGGGAGAGCACAAAACTACTAGGACCTCCCCCTGAAAAGATACCTCCCTGACTGTTCAAGTAGGGGTGAGGATTCATGTTGGTATGTCGGGTTGCTGGGGATGTAGTAGTTCCCAACAACGGAGGAGCGGGTGAGAGGGTGACAGTAGGTTCTTCGTTATAAGACAATCTGACTTTTACGCCTCTGGACCTCTCCTCTCGCACGTAACCATTCAGGAGGTCTCGAAATTGCAAGAAATTCCTTCGTACTCCCTCCGGGGTGATATCCATTCGTTTGATAGGTAACAACACGTCGTCCCTAGGAGACGAATTAACAGCCCTTGAAGACGGTGGAGTTTGATAGTTAAGCATGTCTCCTAGAGACGGTTCGACGTGTGGTCCGTCCGTTCCAGGTGTTTCATGGCCTGTAGCGTCACCGGAAGTGTGACTGTTGGCCGGAGTTTCTGGAAGACCCCCATCTTGGTGGCTATCTCCACCGGTCATCACAAAAGAAGGTTACTTAGGAACAAACAGGATTGTAGAAACTTCCAACAGTTTTGTTCAAAGTAGCGACAACCCCACGGTGGGCGCCACTTGTTGCTACAACAAGGAAAATGACCGTGATTAGATTAAGAGATGTATGTGATTATAAGTTAAGGGTGTGTTAGGTTTAGGTTAGGTTTTAGAGGGTCCTCTAGCTCCTGGAAGGACCTGCACAAGGTAACAGACACCATTAGCCTTAACGCAGGAGGGGGCCTCCTGTGTTTGGACTCCGGCGTGAGAATAAGTATATATTCGATTGGAGTTGGGAAATAATGAAGTAGAGAGTGTAAAAGTGAAAAGAATAAGTGAGAAGTGAGTGCGTGGAATGACAACCCAAGGGTCTCCTTATATAGGCAGTGGAATTCTGCCCAGGAGCTCTCCTATGGTAGCTTCCTTACTATACCTGGTAAGGATTGACTCTCTTTATGTTCCCTGCAGTGAGACTTTGCCCATTTGGTACACTTTCAGCTTTTACTATTTCCTAGGCATGGCTTGGAGTTGTGTGATGTTTTGTCTTTTGCCTATTGTAAGAAGCCAAAGTACCTTTTTACATTTCCAATGATTTTACTGTTTGCTTTCTGCTACATAGCTACCGTATGGCAGCCAGGCTGCCTTATATTAGCTGCTCAGCTCCAATAAGTCAGGCAAACCTTAATACTTTACTTTGCTTTATTTTTTTTACAAGGGATTAAACGTGGTCGTTTTAGGACCCACGTCATCAGGAATATTTAAGTCGCATACTCGCATGGCATGCTTCACATTTGTTATTGTCTTACCTAATTTCTATACCCGGTCAAAGTTTGTGATGAATTCTCCTCTGTGTTACCTAAAGCAACCTTATTAGTTCTTTTAAAACTGATAAACAAATTCTGCTGGGTTGCATTATTAAAAAAATGTTTATGGAATTTGATGATATGTATGATGGGGGTGGATATATAGGAAACCTCATCTTCATGAAAAACCTTAGAAACTCTATTGTGACCATTGATCAAGTTTGATCAATGGTCCATGATTAATTTCTATTTAATAATCAAAAGTAAGTGGGCCACTATAATATAAAATTGGATAAAGGGCAATATGGTAATCTTACTAAAGCAAGCGGGCCACTTTAATTTTCTGAATCCTAGGTTTAAAAAGGTTGATTTGACACTTGTCAAGTCATCTCTCTCCTACTTTATGGCACTTTCTCCTGCACGAAAATTTAACACACGTTAGTGTTGTGATGCAAAATTCTGACCTCGTGTGAGACATCGGTAACATGTGTTACCAGGCATATACTAAAAGAACATAATAAAAGATCACATAAAATGTGTATTTATTTAATAAATGATAAAAACGATCATTACAATCAATACTAAAAATGTATCAAAAAAGTTTTCATACATACATAATTATTTGTGAATGATAAAAAACTATCATAACAACATAAAAAAGATCTAGCTATGCTTCGTTCTTGATACACATCTTCATCTTTAACACAAAATATCTCTTCACCTACAAAAAAAGACAACACGTGTTAGTTGGGCTCTCCGAAACATATAATGAGACATCACTAACATGTGTAGTTTATTCTAAAAATATATGTTTTACCGAAATAACGTATGTCATATGAATCCTAACACACGTTAGTTGGGCATATACTACATATGTCATATGAACCCTAACACCTGTTAGTTAGGTATATACTAGCATGTGTTAGCATCACTAACATGTGTATAAACAATACAAAATCTGCAATGCCATATGTATCGTACTTAATTTGAAGTGCCAAGTGTATAATACTCAAACATGTGTATAAACAACACTAAACGTGATTTTTACAACTATGTTAATACAACTACTCAAATACGATTAATATGGTTTGAAATCCAACAATACATCAGTAGCATGTGTTAGCATATTCTAAAACATATGTTTTAATGAAACTAATGTATGTCATATGGACCCTAACACCTGTTAGTTGGGCATATACTAGCATGTGTTAGCATCACTAACATGTGTATAAACAATACAAAATCTGCAATGCCATGTGTATCGTACTTAATTTGAAGTGCCAAGTGTATAATACTCAAACATGTGTATAAACAACACTAAACGTGATTTTTACAACTATGTTAATACAACTACTCAAATACGATTAATATGGTTTGAAATCCAACAATACATCAGTAGCATGTGTTAGCATATTCTAAAACATATGTTTTAATGAAACTAATGTATGTCATATGGACCCTAACACCTATTAGTTGGGCATATACTAGCATGTGTTAGCATCACTAACGTGTGTGAGCATACAAGACTCGGACTGCAAAAAATAGACACAACTCTAAGTGGTTCCTACTCGACACAAAAATCACATGGCTTTTAAATAATAATAATAATAATATATTAATGATAATACGATTAATATGGTTTGAAATCCTAACACCTGTTAGTTAGGAATATACTAGCATGTGTTAGCATTTTTAAAACACGTGTTTACTGAAAAAATAACGTATGTCATATGGACCCTAACACCTGTTAGTTGGGCATATACTAGCATGTGTTAGCATCACTAACTTGTGTGAGCATACAAGACTCGGACCGCAAAAAAAATAGACATATACCCTATACGGGTTCATAACAATTTCACTTGCCATTCACCAAAAAAAAAATAAAAAAAAAATAGACATGTACCCTATACGAGTTCATAACAATTTCACTTGCCATTCACCAAGAGATTAAAAATTTATTAAATAGAATACAAAAATTATTTGAACATCCCATTCACCAAAAGATTAAAAATTCATAATCTTTATAAAAAAAACATCACTTACCAATGCCACATCCACATCACCAACGCCGCCTTCTTCCTATAGCTTACATTCCTACACCTGAAAACCAACACTAGAACAGAAACACATGTTAGTTGGGCACATAAAAAGATTACACATTTATTCATCAATTACATGTGTTAGCATACACTAACATAAAAAGATTACACATTTATTTATCAAGTACATGTGATCTATCAACCTCATGTCCCCAATCCAATAACAATCTAACATAAACAAAATAAAAAAATAAAAAAGCTTAACATAAGTTTTGTTTTTTTTTTTCATTCAAGCATTTGATCAAACACTTGGTATGCAACAAAAAACTATCCCCCAAATTGTTATTATTATTTTTCTAACAAAACCCAAAACCTAACAAAATCAAAACGTAACACCTTATTATTATTATAACCAAAATTGTTATTATTATTATTATTATTATTCTAAAAAAATCAAAGCATAATAATAACTTAAAAGGAAAAGAAAGTTATAATATCACTTTTGTTTACTTCTGTTGTCATAGTAAACCACGATGAAGTTGAAAAAAATGAAACTTTCAACATTCCTTATCCTCGTAAGATTCAGATCCCTCGATCAATCTAATTTTCCGTTATTATATAATAATATTATTATTATTTTCCATTTCACTTTGCATAATTACATAGTAAATCATCGGATTTATTTGGGGGAAAATAAAACCTTCGATGTTTTCTGCTTCTTGGATGGATAAACAGAAGTGCTTGGCCGGAGAAGCAGCAACAGCCCTAAAACACACAGTTACACACACGATCTGAGTTTGGATCTGCTCTGTTTTGTTTGGATCTGCTCTGTTTCACCTAATACGAGTGAGAGGAACCGATCCATGAACTCTGTTTTGTTGGTGGAGATGTCGACTGTGAAACTCGATTAACATATGCTCTGTTTCGAGTCTGCTGTACCAGAGAGCAGCCAGAGGTATCGACAACGAGTCCGTTGTTCATCGTCCTATTGCAGACACAAACATCATTTTTTTTTCTTTCAATCCTTGGTTCAGATGGCTGCCTAGTGTAATAGTGGAGTGGTAGTTAAGGAGAATGTTTGGGAGAAAGGGGAAGGATTACAGAGAGATGGAGTTTTAGATGTTGCTTCTGGTTCATGGTTCAGGTTCTGAATAGAGAGAGAAAGGAGAAAGAGGAACATGATATGGGATTAGGAGAGAGAAAGAGTTTGTTTATATAGGAGGTGGAATAATTCAAAAATTGAAAAAAGAAGGGGGAAAGGTAAAATGACTATTGTATCCTTTATAATATAATATTAAGAGAGTTTGGCTAGGATGATGTGGCAAAACATGGACCAAGGAATGGGTTTTTGGGGGTTTTTCATCTAAGGAGGGTTTTTTCCATATACTTCCCCTATGTATGATAGTATATATCTATCTATTTATATATATAAAAGGAAACGTATATGCTGACGTGACGTGCAATAGAAGCCTCAACCTTCTCTTGAGAGTGCCACGCGACATCATAATTGAAAGATTTTAGTGTTTTTGAACTATTTTCTTTTTTAATTAAAAAAATGATAAACATAAAACCCTAAATTAAATTGAGTTATTTTAGGAAAAAAATAATTTAAAAATAAATTTAAAATTTTCTCTCTCACGTTTCCTCCCATAATTTTTAAACGTTTATATCTTTTATATACGAGATTTTTTAAAGAAAAAAATTACACCAAATTAACGAGCGTTTTATTATCTTTCCAACAAGTAACATAGTCCTATATAAAAAACGGAGAAAAATCGACTATTTTTTGTGGGGTTTCGTTCATACAGGAAAAAAACACACAAAGTGTTCATGTTATTCATTAATCATGTTTTTTCTTTTAAACCAGGTTCTTATCTACGATGTTGAAAATCAGCCCAATCGCCATGTTATCATTGGAATTTTACTAGGTATACTTTATCAAGAGAAGTTAGGAGAAAGAATCGCGCAACACTGCAACACATGGTGTCACCTTATAGCAAGGTTATTTTTTTATTTATTTAATTACAAGAGTAATAATTATTACTATTAGTATTAATATTATTAGAATGGTTATATTTTTCAACCCCGGGACGCTCCCGAAAAGAATTGATAGTTGCTGACGTGACGTTCAATGGTGGCCTCAACCATCTCTTGATTATGCCACGTGGCATAATGAGATGCAATGATTACAACTTCCAACTTAAGTGTTTGTTTAGTTGATTAGGTTAGGACACCTTATATCTCTGCAAAACGTAAAGGTATTCATATTACAAATCTTACTAGAACTGCTCGTTTTTTATCAGAAGCTTGTGATTTGGTTTTTGATGCAGCAAGTAGGGGAAAACAATTCTTAATTGTTGGCACTAAAAATAAAGAAGCTGATTCAGTAGCATGGGCTGCAATAAGGGCTCGTGTCATTATGTTAATAAAAAATGGCTCGGTGGTATGTTAACAAATTGGTCCACTACAGAAACGAGACTTCATAAGTTTAGAGACTTGAGAACTGAACAAAAAACAGGGGGACTCAACCGTCTTCCGAAAAGAGATGCAGCTATGTTGAAAAGACAATTATCTCATTTGCAAACATATCTGGGCGGGATTAAATATATGACAGGGTTACCCGATATTGTAATCATCGTTGATCAGCCATTAGAATGTGAGAAATTAGAGAGATGTCATGAGTTTTTTAATAGTTGCAGCTTACATAAGTGATTCTTTAGATGAATACAGATTAGGTTTTAGATTAGGGAATATGAGTTATTACTGATTAGAATACTATGAACATGCAATGATTGAGAGATTTTGTGGTTAGTTAACTTGAGCCATTTGCAATAGGTTATCACGTAAAATTAGAGTTTTCAACCCTGGGACCCTCCCGAGGTAATCAGCTAGTATATATATATTCAAAATTCATGTTATGAAAAGTGGATAAACCCTTATAATAATTAGGAATACTTATTAATGCATTTTTTAATAACATAGAAAATGTAAGGTTATATCGTATTTATTCAAAACTTCAAGGGGGGGGGGGGGGTGTAAGCAGTAAAAATAAAAAAAGAGAGCGCATTTAGCAACACCCCAAAGGAAAACGTGGCATCAACACAGGTAACAAACCTAGGACCACGACATCAATCGCTGAAGTATCTAACCCTGTTTCACATCTTAATTACCAAAAATATGATGCCTATGTTCATCTTAGTTTTGAATAAATACATATCATAATAACAAAAAACATTAAGTTGGGTTGAGTCATTCTACAAAGGCTACAAAAAATGAGAAGGGTGAGAAGGATGCAAAAAACATAATAGATCATGAAATATGACACAATGTCAAAAAATATAACACAACGCTGAAGAAAAAAAGACACGATAAATTGAAAAAAATGACACAATGATAAAATAAGAAAAAGACACAATGATATCATGCATATTCTAAAAACTACAAGCTAAAACCCCCAAAAACGAAGACATAAAAACTAACGTTGTGGGGTTCGATAAGACGATTCCAATACCAATTGAATGAGTTCAATCATAGTCCGTTTCTACCATTCCTACGACTTCCTATTTTTCTTTTAGGGGGTGTTTGGGATTGATTATTCAAAACAGATTATGCGTTTTGGAAAAGCAGGGGTGAAGCTGCTTATAGATTATTACGTTTTGGTAGCCTAAAAAACTGATTATATGCGTTTTCAAAACGCAATCCAAACAGTAAAAACTGATTATCTGCGTTTTCAAAACCCAATAATCTAAAAATCAGATTCAAAACGCAATTCTAAACACTCTCTTAGCGTGTATTTGGTTTTTATGTTTACTCTCAATTATATATATCTACATGGGCCAGGCCCAAAACAGAACAAAACCCTAGAAAAAACCAGTCGACCACCACCATCATCATATAAAACCCTAGAAAACTCCCAAACCCTCATTTCATAGAACACGGCGGCGATCAACCATGTCGAAGCGAGGTCGTGGAGGCTCAGCCGGAAACAAGTTCCGTATGTCACTGGGTTTACCAGTGGCTGCAACGGTGAACTGCGCCGACAACACAGGAGCAAAGAACCTGTACATCATCTCAGTCAAGGGAATCAAGGGTAGGCTTAATCGGTTACCTTCAGCTTGTGTTGGTGATATGGTTATGGCCACTGTGAAGAAGGGGAAGCCTGATTTGAGAAAGAAGGTTATGCCTGCTGTTATTGTTAGGCAACGTAAGCCTTGGAGACGAAAGGATGGTGTGTTTATGTATTTTGAAGGTTTGTTTTGTTGTTTTTTTTTTTTTTAATTTTAATGTTATTTATATGTATGCTTATTATTAATATTATTATATTATTACAACTGGTTTGTGTTTAATATAATCTAGTTAGGATCAATAAATATTAGCTTATAAAAGTAGTTTTCTTTAGGGGTGTAAATGATGCTCAAGGGCTCGAGAGCTACTTGGGATCTGATCCGTAAAATGCGTAAAATGCTTACGAGCTCGAGCTTTTCATACAAAGATCGCTTAGGCTTGAGAGCCTAAACTAGCCCAAAGCCCAAACAAACTTTATATTATTATTATTTTATACATATGGGGTGTTTGGGATTGATTATTGCGTTTTGGTAGCCTAAAAAACTGATTATCTGCGTTTTCAAAACGTAATCCAAACACTAAAAACTGATTATCTGCGTTTTCAAAACGCAATAATCTAAAAATCATATTGAAAACGCAATCCCAAACACCATCATAGTATACTACTGTTTAAAATTGGCGAGTCGAGCTCGAGCCGAGCTTCGGCTTGTTTAAGCTATCAATGCGAGCTCGAGCAGGGCTTTTAGCTCATTTTAAATTGTTCAATAATTATTTTGAGCCGAGTCGAGCTCAGGCCCTTGGGTTTTATTTTCGAGCCAAGTTCGAGCTCAAAGTATTAGGGTCGAGCCCATTCAGTCTCGGGTTAGGCTCGGCTCATTTACACACCTAGTTTTCTTAGATTAAAGTAGAAATATAGGTGAAAAAAGAAGCCATAGCTTACAAAATTTGGCTTGAAAATCTAGAATTTTTGGATTCTTGTCGGAATTTGCGCCTAAACCATCACCTGAAGGCAACGTAAATGGGTCCGGAGGCCATGGCTTTTAACAAATATGGTTTACATGCTTTATTTGTATTTAATTTATAGCTTAATTGGTTTAGTTTTATGTTTTTTTTGTTAGCTTGCAATTTCAATCAAGAAGCATAAACCAGAACTTTGAATTATTATTTTTTGACAGCCTGTCGCCACTTTTTTTTTTGTTAATTGTGGTGTATAATCTTAAAACCATGCTGATATATAATCTTCATGCTGATTGTTTTGATGTATGTGGGTGTTCTGGGCTACTGATATGGCATCTATGATATGAATATTTTTTTTTAATTTTTTTTTTGTTATTTATGCAGACAATGCTGGTGTTATCGTAAACCCGAAAGGAGAAATGAAAGGTAAACATGCTTTTGAAGTTTGTATTTAGTAGAATAGGCTTTGCGATTCAAAAAGGGATAGCGGCGCAGCTTGTTGCTCGCTTACCCATTATCCGGATGTAACTTGGTTATTATATAATGAGAAATGAGTAATAATAATAAAAAAAATCAATAATCTGTGTATATTCAAATTCAACTTTAATAATCCATTTAGGTAAAGTTTTTAGGGCTTTTAACAATGCTTTTTATAACCTTACTTGTTGAGATCCATTAGTTCGGTACTACATTTTGAACCGGTTTCAAAAACTGTATGTGGTCATGGATATTATAAAAACTAGTTTTACAAAACTGTATTTCACATTGGTTCTTTGGTTACTTACGATAACAAAGTTAATGCGCTTGTTTTGTTGAATGCAGGATCTGCTATCACCGGACCAATTGGGAAGGAGTGTGCTGATTTGTGGCCTCGGATTGCAAGCGCTGCAAATGCCATTGTTTAGGGTTAAGTTCTCAATTGAAGCCGAGTTTCATCTTCACTTTTAAGATAGTGAGTAGTTGCTTATGTTTTTGGTGATTGTTAATCAAATGATATTTGATGACTTTATTTTACAAGATATATTTTGTTGACATGGTATTTCATATTGAAGACATGTATTGTTATGTGTGTTTGGGGTTATGTATTGTTATTGTTATGTGCAAAATCTAAGTTATTCTGTGATTTAGAGAAAGAGGAAGGCAATGGTTGTTGGTTTGTGATTGTTAGTTCGTCTTCAAGTCAATGATGAAGTATTGAAATCATATCGATTTGCTTTGCCAAGAGATCGGTGTTGAAATAGGTTGCTTTGCCTTTCTAAGGGGTCGATTCGCTTTACCTTCAAGTTCAAATCATGCGATTATCCTGCATCCATCGGCTACGTAAGGGAAGGCGAGGACGTTAAAGAAAGGCTAGGGATAAAAACGACTCATTTAATGAATGATTACTTTTAGAACTATAAAAAATCTTTCTAAATGTAATGACTAGAAGTGCTATTGGTAATAATGACCCCACAAAGAAGAGCCGCATAGCTGATTATCATTATACTTACGTGTATTATTAACCACTCTGATTGTAGAGCATCTACTAATAGTGTGGTAACAAATAAATCTTGGATATATAGTTGTAATTTCAACTAGCAATAAGTCATTTGGTTCTTGACACAAACATAAAGAATAATATTCAACAAGTTAAAGTTCAAATACATCCATTGAAAGGTTCCAACAACTTTATGATGTTACATCACTAAAAAAAGTTAGGACCTTAGTGGACTTACCCTCTAACTCCACCAAACAAACTAATAACATTCCATAAAACTTTCTTTTATCAATTGACCTTTTCTATCTATTAAACATCTTCATAATTTACTAAGTTCAATCTTGATATAACTTTTAGATAATTTATAATCTTTCAAATAATAGACCACACAAGGAGTTGATCATGGCTCAAGAGAGGCGAAAACGACATGTCGATACCCATATAGATTGATGCCAACATATCGAATGATGGGCGGTCCCAATCTATGAGCATAAATTCCATGTCACTTTTGAGTTATGATTCTTTAAAATCATAGGCGATAACCGGATGGTTAAATCAACAATGTGGAGGCGGAAGAGGAAGATTCATTGCAGTGATACCGTGGTTATGTTTACAGGCGGCCGAAGGCTAAATCGTGGTGGTGGCTATGATGTTTTAAAGCAGCTCACATGGAGGTTCAAGTCACAATGGAAACAAGCACTTGCATGGCAAACCATCACAAGCAAGTGTCATGGTCATGGCTATGATCCTCATAGCTACTCTCAAAACTTTGATGATGGTTTCTAGTATGATCATATATATCTCTCATTTACATGCTTGATATCATGATATGATTGGTGTCTATAAAAATGTTTGAATAATATATGGTGACCCGTTTATACTCTCGGGTCAAAAGCTGCCTATTATGGTTTATCTAATAACCTTCTTTGTAGAGTTTTATTATGTTTTCTATAATATATAACGCAATTATATAAACTGTATATGATTAAGAATGTAAATTTTTTTATTTTATTTTGCTATGAAAATCAAAAGGGAAATTCACAAGAATAAACATCGACTATATCTAATTACCAAAATAAACATTTCTGTAGACTAAATTGTAGGGTTTCACATGTAACAAGAATAGGAGTGTTTACCATGTGTCTTCGATGGCATTGGGAAGGGAAGTATTTGTATATATATATGTTTGATTAGTGATTTTGTAAATCGGTGGACGAAATTACCCTTAGGAAATGACGAGTGTCAATTGCAGGAGCCTTCGTACGCTTTGTGCGTTAAGCCTCCTTTGTACATTAACCGCCCTCATGTGTTGTATATATGTAGATGTTATTTATGGTAAATAACAATTTTACATTAATGCATATGACACACTCTCAAATAACATGGTCAGTTTGAAACGAGGATACCTAGTCATTCCCTTCGGTTACCAGCTCCACTTTTTTAGACGGTTGAACTAATGGCTCGGCCCAATGAAAGTGGCTCGACCATCTCAAGTCGTTCCGTTTCAAGCCGTTTCAGAGTGTAAGCCGTTATGTTTCTTAGTGTCAATGGTTGTTTAAAACTAAAGCCATTAAGTTAGTTTAGTTTATGTGTTGGAGTCGTTAAGTTGATTTTATCCGTAACCCATTCTTCTGTCGTTTTATCTGTATAGATTAAAAAAAATGAACTACAAATACTAATAGTTTTCTTTGGCAATGACCTTATACTAAGCCTCAACAATAAACGACCAAATTAAAACAACAAGTACGTAACTTTGACCATAACCAGTGGCGGAACCAGAACTTTTTAATTGGAGCGTCCAATTTAACCAAATAGTATCAATTGGTTTAAGCAGATCGGATTACCAACAATTTCATCTTCTAATAGTTTTACTTTTTTCTCGACATCCTTCTTTACTATTATTGTTAGTTATAAATGTTGTTGTGATTAGTATTTAACATTATTAGTTTTCAGCCTTAATGCTTGATTGGAGTCATTTTATTAAAATATCTTTTCAAAACAATATATGTATGTATTTAAAAAATAATGAAATAATTTGTAAAAACCATAAACAATATAAAATCTATAACTTATAATAAAAGAATTAAATTTCTATGATGTGAAATTCAATGGAGGGTGCCATATGACACTTTGAGGTGATAGTATTGAATTTATTATTTTAAATAAAAGATAAATTTTTAAAATTTTTATTTTCTTTTTTTTTAAATAAAATCTATATCTATATTATCTTAAAATTTCAAATATGTTAATTAATATCTTTTTCTTATTTTCCTCTCACATTTTTAAATGTTAATTATTATTTTTAAATTTTAAATATTTTTATCTTTATTTTTTCCTTATTTTTCACTCACAATTTTTAAACGTTAGTAACTTTTATGTATGACATTTTTTTTGGAAAAAAAAAAAAATTCTGATTCAAATAAATTTTCATGGATAAAATTTTTTCTAACATCTTTCTAAACTAAATATATCCGTTAATAATGAGTTTTCATACAAAAATCCTTATGTTAATGATGTTAAATGAATTGTTATGTGTTATATGATGTTATGAATAGATGATATGTTAATGATCTATGATTATTTTAGATGATAATTTATGGTTATTATAAGGTGTATTAGTTGATTGATGGATTTTCACCCATTTTGGGGGTTTTAGGTTAGATCTAGGGTTTGTCCTTAATGGTGTTGATGATGATATGATTAGGGGTTTGCTTTTCTTGTCTAATTCGTGCATAATAATCTGTTCATGAGGATAAATTGATAAGTTTCCATTTTGGGTAAAGATTACATGCATTGATGTGACATTTTCACAATTTACTATTTTTGGTAAGTTGTGATTTCTTCTTGGAATGGACGGATTTCGGGGCATAAATGGTAGGGTTTTATGGGGATAGATTAGATAATATCAACTGCTGTTATTTGTGATGTTTCGTGACGTTTTCGGACCGTTTTGATGGGATTTAGCTCGTTTAGATGTTGCAGCCAACTGTTGGGTCGAACCAAACAATTAAGAACCCATTCGACCCTTATAAAGGTAGAACCAAATGGGGTTTATCCTAGTTTGACCCCACGACTGCAGAAATGTGATTTTTGATGCAAACTAGGTGTTTTATGTGTAATCCTTGTGTGTAAACTATATGTACTTGATCAATTTATGTAACGGGTCACCAACGGGATGTCGGGTCTGTCTAGTGTGTCGGGTCAACGTTTAAACACATTTTCAAACATATGTAGTCATGATTTGGACAATCGGGGACTAGTTAACTTACGAGCAATTAGTCAAAACACTTATACAAATTTTATGATAGGTCATCGGTAGTTGGGACTATCAGATCGCGTCAGTTATTTTGTTTGTAAGAAGGCGCAACCTAAGGTGAGTGTCACAGCCCCACTCTTTACTATTTTCATATTTGGGGAGAAACATGATATACGAACTTTTAGACCAACATATTACATTATATCACATGGATACTTAGTGACATTACATCATTAAATTCCTCCTAACTTTTAGTGAAATATTAATATGTGGATACATGGCGGGGAAAGTGTGAATAGATCTATTGGGCCCGGCAAGCCCCACTCGGGTCTACTGGAGGTCGGACGGGTGCATATTTGTCCTATCTAACTTACGACACCGGGTGATGTCCGGTGGCGGGTATTGAGGCATTCTAACATTCAGCAGTGGTTCACGACACTTTAGTATCATGTAACGATGTCTAGCTAGCATCAGGTATAGATGTTAGGATGTTTGGGTCTGGATTTACAAACGTTACTTACTTTTGCAAACTTAAACTTTGTGGCTCACCGACACTTTACGTGCTGACTAACATTGCATGTTTTCTCAGGTCGCTAAGGTAGCAGCGAGACTAGGCGCATTGGAGTCGCACCGTGTCTCATCTTATCATGCATGTTTGAACTTTATTTAGGGTAACTACTTACATTTTGGATTATGGTTTTGTAAACTTGATATGCTTCCGCTGTTGTCTTTTGGGTATTATGTAAACTTTTAAAACTGTGTGGTTGGTTTTATTACGTTATTTTCATATCATATAAATGTCGTTTATTGTGACCGTTGACTTGGATCCTAGTATGTCACGCACCTCGCGGTAAAACCCCACACGTGAAATTTGAGGGTGTGACATTAGTCGAGCTTATGTATGAACTTAACCCCTAGTCCACTACATTGCTATTGTGAAAGAGGATACATTGTTCCAAAATCTGAATGGGATAAGTGATATTGCCAAAAGGATGGTGGAAACAAGAAAATACATTGATTATTTGTTGAATTATTGCTGGAGTATCAGATTTAAATAATCCTAGCTGCTACTTATTGGTCGACACCGATCCTAAGTAACGAAATATGTTGAAGGTCCCACCTTGTAACATATCATTTATCAATAGACCATGACTAACATATCGTCCACCTTTTAATAATCAGTTATTGGCCGCCACTGGTCCAAACTGATGTTGCATGCTTGCTTGCCAAATTCCCTCTTGCGTGCCAAATTCTCTTTAGTATTCTTTTAGTTATGGTCCGTCGGTGGACAATATATTAAAAGGTGGGACCGCCAACACACATTTTGTTAATTGACACCGGTGACGTCAATAGCTAATAGTTGGGATTATTTAAATTTAATACTCCTTTATCGTTTAAGAAGGTTTTGATTAGTTTTACCGATTACAACGGCGAGTGTTGAAAGAAGTTTTTCTTCAATGAAGCATGTTAAGAAGGAATTGTGTAATAGGATAGTGATGGATACATGACCGTTTCTTGCATTTGTTACATTGAAAATGAGTTTTTTCAACAAGTTTTGATCTAAGAAGTAATGCAACGTTTTCAAAAGATGAAAACTCGTAAGGAACAACTATAGACATTATTTACTATTAAAAATCATCGTATTTATATTATGTGTTGTTTTAATTTCCAATGACTATGTTTTCTTAATTATTGTACTGTATATTTATTATGTGATAAACCTTACCCGACCTGAACCGTTGAACCGACCCGATTTAGGTATCCTCCTCCGGTTGATACAGTAGCTACATTAAGTTTTTATTTTTATTTTTTATATATAAATTCTTAGTTTACTATTCCAATTACTAGCGGTACCATATTTAGGTATCCTCTCGCGGTTGCCACATTAGATACATTAAGTTTTCTTTAATTATTTTTTATTTATTTATCTAATCACTCGAATTTCAGCATTAACATTTACTACCCCTAAACTTTCTAAAAACTTTGTAAAATATTATTTTTTTACCCTTTTGACTTTCTAAAGTGTCGAGTTTATTTTTATGTACGCGTCGGTATAAATTAAAGTTGGTTTATGTTTTGACGTAAAAAAATTCGGAAATGAATCATGTCAGATATATTATGTTTTCGTTTTTATTTTTATGTATGTTTTCAGTTTGTTTACGTTTAACACAAATTTTCATATCGTTTTGGTTGTACTACGACATTATGTTAGTTTTCTCTTTCGATTGTTTATGGTACCGTATTTATATATCATATTCCGTTTACTATGCCGAGTCTTTGTGTAATTGAAGTACACATATACATACTACCAATTTAAAAACGATTCGGTTTAACATGCCACATCGTGAAAAGATTAAAACCTAGTGGATATTAAGGATATGCTGTTAAAATACAATCACAAAAACGTTAATTTCCATAATTGTATTGAATATAATAATTTATTTTAGATAAAAGAAGGTAGTGTGCTTAGAAAATGTACATTCACCAAAAACCCTTAAAAACATAAATGCTTTATGGCGACATATTGGTTATATTTAAACCATATATAATTGTTAAACTTAGTCATGCAACATTATTCATGTGAAAAATTAGGTCACTGCAATTATTATTCTTAGTTTTATAAATACAAAATGCCTTTTAAATATTTATAATTTTACTGTATACTTTCCTAATTTTTCACATGTAGGCACGCACTATAAACACTAACCTCTTAAATAAAACGAAAAATACTATTATTATATTTATTTTACATATTTTTATTATCAATTAATCTCACTTTTTAATTACTTTTCTTGAAAGTATAAATTAAATAGGCTTAATTTAGTTTATATTTTATTTTCAGTACTAACCGGGCCAAATTGAAACAAACAAAGAACAGAGTTTTGTGAAGAAAAACACGCAAAATCCATTATTGTCCTTGAATATTCATGAACCTTGCTCTTTTCATTTGCAAAACAGACAAGGCAATAAAAACATGGGTTGGGTTATTCTACAAAGGCTACAAAAAATGAGAAGGGTGAGAAGCCATTAGAAAATGACATGTGTCCAAAGGATTAACAAGTGGGAGGGGTAATTTTGTCAAAAACATATGCACATGCAAGTCACATGCCATTTCCACCTTCATTTTTAAATGCCCGTAACTTTTTTATACGTCATCCGTTTTTAAAAAAAATTATACCATAAAATTGAGCTTCTTTTTATCTTTAATATGAGTACCCTATTGCTATACTTTTGAAAAAAAATTCAAAACCCACTTGTGTAAGACACAATGGAATGTAAAACACAATGGAATGTAAAACACAATGAACACCAATTAAATATAGGGTATAAAACACAATCAAGAGTCTAGTAAAACACAATGGACGACATACTAAAGACACAATGAATAGAAGACTAAAACACAATGCATACTTTTGAAAAAAAAAAAGTTGAAAACCCAGTTGCGTAAGACACAATGGATGACATACGAAAGACACGATGGACAAAAGACTAAAATACAATGAATACTTTTGAAAAAAAAAAGTTAAAAACCCAAATGTGTAAAACACAATGGACGGCATATAAAAGACACAATGAACAGAAGACTTAAACACAATGAATAATAGACTCTACACAATGAACAATATAATAAAACACAATGTACATCTAAATACAAAACTCATTTGCGTAAAACACAATTAAAAGCATACTAAAAACACAATGGACAAAGTTAAATCATGTGTAGACTAAAAAAAACATAAATAACATATTTATAAAACACACATGCATACTATAACACAATGAACGAGCAGAAAGACACAACGGAGAAAAAAACCCATTTAGCATAAAAAAAATTTCAATTTTAATGTAGCAATGTGGTACTCATATTAAAGATTAAAAAACGCTCGTTAATATGGTGAAATTTTTTTGAAAAAAAAATGTCGTATGAAAAAGTTATAGACGTTTTAAAATGATGGGGGGAATTGACATGTGCATTGCATGTGGAGAGAGCAAGTCAACAAATGTGGTTTTCCTTTTATGCCCTTCCTCTAATTTATTATTTATTTTTTTCAAACAAACTAATCTCAACCCTTCAAATATATGATCAATGGATCACAATCCTTCTCACCCTTCTAAAAAAAGTGTTTTGTGTATTTGATCCTAACCCTAAAAACATATCAACACCAAAATGTAAACAGATAAAATAAAGTTTTTTAACTACAAACAAAAAATTTAAACGAAGTTCCTATCAACTAGCGTGTTTAAAGGCGCGCGTTGCACACCTTATAATTTTGTCGTGTCCAAATTTAAAAACGACATCTCACACAAACATGAGTATATTTGTATTTATTACTTAATAACATGTTGTAAATAAAAAAAATCGACTCGCCCCTTGCCCTTCCCATGTTTCGAACCTAAGACCTTAAACGATAGAAAACATATATTAAAAAAGTGTTTGGACCTTTAAAAAAAAATTGCACTTCCCATGATATGAACTTAAGAACTTAGGGAATACAAATGCATCACAAACCACCCAACCATGAACCCATCTTGTATTTATTATAGAATCATATATTTTTATTAATAAATAAGTGTTTCTAAAAAGTGTTTGGACCTTTAAAAAAACAAAAAAAACTTGCACTTCTCATGATTTGAATTTGAGACCTTAGGGAATACAAATGCACCACAAACCACTCCACCACCAAGCCATTTTGTTAATTATTATGGAATCATATATATATATATATATATATTAATAAAAAGGTGAAAAAAAGCACAAAAACCAATGTGAAGTTACTATTTAATTTAGAGGAGCCATAAAAAGGTGAAAAAAAGCACAAAAACGTGAAGTTACTATTCAATTTAGAGGAGCCATAAATATAAGTATAATAGGGTTAAAACAAATGACACAAGTTATTTGCGTTTTAAAAAAAAAAATACTAAACTAAAGAAAAGCCAATCAAGACGCCATAAGACAAAACGGAGTGGGGGAAGGGGGCGTGAAAGAAACTTGAAGCCCCAAACACCTCCCCGGTTGGGTGTGGAGGGGGGGGGGGGGTGGGAAGCCCCTTGGGCGGGAGGATTCCCACCGGCGTGGGGGGAGGAGGAAGGCCATGTGGCTAGTTTTTATCTATGTTGCACGGGAACTGGTACGGGAACAAGAAACGGGTACGGGAACGAGAAACGGCAAAACTCAAAAAATCAAGAAACGGGTACATAAATAAATACATAAAAATAAATAAATATATATATTATAGATAATGTACCACAAACCCCAAAATATATTCATACGTTGATATTATAGTGCAGATAAAAGTTTTATTTATAATTTAATATATTAATAACAAACATGTCTGCAACCTAAAAATTAATGTATACATCTTGATGCACTAAACAATTTAAAATAATTAGTAATGGTAATTTTGATAAATACTATAAAGCTTGAGGATGAAAACTGTATATAACTTAAAACAAAAGGTGAAAAGGAGAAAAGCAAGACCATCCTCTTCCTTCAACATAACAATACTCTCATCTCTTTCTCTATATTTCTATCAAACCTAATGGAGCAGCCACCACTCCTAAATTCTACCTAAAATCGACAGGTAAGCTTCGATTAATCACGATTTCTTCTCTATCTCTCTTCAATCGTCGCACGTAAGCATCGATTTCTTCTCCTTTTAAAGGGTTAAAACCCTAAAAATTAATGGAAACGTATTGGAAACTTGGGGGAAACGTCGTTGACTTTTCGAATCGGTCAAGAATCGGATTGGAAACGCTTCCCCCCGTCACCGTACACGTTTCCGTACCCTGCAGGTTTCGGGGACGTGGTACGGCACCACCTTCACGTTTCCGTGCATCAGTGGTTTTTATTGGGTGGGCTCTAGTGACCGTTGTAGGTTAAAAAAAAAATTAAAATTTTAAAGTTGAACTTTTGGGTTAAAAAAAAACAAAATAAAGTAACCGTTGGGTTAAAAAAACAAAATAAAAGTAACTGTTGGGTTTTAAAAAATTACATAAATAACCCTATTAAATTAAATAAAAACATTACATAATCCTAAATTACTTATTACAACATTACATAATTAAACCTATACGAAGAATAGTTATCCCAGTCCTCCAGTGTGTACTCCGTCGAGGACATGGAACGATCGTTATCGCGACCATCCGATCTTGCATCCGAGTGGATGCGGCCATAGTCAGGACTTGGAAAATAGTATGGTTCGTAGTCCATACTCCTAGTTGCTTCGTACTCCTCCTCAGTTGGCTCAAGAGCAGGAGGGTTTGGGGTTGGGTTGGGTTGGGGAGGAGGTTGGGTCTCCACTAGTCGTAGCTGCCCCAGACCCATGACAGCCATAGTGTAGACTAGAGCCCAGATATATTTCTCATCTGTGAGAGGAGCATCTGGAGTTGGGGGAGTGTAACCTGGTAAAGGAGGAATTGTTGTCAATCAACGAGATGACAATGGTTGAGTTTGGGGAGGAGTGTACACTGTAGGAGTATTGTACACTGTAGGCGAAGGAGATGACAGTGGTTGAGGTTTGGGAGTAGGAGAGGACAGTGATTGTGAACGTCGGCGGCGGCAAGAGTATCATCTAAGGTTTGAAGGACCGGCTGAATCGTTATGATAACCACTACCCGTATCTTTGTGTGTGTGTGTAGATTGAATTGTGACTAACTATGAGTAACATGTCTTCTATTTATAGGCTTAGAAAAATAGTCGTTTGAAAAGTAGCCGTTGGGAAAGTAGTCGTTTGAAAAGTACCCGTTTGAATAATACTTTTTTATTATATTAAAATACATTTTTTTAAATATTTAAATTTATTATTTTTATTAATTTATTAAACTTTATAAAAAAAAGAAAAAACAAATTCCTGATCGTGGCACTTCCCCCCTCTTTCCATTCCCCACAATTTTCACCTTTCACACATAGGCCCCCCACAAATGCCGCATGACGCTTCATCCCTCCTCCCTCCTCCTTTGTAACACCCCAACCGATGGCGGAAACATCGAGGTGTCACGTAGTGACGATTGTTCAATAGCTCATGGACTAAAGTGTAAATTTGAATACATTGATTAAATAATTTATTACATTGAAATGAAATACAACGATACTAACTGTCAACTAAATTGAAATACAATGAATCAAAATCTAAATATAAATCCGAAAGCTTAAAGGATGCATCTCAAAACAACCTGAAACATGTACGAAAATAGTATATGTCAATACAAAAATGTATTGGTGAGCATACCCTGTTTAAATATATAGTAGGAAAAAATGTTTAGCAATTCATGTGCGGTACCATTTGCAATTATGTAATAAGTAATATCCGTTCAAAACCAAACCTGAGAATAATGACTAACACATGATTTACCAACTGAATAATGAATTAACAAGACAATGACCAAGATTCTCTTAACAGAGTCTCAAGGGGGTATACCATAGTACTATTCATTGAAAAGCTAGGCCGCCAAGCGGTTAATGATTTTGACAAGTCATAGACACACCAATTAACATAAAGCAAACACACATGAGAATTGCATTAAGTATAAGAAATAGAAACTTGATTAATAGGTACATGAATCACCCTAAAATAGTAAAATAGTAAAAAGGGGAAAGATATACTCACCTTGATTATGGTGATGAACTTGAAAGAAATCAATGAGTATGAATGCATTTTGTTTGAACCTAAGTAAATTGAAAATAAAGATTTAATGTCTAATGTCATTTTATATTTAAAATATTCTCACCATATAAATGACTTCTGATTTATGTAATCAACATTGTTATTATTTATATATATTAAGAGTCACTTTATTCAAACCACAACTTTATCTAGTTTCATTTGCAAAATAGAAAGGCTATGATTCTTGTAAATATGTGTATATATAGATTAGTCGACTCAACGAAAATTCAATAGGGGTATACGTGTGAGTAAATACTCAATTGCCAAGTTTAAATTCAAAATTAATATATACCTATATTTATTTTATATGATCCATTTGATTCGATTACTAGTAGGGTGATAAGACATTTGATTATGATCTTGTCAAACTTATAATTGTATGATTTAGTTCCTTACGATAAACGTTGCAAAATATTATGATTTTTTCAAGAAAACAAATATCTTCATTGAGAAAGTAACACCTTTTAATTTGGCATTTAAAAAGTAAATATAAAAAAATGAATGGTTCTTCTTCTCTTGTTAATACCAACATCGATAGAAGCCATTTATGAAAACAAAACAAGTTTCTTTTATTCATATTAGTCCACCGTTGTTCAAACAAAATTCGTATGTATTACCTTTGATGCTAAAGGACTTCTGGGTAGTTATGACGTCGAAAAGTCGGAGAAGAGCATGGCATCATGCCTAGAATTTATATGGCTGCCGATAAACAATATACACCATGGAGTTGAGATATTCAGGAACAAAGGTGGGGGTAAAATATTGGATCACAAGTCTCTTTAAATGAAGTTGGTGTCAGACACTTGAAATAGTTCGTCAGAATTAGATCGTAAATCTGAACAAATCAGAAGTGTACGGTAGCAGCGGCGGTACACCAACAAGTTTGGGATGCTGGGGGTGGTGGCAAGAGCGCCAATGGTGATCATGATGGGTTTGCTCTAAAATAGGATTAGAAGAAAAATGTGCTTGCCTAAATTTAGTCTCATGGATTTAATATTTGTTGGTTATAAAATGGAATGGACACAAGACCATTTAAAACTAATTTTAATCTAACGTATGCATTATGATTTATTTGAGAAATTAAGTTTTTGTTGTGGTAAATGTTCATAACTTCCTTTTATTATATTTAATATTTAAACGTATATTGAAATTAAATGCCATTCATTATAAATTTGTACCTATTTAATTAAATTATTATTATTAAAACATATATAATAAATCGATTGTATTCTTTTAGGGCATCAATTTTTATTTTATTTTTTTTCGATAAAGAATATAATAACATTACTTGATAAGATGAGAATTTGAATAATTGGAATGTAATGAATATTGAATAAAACTCTGGTTTGAATTAGTTTGACAAATAACATTACCACAAGGATTTGAAATGAAACTTTCAAGATACAGAAGGGACTAGAATTGACAACTTGATAAAATATGAGGGTGACGGTTGTCACATCCTTATGGTCTAACAACATATAAACTTCTTTATAGACAAATACACATGAAAATTGATAATAGATAATATATTTTATTCAACCGCATGATACATGAGTTGTTTCAACCTGGACACATTGTATTTTTTTCTTTGTATAAAGAATTTCAAGATTAATGTTATATTAGTTTAGAAACTGTTGAGTGTTTATTGCTATTACTATTGAGTGTTTATTATCATTATTAACTTCACTTAACCCTAACCGACTTTGTTGTTGTGCAATAATTAGCTTTATGGATCGTCAGGTTTTTCGTTGTGGTTTGCGTCATACTACAATAGTACAATCGGTAGGAATCGGTAATTATTTATTTATTATTATTATTATTATTATTATTATTATGAGAAAGTATACGGTACAAAGTACCTTAAATTACAAAGTGTAAGGTAGAAAGCTTAAGGACTTATCTCTAATTTAATACATAGATTATTCATTTAAATCTATTTAATAAACAATTTAATATTCACGTGAAAATACTATTTGCCACCTTACTAACTTTATTAAGTTGTTGTATCATAAACATTATATGATATAATTACTTAAATTTTGTTAATATCCTTCCTAAATACTTATCATTACTACTGAAATACCTACAAATCATCCCCTAACCTTGGTATATTCTATGTTCATGCTTTAGAATAAATTGAACAATTTATAAGCACCATATTAAATATACATGTTTTCCTTATAAAAATATAACAATAATAATATTATATCATGAATAGAAAGGACAAAGGGATGAGTGTGGTCCTATTTGCCCCTTTGGGCAAATGAAGAAGCATTCCAATCTTACGGAACAATTATATATATTCCTGAAAAGTTTCATATTCCATTGCCACCCATGCGCTTACCCATGTCCATGTAACGCGTCATCATCACAATTTTTTTTTTTTTAAACATTGTTATTATCAATTTAAAATAAATTCATTATAAGGCTAGACGGAGTGGGGGGCGGGAAGGGGGGCGGGAAGGGCTTTCAAGGGCGGGAACACCGCCGCCGGTCCTGGCGTGGGGCTTGGGGCGGGGGGCAATTTACCGGCGTGGGGCTTGGGGTGGGGGTGAGGTGGCATGCGTGGATTGGCCAGTTTTTTTTTTAACTTTAACATAATATAATATTATTTCCTTCCCCTCCTCTCTTCCCCCCTTCCACTCCCCACAATTTTTTTCTCCTCCACATGGGTCCTACAAATGTCATATGGCGCTTCATCCGCCTCTTTCCCCCCTCCCACTCCGGATAGTCTAAGTACTTTAGTAATGTAATGATGAGATATTGAGATGTAGTTACAGTTAAAAATAGGATAAGTATATGATTTTTTTAACGGCTAATTTTCTTTTCTATTTTTTACATCATTCTTATTACACTCCTTATTTTATCGTCTTTTAAATACACCATTTTTTTCTCCTTATTTATATAAATATATATATATATATATATATATATATATATATATATAAAATAATTTCATGGATCTCTCATTTGAAATTTATTTTCTATTAACCATCCACCAATAATTAATTATAATATATAGCATTTACGGATCTCTGATTTGAAATTGATTTTCTATTAATATATTACATTTCTAACACACACACATCATCCATAATAGTATTTCGATATTAATCTAACAAAAATTTAATTTGAGATTGAAAAAATAAGCCTTATATATTAAACGAGTTGCGTGGTATAATATCTTTAGAGTTTATTCATGGAAAAAAATTAAAATCTCATTTTAATAATATAATGACAATAAGATGTTTACTTTTTTAAAGACAAAGATAAACACACAATTTCAAGAAAAAATGATTAGGAACATTTAGGGTATGTTTGGTAAAACTAGCTGGTAAATGTAGTTTTTTAAATATATTTTGGTGTTTGGTAAGTAGTTGGAGATTTTAATAAAATGTATAAAATGACCAAAATAGGCATTAACCAAAAGCTTGTATGTATTTTTTTTTAATTTTTTTATGATAGAATGAGTATTTATGTCATTTACTCATTAAAAGCTTGTAGCTAGTAGAAACTTTTTCTTAAACGCTAGTACTAGTAGCTTTTCGCTATAGAGTTTTTTCTCCCAACCTAAAAGCTTCAAGCCCCCTTCAACCAAACAAATCTTTTTATTAAGTATGAGTTTTTTCTTAAAAGCTTGAAACTTGAAGCTCCTAAAAGTTCATTGCAAAACATACCCTTAGCAGACAGTAGAGAAATGATAATTAATATACCATCTTATGTATCATAATTAAAGTATTATATACATATGTGATCTGTGTGCGTATACATACACAGATACATAATGACAATTGGTTACTCAGGATAGAGAAATAAACAAAATTATGTAAACAAAAAAGAAACAATGCTAAAAATTCGAGAAAATTATATAAATATAATGTAATGTTTTTACTCTACTCTTCCATTTTTAACACATTAGTAAAAAAGTTGTAGATCATTAATAAAAAAAATGACATTTTTTTTTTATAATTATTGTATAATAGGAAGAGATATTGTACAAAACGTCCTTAAAATAAAAAGTGTAGGAAGAATTATGGACCATTAGAGTAAACAGTGGCAAGATCGTAATATACAAACCAATTAATCACGTTTAAAACAAACTCAGGGGTATATTACTCAACTTGTTAATAAACACATTTAATTTTTTTAATCTAAACCGCCAAATCACCTAAATCAGATGACGGTTACTAAAATTGAGAAGCAAATGCTACTCTCTCATTCAATTAGGGTTTTTTCACAATAAAAAAACACACAAAAACACATAGTACGACCACTCAATTTCGAGAAACCAAAAGAACAGAAAAACAGAGCATGACATCAAAACGAAAATCAGGTATAGATTTGAAGATTATGTTAATATAATTTTGGTGTTTACACGCAAACAGTTATTAACAAAATAAAATTTGAAAATGAAACAGATAAGAAAGTTGAGATAAGAAGCAAAAACAACCATGACAGACCTGCAACCAAACAGAGTAAGTGTATGAAGAAGATAAGCATATTAAAGCGTGTTTTACATTATTTGAAACAAATAATAGGTGCATTTATGGTTAGCTTAAGAATAACGTGCGTTTTGTCATTGCTGATGTTGTTATAACGTGCGTCCATTGTGGTTGTGTTTTTTGTTTTAATAATCTGTAACGTGCGTCTAAGTGTGAATATCAATTTGATAACGTGGGTCTGGTTTTTATTTTGATAAACTACAATGTGCGTCTGAAAGTGAATACCAAATTTATAAGTGCGTCTGTTGCATATGCAAGTAGACACAAAGTGTTTTGATTGTTATATGTATAGAACTGTATGTTAATTGTTTTTTTGTTTATTAAACAGAGCCATCTACAAGGAATCACTACAACAAAAATGGGTTTTTAGTACACACAAAAGCGTCCTAATATGATATTTTATAGGACCTTTTATTTAATAGGACCAACGGTAAAAACATTTCATGTAAAGGGGTCGTAATAAGTCCCGAAACTTAAAAAGCGTCCTAATACATCAAATAAGATTATGAAACCAATTTTATGGTCGCATAATATGTCTATGAACAACCAAAAAACACTCCTACTAAAAACATATTAGGACACTTTTACAATGTTCTAACATGTGCTTAACTATTTTTAATCTTTTAATACACATAGAAGCGTCCTTTAAAATTATTTTATAGGACCCTTATGATGTAACATTATATATACTTTAGTACTAAAAAAATGGTTCTAATATCCCAAATAAGATTATAAAACCAATTTTATGGTCACATAATATGTCTATGAACAACCCATATAGCTTCCTAAGAAAAGCTTATTTGGACACTTTTATAATGTTCTAACAAGTTTAATAGGACAAAATTTCAAAGTCCTAACAAGTCATATGATGCGACGCTTTTTTAAACATCCACCCACAATTTTATGATATGGTTTTAGACATCCAAATATTGTTTTTTGTTATACAATTAAAAGGCCATCAACATATAAAATCATAATAGTTATTGTGTATATAACATCAACTGCAAATAAGCATATCCATAACAAAAACACTAAACATAAATAAGTTATAGCATTATCCATCATAAAGTCTTGTAACAATTAACAAAGAAATTAAAAGCAATAAAAGAAAACAAGCAGCATAGAATCCTTCGTCATCATGCGTCCTCAATACTTACGGACTACCTACAAATAAAGCATCCATGTATAAGCATTAAGTTCCAGATTATTAAAATTATTCGCATCACAATTTTAGCAAATAAACCATCGATGTATAAGCATTAAGTTCTAAATTATTAAAATTATTCGCATTACAAGTTTAACAAATTCATACCGAGATGAAAGGACAAAGCCATGCAATGGATGCACCAATACAATCTTGAATTGTGGAAAACAACCCATATGGTCTCACCAACTTTTCATTTATTTTTATTGGTACTTGAACGTTTACCTCACACCATTCTGGTCCAATATATGTACCACCAACTAGCTCATTTGGGTCCAAGCTCTTCACCCATCCTGTTGCTACAGTCTCGATAGAGTTTAGAATGCTTTTGAGGAAAACGTCATCTCGGACCTAGATTGTAGTTTTCAACAAACATTTATCAAATTCTAGTCACAATAGTGCAATTAACATTTCACAAAAAAAAAAAAATAAAGTTTTACACTAGCATGCTAAAATTTTTATAGAAAAGACTAATATGAAAAAAAAAATAAAAATCAATAGACATTGTTATTTTATAGTGTAGCCCAGTGTAACCATTATTTAATCAACATCTTACAATCATTTTCGAGATAAGTCTACAAGTTAAAATCTACCTCTATTTCGCAGCTTCTACATATTTGATAGTCTAACAAAGTATCCAAATTACAGCCGAACTCACAATAATAACTATGTTCAGTTATGCCGAGCTAGTAACAAAATGAAAAAGAAAAAAAAACCTACCTTAACAAAGCATTTTTTTTAAATCAACTACCAATTAGATACATCAGCTAGCAAAATACATTAGTACCAAGCAATTAGATAGTATCTACAAAACAATTTAAAGCCGAGCAAAATGGTTCAGTGCCATAAAAGATCAAGCAAAACTAGTATGGTCCGACCCAAAGGCAATCTAGTTGAGCAAATTGTTTTACCATGCTTTGTAGAATATAGTGATGTACCTATTTTTATAACATAAATTCTGATGCAGTACAAAAAATAATATACAAAATGTGGAACAATAAAGATTTATATAGAAAAATACCTGTAAATGTGGAGGTCCATTGGTTACACCCCAAACAACAGAAGCACGAACACCCAAACCATACATGACTGCATCACCATTTCGATCTTTACCCATTAATTTAGAAAAATACATTATCTACTCCAGGCTTATTGACCGAACCCTCGGAAAGATTAGAACTAACTTGTTGCATGAGTGCTTGTATTAGATATAATAACAAAAATAAGATATGTATTTTTAACAGCATCAAGAACACATATAAAAGATATGTATATGAATATAAGATATTACTTACAATTGCATTTGCAACTTCCACATTTTTGATAGTTCCATGTGTGGAGAAACATGCACCAAGCTTTTCCAATCGACTTGGGTCTTGTCCCAAAAATGCTTGTTTGAATAAAAAGATACGAGTATTAAGAATGGATATTGACATGCTGCATTAACAATATTAATATCATCCATAAAAAGAAAATGACTAATTTTTAGTCTATAAAAGTATGTGACAATTCTAATTTTGTTTTTTTTACTAACTAAAAAATGCTTCTGATACAATTCAGTCCCTATATAAATTTCAATCACTAAACAATATTAATATCATCCATAAATTTGTTTATGCTTTCCCATAATCCCAATATCTATGGGCATTAATATCACAACAATAATCAATCAATGTTAGAGACAATCAATTCGAAAGTTTCAAAGTTCATTAGGAACATTGTCTGAAAGCTATTAAGTCCAACATTCTGGTGTAAATAGTTTTACTCTTTATAGATAAAAAGCCATTTTCTTAAACATACACAAACATAAGAAATTATAAACCCCCAAATTCCAGTGTAAAAATAGTTATATTTCCATGTCTCTTGATACCTCTACTTGATTTTAATTGCTCCAAGTTCAACACCCAAAGGTCAACAAACAATTAATCCTTAAAACTAAAACACAAAAAATATTGATTAATAATCACATACCTTTGCGTGGAAAAGCTCTGCATCTAAAGAATCCATGAGCTAAACTAGTAATCAACTCTACACAAAACAAATACAACAATACAATACATGAAAAACTCTAAGCAAATTGGGATGGGTCGAGTTACTTGATTTTTTAAAGTTTAGGAACCCTAAAAACATTAACAATGACAATGTTCCTAATGATTGCATCTTTCTTCTTCTGCGTGTAAAATCGTTTAACATCTGCCCACGAAGCCATTTCGATTTGCAAGATTTCGAGACCCTAATTTTATGCTTTCTACAAAGGGGAACCAAACCTTCAAATGGAGATTTCAGTATCACCATTAAAAGATGCATTTGTTGAAAAATTATAGGATGTGACTACCTCATCCTCCTTACGATTTCGCAAACGGCGATGGACCTATGAACCAACGATTTTAGAATGGGAGGGATGAGTGGAGGACGCACCAATTTAGGTTAGAGTCAGGGGAGGAACGAAATTAAAGTTTTTGGGAGGGAGGGCGATTTAATTTGGTTTGGGAAGAATTTTTATTTTTACTTTTGAAATCATAGCAAATTTAGATTTGGTGGAGATTATGGGTGAGCATTTCGTGATTCGGACTCACATGAACCTTGGACCCGACCTGCGAGAACCTTGGATCTGAACCTTTTTAAATATATGGGTCGGTTTCCGTTTCTAGATTTATATGAATTATCGGTTCCGAGTCGGGTCGGTTCCAAACCCACGGTTATAATATAAAAACCACAAGAACCGTTTGTATTTTATCTTTTTTAGTCTTTTCACTATTCGTTTTTCGTGTTATTGTTATCGATTTCATTTAATGTTAATACAATATTATAAATATTATTTATAAGAATAACAATATATTTTTCTTGAAATATTTTTTGGCTTGATGTATATGCATAGATGTGATATATTATAAAATATATATTATATCTAAATTCGAAGTAACTATTTATATATGTCGCTCTGATATGTGTGTGTATGTGTGATGTATACATAACAGATTCACATAATGTTTCGAGTTATGAGAATGACAAAATTGTTACGAAAACATAAGTCGAGAAATGAAAAGTGACTTAAGAAAGAAACTCATGGGCTATTGTTAGAACCATATGGAGGAATTCTTTTATGAGCATGGTAAAAGAATAGGAATGTGTGATCCTTTAAAAGTGACTATTACATTAAAATGTTCTAGAGGGTTAGACCCTTTACCCGACCCATCAGAACCTTTAGGACCCGAAACCAGGTAGTCTTTTAAGGTTTGGTTCGTGAATCCTAATTTCAACAATAAAAGGGTATACGGTTCTGGTGGGTCCAGTCAGGTCGGTTCCGGACCCTTTGCATAGCCCTAGTGGAGATTATGAAAAGTTAAAATAACTTTATTAAATAAAAAATATAACAAATTAAATATGAACGAGTGCGGATATGTAATCGCTTTAGGTCTTACATGGTTAGATGCGGTTGTAGCAAGTCATGTTAACCTATAATAGAAAATAATAGATAACACATGTCTTAATAGATCATACTATGTCTTAATAGTTATAGTGACTCTTGGAGGTAATATAGAGTTTTTAGCAAGTCATGTTATGTCCAAAGGGATAAAAAATATCATACATGTCTCGAAAAGGCCGTATTAACCACTCTTAGTAAGTAATTATGGGTTTTAATATGCCGTATAGGGTTTAAAAAGGATAGTAACATCTTTTAGTGACTCAACATGTAGTAGACCATAACTGTAAACACCATATCATACGTGTCTTAATGGCAATGGGACGTAACAGACTTTATTGTGCCATGTTATGTATCATAGGGTTAATTAGGTTGTAGCGAGTTCGCTACAAGAAATATCAAGGCATGTGTGTCGAAAGGACTATGTTGGGCCTTGATAGTTTATAATGGCCAATGACTCGCTTTATTGTGGTATTAACTGGTTATGTCTTCTTATAATGAGCCATGTTATATCATCGTTGGTCGTGGTTGAGCCTAACTAGCTAACATTGACTTATATTAACCATATTTAACGATCAGTGGCCAATGGTGACCCTAGTTGACCATTGTTGACTCTAACCCGTTCACCATTGACCGGTGTTAATGATATTATCCATAACAAACCTTAATGGGCCAATATTGCCCCTAATTAGCCATCATCAAATAAAAAGTTATTAGTGTTAGATCCTAATCGACCATCATTGAACAATATTGATCAAACTTATCCATTGTTGATTTGTTTATTTTAAATATAGGTTCATTAACCTTTTTAAATTTAAAAAAATCACTGTATATGCCAGGTTGCTTTTTAAACATCTATACCACAAACTTCACCATTGATAGGTGTTTTACTTCAAACACATAATGATTATATAGATACACGTAAACTAGTTATAATAACACGTCTAACTTACTGCATAGATGTTTAGAAAGTATTATCTTTTTTTATTCGTATGATAATAACTGTGATTTAAAACTTATGATTTTTATAGTTACTAATAATTTTCAGTTGTAAAAATATTGTAATTTTTTATTGTTATGGTTGAATTAACTATCTTGGGATAATTTTTTGGAGAAATTTGAGAGAGAAAATTAAGAGGAAAAAAGTAAAAATAGAAAGTTCAAATGAAATATAGAAATAACTTGTAAAAACTTTGAAAGGAAAATTACTATAATTAATATGGTAAAACTATTAATATTCGTAATAATAAAACAATACAAATTAATATAGTAAAAAGCTTTGTGGGAGCTCTTCTGTCTGCGATACGCATACCATACGTAGACATGAGTTTCTGGATAATGTTTGTTTTCTCGTAGACATTTCAATAAAAAAATATTACGGTGGACGTAGACACCGTCTACCACCACCCACCGTCTACTACCACCACCACCACCATCGATCCACCACCACCATCACCCACCGTCTACTATCACATCATCCAGCACCACCACCCACTACCTACCACCACCGTCACCCACTACCACCACCCACCACCTACCACCACCCATCGTCTACCACCACGACAACCCACGACCACCATCCATCACCACCACCACCACTCACCGCCTACCACCACTCACCGTCTACCACCCACCCACCACCGCCACCCACCCACCACCACCACCGCCGTCCACCACCACCACCTTCCACTACCACCACCACTGACCACCACCGCTAAAAAGGTTAAAGTTATAAAGCCAAAGTGTCAAGTGTCCTGTTAAATTATGTTATAATAAAACTCTAGCGAATAAGCATCTTATAAAACTAACGTTTTACGACTCAAATATCAAGTGTCCTATTACGGTGTATTATAATAACACCACTTTGATTAAGCGTTCTATAAAGGTTAAAGTTAGAAGACCCAAGTGTTAAGTGTCCTATTAAGCTATGTTCTAATATGACTTCAACTAGAAAGGGTCCTATAACATCAATAATTTATGACTTAACTACAAAGTGTCGTATTAAGTTATGTTATAATAGGACCCTAGGTAATCAAGTGTCCTATTACATTACCACATAATGGGACACCAGCAACTAAATGTCTTATAAATTATTTTATTAGGATCTACATTTTAAGAGTCTTATTAACTTATATGATAATAGGACTCCAAAGAATCATTCGTCCTATTAAATAGCTTTTTAGGACACAGATTTAGCAGTGTATATTATAAAAGGACCCCAAAAGTTCATTCGTCCTATTAAATAGTTTTTAGGACCCTATTTTACAAGCGTCCCACACAAAAGGTCCTTAAAAGACATTTTTGTTGTAGTGAATGTTGCAAAAGAAGATGATGATTTCCGGGAACTTATAAGAAATCTGATGAATATCAAAAAAGGATTGAAAAAATAGATAAAGAAGCTGCAAAAAAATTGGAGGGATTTTGAAATGAGTACTCAAACTCAAGAAATGTTTGAATATTGCAACACTCAACCAGAACTAAGTTATAATCCGAAGATTGGACATGCATAGTATGATGCAACAATGAAAGCAAAGAATGTACAAAATTTAAACGCATTGTGAATTAAATATAAACGCATGCACGTGTAAAATGATTTTAAACGCACATGTGTTCATTTTAAACGCACTTTATTATTTACTGAAACGCACATTGACTTTACTTAAATGCACTTTCTATCTTATACTCCAAATTTAAACGTACTAATGCTGATTTAAACGAACATAGCATTTACATATATATTTGTCTACTGTTGACTCAGATTTGGATAAAAACCTGTTACGTGCCAGTTACGTCCAAGTCATGGGTTTTTCTGTTGGCATGCACGTAGGGGTGTTGTATGTTTGTTTTAAGTTGTTTCAATTTCCTTGTTTTTAGTATGTTAGTGGTCATAATAAAAGGGGGTCATGGGATACCACACTCTCCATGTTCTCTAGTAGAGTTCCTAGTTATTTGCATTGTAATTCTTTAAATAGGCTTGTTGGATGTTAATGAGGATTATGAATGAAATATAAAAAAAAAATTAGTCTCAAGTTCTCTTTATTTTCTAATCTGGTTTCTATCTATTTTTCTTTGGCCAACAATTAATTTGTTGGAACCACATCAAAACCATGGATAAGAACATAAAGAGGTATCAAGTAATACAAAAGGAGATGGAAGAAATGGTTGAGCAAGCATGAAGGAAGTAATTATGGGTGCCTGAATTGATGGAGAGGTGTACAAAGTGGGATGAAGTGAATAATAAACAATCAAAAGACATAAGTGCTGAAAAGGATAATGTTGAATTTGAGGATGAACAAAATGTGGTTGACATAGAAGAAAATGTAGTAAGGCTTGAAGTTGAAGATGAACAGAATGTTGAAGTTAATGAAACTTCAAAAAGGAATGAGGGGGGAAAAGATGACCAGGTTGGGGAAGATGAAGAGGCTGTTGAAGGTAATGAAACTTCAAAAAGGAATGACAGGGAAAAGGATGATCAGGTTGGTGAAGATAATTTTGCTTTAGACAAGGCTGCATTAGCTAAGGATGCAAACTCAGAAGCTCCAAATCAAGAAGAAGAAATAATTGACACAACAATAAACATGCTACAAACCGTCGAACCAGGTGTTTATGCGATGAATGAGTTAAATGAAACACCAAATGCACAACAGGCTGAAAAGGAAAAGCTAACAGAAAAAAGATAAAGGGAAAGACAAGGGAAAAGCAGTGGTTGACGGTGGGAGGCCAAACAGGGACAAAACACTTAATGGGAATTAAGATCTCTATACACCGGAAAGACCTGTGCATCATTGAACAACTAACGGAAGAGGAGATCAGAATAACAGAATACATTTTTGCACCAATGAGGGATATAATGTAAAGGGCTATTTGGTAAGCCTCTTAATGAGGCTCTGAATCATTCAGCGCTTAATGATTCATCATTCAGAGCGTTTGTTTCAGCTTCTGAATGGAATGGATAAGGCTGAACCATTAAGATTTGAGATGTTGCTGAATCATTAAGCACTGAACTATTAAGCACTGAACTAGGCTGAACCTTAATGATACTCTTCTACCAATGCGGGACAAGAAAATTAACCATTAAGAGATCAAACTTAATGCTTCAGCACTTAACCATTACATCTTAATGATTCAGCACTTAATCAACCAAACAACCACTATGTGTCTTTTTCTTATTGTTTGTAAAATATTATCAGATGTGTACTAATTTTTAAACTCTTGAAATTCATGAAAATGTGTTTTCACTCAAAAGCTGGAACAGAGACACCGAAGGTGATTTTTGAAAGTTTCCATCCAAGAATTTGGCTTCACACAAATGCACTAGATGCATGGACTGATATCCTAAATTATGAGGAGTCGAGCTGAAGGAAAGAAGGGTCTGCATATAGACTGCTTTTGAGTTCAACAATGATTGTATGAATGTTTACCTTTAAACACACACACATAAGAAATTAGATGTACACAAGAAAAGTAAAATTTTTTTTTAATCGGGACAGGAAAATTTTAAATGCACATACAATACACATTAGACGCACGCTTAAAAAATTATGTAGTTCAAACGCACACATACATTATTTTAAACGCACGTTATTATTTTTATTGATTTTTGGCTTCCTGACAATGCAACATAATAACTACTATGAAGAAGGGGTTAGTTGGGGAGATATGCATGAGGTTTTTAGTAGCAATCTTAAAGATGTCCCACGAAAGTTCAAAGCAAAATCATTAGATGAATTCAACATGATTCTCGTGCCTATGTTGATAAATAAACATTTCTATGTCTTGAGTTTTGATGTGAGGAATAAAATTACATAGTTGCTTGACAACTCTAAAGAGGTACAATACTTTTAAGAGCGATATAAAGGGGTGCCCGAAATATTGGTATGTAACGATCTAATATCACATTTAACACAAAAAAAATATGAAAAAAAATATTATCATAACAAACTGCATTTTGTAAAAATATTTGTAGAGACACACATTGTGCCATAGCTTGATGACAACCTGTCCTAGAAGCCCAAGGATTGACAATCTTGACATAAATCATATTATAAGACGAGAAATGTCTAGGTTGACTCTAGACAACGCAGAAGACTATGGCATATTCGCTATATGACACATGGAAACCTTTAGAGGGCAAAAATTTTGGAGTTGTGGTTTTGTAGGTGTCACACCCTCAAATTTCACATGCGGGGTTTTACCGTAAGGTGCGTGACAAACCAGGATCCAAGTCAACGATCACAATAAACAGTAACTATATGAAAATTACGTAGACTCAAATTATAAAACTTTAGTATCTCAAAACCATAGCGGAAGCATCTTCAAGTTACAAGCCCAAAGGACAACGTAGTCTCAAAAAGATTTTTTCAAAAACATAAACTAAAAGCCCTAGACGCCATGCAAGACTCGTGCGCCTAGTCCATGTGATGCTACCTTAGCGACCTGAGAAAAACATGCCAAACAGGTGTCAACATATAATGCTGGTGAGTTCACAGGTTTTCATAAAACGTTACCAAGTGTTACCGAATGTTACGAAATGTTACCAAAGTGTATCAAGTTCAGCCCTGTCAATACTATGTCAAGTGTAAGCCAAGGTACGCTAGCTAGGCGTAAGTTTTGCTACTACTACGATTGGAAAACGATTACTGGACACGTTTAACATGTTCAGCAAGTTTAGCACATGTTTATGTCGCCCGAATAATGTTTAGCAAGTTTAGCATAGGTCGAGACAACTTGCACCCGTCCGACCTCCAGTCGACTAGTGGGGAAGGTCACGCCCAATGGATCTATCCACATTTCCCCCGTTGTGCAACCCCATACATTCATGGTTTCCCTGGGGACTTCCAAAGATCGTATAAAAACTCAAAATAACCCATAGTATGACATAAGTTTCCAAAACATAAGTTTAGCGCATGTTTTCTCCCCCCAAAGTAAAGCCAATAAAAGTGGGGCTGTGAAACTCACCTTAGGTTGCTTCTTTCAAATACTAGTGTTACCAACAGTTCTTGATAGTTCCCAATACCGGGAATCTATCACAAAAGTTCGTATAAGTGTTTTGACTAATAACCCTAAGGTTATCCAGTCCCCGATTGTTCAGATCGTGACCAAGTGTGTTTGAAAACGTGTTTGACTGTTAAACTGACACACCAGACTGACCTGACATCCTGTTGGTGACCCATTACATAAACTAATCAAGTACACATAGATTACACATAAGGTTCAAGCTTATAACACTTAGTTTGCATCAAGAATCGCACATACAAAGAGATAAGGTCGAATAAGTGTTTCTGGAGGTTCATTCGACCCCAACAAACCTTGGTTCGACCGCCCCAAGATTCCTTCGACCCATACACAAGTTCATGTAACCTAACACATATTCATTCGACCCTAACACACTACCAGTCGACTGGAATTCTGGTTCGACCTAGTCAGCAACAAACATCCTAAAACACATCAAATCGCATCAAAACAGCCCGAAAACATCACGAAATACAACAGTCAAGTATGAATAACATATACCCACGAAACCTACCAATTTTACTACAAAATCAGTCCGTTTTAATACTTACCCAAAATGGCAAAATTATGAAAACGTCACATCATGCATGAAAACTTTACTCGATTTGGAAACTTGTTGAAATCCTTTCATAATCATCTCAAAGTGCTTAGTTTAACATGTTCATGAAAACCCCCAATCATTTCATTAACAATAACAACATGCATGAAGCCCCAGATCTAACAAAAATCCCCAAAATAGACATGACATCATCATTCATCCAATTGTAACCTAAAACAATCATAAACCAGTACCAACAGCAGCCCTAGATCAAGATTCTATCATCTAAACAACATTTAATCATTAAACCACATATAACACAACATAAAACACCATTAACACATGTTTATTTGTATGAAAACTTATGTTTAATGATAGGATTTTGTTTAGAAAGATGTTTGAAAGGTTTTTAATCATAAAAACCACCTTAGAACAGATCTGGACCTTTGGGGTTTAATAAAAACGAATCGAAAATGCTTAAAAAGGGTTTTAGATCAAGAACACACCTTAGATCTTTGCTTGGAAAATGTTTGTAGGTTAGATTATGAAAAACAAGGTCAAAAACTCATTCCCCAGTGATTAAAGTCGAGAGAGAGTGTTTAGAGGCGACTAGGGTTTGTGAAATGATGAAAAATTGCAAAGTGTGGTATTTAAAGTTACTGTTTATTCGACTCCCTGCAAGGGTCGAATGGGGTTTTGTGTGGTCTAATGGACTTTTTACAAGGTTCAATATCCTGGTTAGACCCCCTTAAGGTCGAACCAGTTCCCATGTTTTCCAGATTTTCCAGTTTTGTCGTTTAAACGCGTTTTAGCACATCCTAACACATGAACATGCAATCCTAACATATGTTAAGCATATAGAATCACGTACCATCATGTTTACACTATTAAAACACGTATTTGCACATTATATCACATGTATGTATTAATCTATGTATAACACTTAATTTAATTCATATAATTTCACCAACAACGGGACTCAAGATTAGTGTATACACAAAACAACCTCCAATGATCCTCTAGATCATTGAACCCTGGACAATCCTAACATTACTCGACTCAACTGACCCAGTTAAGTACGTTAATAATGTTTTTCGCTAAGGTAGACTTATATGTTTTGCAAAATGTTTAAGCTGAACATGCTGGGTGTCACAACAGGTGAATCGGATTTTCAAAAGAAGCGGTTGAGTGCATTGCATTTCAAGTACGTAGCAAAGATAATACTCCCACCTTACAACCTGGTCAGAGATCATATTATTGAGGAAGCTAACAAGTTCGCAAAAAGACCAATCAAGGCAAAGACAAAGATGATGGAGAATGCCATGCCAAAATTACAAAAGAGGCTGGATAAAATATGAAGATGGTCATGGGGTTTTGTTTTTGGCTAACGATTTGAACCGAATGTTTAGTTACTAACTTTGGTTTTTAATGTTAGTATTTTAAACGTATGTGTAAAATAGCATTGATTATTCAGATTTAACATAAAGGCATTTATACACAATGCATACTTATTTTTTACGTACGCTATAATAACATAGAAAAAAAAAACACAAAAAACAGCACAGAAAACTATAACCCCTACATGGGCAGTTACTTTTGAGTTTACATATATTTTAGAAACTGAATTTTAATTTCAATATAACACCTCAAAAGGGCTATGGATTTTGTAAGTTGTTCAACGAGATTGACATCGCCATTTTTAGCATTAATCATAAACATGACACCAAGTTCATGAAGACTTGAGTCGGGCATACGCATAAGAAGCTTGGAAATCTCATCTCTCTTGCTCATGCCATCATTTACCCTATTTAGATTATTGGTCAGACGACTCTCACAAGTATAATCTTTTGCAATTTGCTCCTTAATCCTTTTTATCATTTGAGATTTTGATGATGAAGATTGTGGTATGGATGAAGACATTAATGGGAAACAAGAAGATAAGATGTGTTTCAATTGTGTGGTGTAAAAATGATGCTATGGAGATAATTATATAAAGAAAACAATCATAACCAGATGACAAAATATCATTCACGAGAATTACTGTTATTGTTGGTTTCCAATAATTGATCTATAAACGCACATATATGGTTTTGATAGACGCACACGTATACTTCTTAAACACACTTACTAAAATAATGACACCAGATATTCATTTACATAAACGCATGTTGAACAACCCTTGATTAACTATAAACGCACATTATGTATCTTTTTCTTTTTCATCATATAATTGATACTGATAATCAAGATTCCGTCATCTAGATCTTTCTATCTCTATAATACATCCACGATCCTTGAATTTGATTAACAACATATAATCAAAATGTAAAAGTAAGTCAATCATACGATCATCCCTCGTAATCAATAGTTAAAAAAATTGTTGATCGAATGAAAAAACAGAGCATCATAAGAATCGTATAAAAGTATTGTTAATTGAATCAATCGTTAATCGAAAATAGTTAATCGATCATGAATTGAATCTGAATTATTGTCGAATATAATTGAACTGTGATTCGATCATAGATTAATGAAACAATAAAATGACTAAATTACCATTTTAATCAACCAGAATTAGGTTAAGTAAACTTAACTATGGTTTTCAGATGTCATGCCCTGATGTCTTCCTATCCTTCCTACGTTAATAAACTTTGTACCCTATACCTTTTCTTTATATAACAATCTAGATTTTTATAGCGATTCAAATCTAAAAAAATTAAAAACAAAAAGTTGATATTTTTTTTTGAACGGTCAACGAATCAATTTTCACTTTTTGAACGGCCAACGAATCAATTTTCGAGCACTCTTGGGCACCCTTTTGACGAATCAGGTACTCGAGAGTACCCGGGCCACCAATTCCCGGGAAAACCCGACCACTCACCCACCCGAAGGCACGACAGTGAAATAATAATAATAATAATAATAATAATAATAATAATAATAATAATAATAATAATAATAATAATAATCTTTGTTTTTTCACCTAGTTGACCGACCAGTTGAAGTCTTTTTTTTTTTTTTTTTGAACGGCAAATTTTTTCTCCTTGTGGGACTTGAACCTATGACCTCCTCTTTAGGTGTTCCTAGAAGCTTTGCAGTTGAAGTCTTTTTAACTCCGTGAGTTTTCACGTGTGCACTACGCTATATATATGTATTCTGTATTCTAGAATAAAATACGAATAGAACCCAAGCCAAGCCACGCGCCGCCGTGTGCGAGTGGGACACTCTTTCTGCTCTCACAAAGTATAATAATAAGCACCCAAATTGCAATTGCAGACTCCATCACTAATAATCATCCCCTTCAGTTTGTTTTCGTGTTCCAAATACGACACCGTTTTAGACAAACACACTCGGCCTAGGTTTTCAGTTATTATAATTCTCATGATTTCAGGTTAATTTTTCTTTTTCTTTTGCTGTACTCATTCGTTTAGTTTTGGATTTGATTTGATTGAATATGTGTGATGTTAATTATGTTGCATCAGTTTGTATTTTGAAGTTCACGATGCAGTTTAATAGCTGCATGGCTTATTATTATTATTATTATTATTATTATTATTATTATTATTATTATTATTATTATTATTATTATTATGATGATGATGATGATGATGATGATGATGATAATAATTGTCTGTTAGGAGTTAAAGATCTCGTTCATGGGTTATGAAGTGGTTATCTGATGCTGATTATTATTATTATTATTATTATTATTTTTGTAAATCCTGTAGTAATATGTATTAATTGTTTGCAGTTTAGAATTGTGTGATTTTGTTGTTAGTTTATATGCTGGCATTGATTTGAACTAGAGCAAAAGGCATAATTATACAAATTTAAACCTAGCGCCGAATGTATGAGGCATGGGTAAAAATGGGCCTGAGGCGTGCCGAGTGTAGATGTGAAGATTTTGTGCGTCAGGATGCTGTACGTATAGCGTTTTAGGTTGTACATACATGTTATTTATATTAATATATTAAATCATATATATAGGTTATTTTATCTAAATTCTTATGTATGTGAGGCTGGAAACCTATGAGAAAAGTTTATATAAATGCCTTGCGCGTTGAACACGTGATGGTGCACTTTGTACTTTGGCTCCGGACCCTATCACCAGTCACCACTATGCGCCTAACTAATTCTACGGTGCACATTTCAAATGTGTGAAGATATAAGGGGTTTTATTCTTGAATGATTAATATATGTATAATTTTAATGATCGTTACCTGATTTTCACTTGCCTTTGACGTAGAATGACTTTTTTGGTTGTCCGTTTCTTCTTCAGCTAAAATGACTACTTTCAGTGTGGCACAAATGAGATTATTAACTATGTAAGCATGTAACTAAAAGGTTTCTTATGTTTGTGTTGCGTTAGGTACAAAGGCAACATAGTAACCATGGAAGCACAATCCGCTTTGTCCTTTCAAAGATCAGGTGCTCCTAGACAGTTTAGTATCCATGGAGCCGCAAGTGCTCGATCGTCCACCTTGGAAGATATACATCCCAAATTTACAAATCCTCAGCCCAGTTTTACTAGCGGAGCTGTCGGACACATATTTTCTTCATCTTCTGGGATGTCTTCAGATTTTCACTATTCTTCTGTTATCTCTCACTCAAATATTTCAGAAAAGGCACCTTTCGTATCTCAGTCCTCAGGAATTCTTCAGTCTACGGCATCAAGCCAATATCTGAAAGAAACCAACAATAGTACATGGTGTACAGATTCATTGCCTGATTTTTTTGATTATCCCCAAAATGCCCCTATCCAGTCTAGTAACTTAGAACACAGTATGATGCCATCTGAGGATCTTCTTGATTATCCCCAAAATACCGTTATCCAGTCTAGTAGCTTAGAACACAGTATCCTGCCATCCGAGGATTTTGGTAAACAAAGTGATTGGCAAGAGTGGACTGATCAGCTCATTAATGAAGGCGATGCTCTGACCCCTGATTGGAATGATATTCTTATCGATACCAATATTGTTGATCCAGAGCCAAAGGTATGCTAAACTTTTATTCGTTGCCTTAATAAAAAAGGCTAACAATAATCAAGTAGTCATCATGTATATGGTTGGTTGTCTGTTATTAACTTGTCGTATTATATATTAGATGGCATATCATGTGGCGGGGTCATCTACAAATTCGATGCAAGCACAACAACTAATTTGTCAGTCATCCGGAGAAACTTGCGTCCCATTGACCCCAACCCCTTGTGCAAGTGGGTCTCAATCCAAACCACGGATGCGTTGGACTCCAGAACTTCATGAAGCTTTCGTGGAAGCAGTCAACAAACTTGGTGGAAGTGAAAGTACTCCTTTCTTTCCTTTGCTTTTTTTTTTGACTTTATTTGACTAGAGGTGGCAAAGTGGGCGGGATCGATTATAAACGGGCAATGTTTTGGTATGGGCCAAAAAGCGGTGGGTTGTCATCATAACACTTTTTTGTCCATAAATAACTTTTTATATACAACCATTTTCAAATATGATTATGAACATAGTAGCAACAAAAGTGCTCGCACGAGATAAAAAAGTCCATAAAACTGAGAACAATTTACAAATATTTAGCAGAGGTCAAGGGACCAATAGGCCCAACATCCCTTGCGGTGGTCCCACTTATTGTTTTGAAAGTACTTATTTGAGGCAACTATTGGTTTGTAATACTGCTGTTGGAAATGTAATACACACTATCAAGGTCATTGTTGATCATCAATTACATTGAAGGCCTTTTGTTTAACAAAAAAATTAAGTGAAACCCAACGCGTCTTGTTAAAACTTATAAAAAGAATGCATGGGTTTCCAAAGCGATCGCTTGCGCCTCAAGAACGGATCTTGGCTTTCGTCAACCGGAGGCGCAATCGTCTAGCATCGCCTAGGCGTCCTTGTGGGCTTTTGACTACTATGATTATATTGTTTTTTCAGTTATCTAATTTTATTGATAAAATGTTTTAAGAAGTTTTAAGTTTATACATCAAAAGCAAACTTTGTGCGAACCTGTTTAGCCTAGTTTTTATATCTTCCCTGTTTGGCTCATTAGAGATTTAAAATAACCCGAATTCGCCGATTCATAAGAAATGGTTGCAAAATTGCCACGTCTAAAATGACACTGATTCTGACCATTTTTTTAAACTATAACCAGAAGTAGCAAAACCGGGTAATATTTAGGTATGGTTTGAAATGGGGTGGGTTGAGTACTTGAGATAGAAACACCCTTTTTCTATAAATTTTAAAAAATCTTTATAAACATATAGTGTGTCGAATTTGATTATATTTTTCTAGTTATTTTAATAATGATCTGTTCTTTTAAGCAAAATTATATAAGAGGCCTTTTTTGTGTGTGTCAAATAAACACTGTGGATGGGTTGCCCCTTAGAGGTAAAACGCAACCTGAATCCCCACCCATTTATAAGTAAATATGTCAAAAATGCTACATATAATAGGTACAGTAATTTCAGTTAACGAGAGGTGGCAAAATGGGTACAGGTCGAAATGGGTTTGACATTTAACACCTTTTTGTTTAAAATTTTGAATCTATACTAATAATTAATCAAATATGATAGTATTTTTTTTGGTTATTTCAACAATAATTTAGTTTTTTAAGTAAAATTATTTAAGTGGTTTTATGCATTAGATATAAATTTTAGGCCACTTTTGAACACTTCGCTTTCAGCTAGTTTTTAGCTTTCTTTGTTTTAGTTGTTTGACTTGTGAGAGATTCATAAAACACAACCCGAGAACCCATTCGTAAGTTGATGTGTTATAATTGTATATCTGATCAATATTTACCTGACTATTTTTTTAACTACAAGTAGAGGTGGTAAGGGGTATATGACTTAGATGCAGGTTGTTTTTTTTTTTTTTTGTAATTCTCTATAAACATATAGTGTGAAATATGATTGTAGTATTCTTTTTTATTATACGAATAATTTAATTCGATAAAATGATATAAAAGGTTTTTTTATCTAATTTTTATATATTACTTGTTCTGCCTGTAAGAGATAAAACATAATCTGTATCGACCCAATCATAAGTAAACATGTAAAAATTGCCACATCTAATAACTGCATTAATTTTATATGTGCTTTGTTATATTTGTATCTACAGAAGCTACACCCAAGGGAGTACTGAAGCAAATGAAAGTTGAAGGCTTAACCATCTATCATGTAAAGAGTCACCTACAGGTACATTTATGGTAATTCTTGATTGATGCTAGTTATATATGTCAAGTAATTTTTTTATGTGGTGCAAAATTTATTTATATATTTTTTTGCAGAAATATCGGACGGCTAGATATAGACCCGAGCCTTCTTTAGAAGGTAAGCAAAATCTTGCCTCATTTTTTATTCTTGTGACCCATTGAAATTTCCTAGCATAGTATTGCATCTATCTTGGCTATATGCTAAAGAGTAAAGACAAAAAATACCACTATATAAATATGTTTATAATTAACTGATTAACTGATCGATTATTATTGCAGGACCTTTGGAGACAAAAACTTCTGTTGAAGACTTGTCATCTTTGGAGTTGAAAACGTAAGTTATACATACTTACTAAAATGTTGCATAGTATATTGCATCATATAAGCATTGCTTCATCCAAGATATTGTCATTGCCCAGATTGCTTTTATCAATTGAAATAAGAAGTTTAAGGGTGTCTCATGTCTGGATTTGTGTTTTAGAACTGATTATCTGACTATTGTTATTTTCAGACACTATAATCAGTTTTATTGGTAAAATGTAATCACGTATTTACCTTTCTTCCAACCTAACGAGACTTTCATTTCATGAAAAGCGTCTTTCCTATTGAAACAAATGCCTTTTTTCGTCTATTTTATCTATTAAATCCTTAAATAATCAAAACAGTTTGTCAATTTCCAAGCATCTTATTCTTACATGTTCATAGGGAGCACATCCGAACACTTTCTTCTACAAAGCAGTTTGTTACAGCTGATTTTTTTATTCTGCTTATTCGATACAAGATAAATCACTTTCCATAACGCGTGTCCAAACACCCCCTTAGGCACTTACATTTTCATTTTTGTTGTCCGGTTTGTATAGTGATTATTTCAGTCCTTGATTATTAGTTTTGCACTTAACAGGGGTTTGGAGATCACTGAAGCATTACGACTTCAAATGGAAGTTCAGAAGAGGTTGCATGAACAACTTGAGGTATGGTTGCTTATTTAGAAAAATCCAACATATATTACTGCCCATTTTTAATTTCAAAATAATTAATATTTTACATATGATTACAAAAACTTAGGAGATTTTTAACACTTAAAAGTCTACGTCGAATGACTTTTAAATATTCTTTTTAGCTCACTTTTTTTAACAATTTTTGAGGAGTAATTCCATATTTACCCAACAGGGACGTTTATTATCTGTTATCAACTTATCATTTAGAATTTGATATTTAATTATTTCCTTAATATAGATTTTGATCTTACCATTAAATATAGCCATATAGGGGTGTAGTGAGCTACTCGAGATAGCTCGCTAAAATCTCGAATTGAGTCGAGCTTAAGTGAGCCCGAGGCCGAGCTTGAGCCCAAATTGTCATGTAATAAACGAGCTTGAGCCCTATCTTTACATTCCGTGCTTGAATAGGCTTGAGTCTATTATTTGTATAAATCAATGTTGCAGAAGGCGGCCTAGGCGGCCGCCTAGGCGCTAGGCTTAAGAGAAAATCGGAATTAGGGCCTAGGCGATGATCTAGGCGTTTTGGCCATTAGGCGGGCCTAGGCGGTGGATTTTTTATTTTTTTTATTTTTTTTAAATTTCTAAGTATTTCTTAGTATTATGTGTATAATATCTAAGTATTTCTAAGTATTATGTGTATATATCTTAACATATTTTCAAAAAACACTTAAATTTGTGTGTGTATATATATATATATATATACATATAAAATACCAAAACGCCTAATTCCGCCTAATTTTCGCCTAGTCCCGACTAGTCCCTAGGATGGACCTCACCGCCTGCCTAGCGCCTAGCGCCTTTTGCAACCTTGGTATAAATATATAATAAATATGTAACTAAATGATACATATGTATGTGTGTGTGTGTGTCATAAATGTGAAAATGGGTATATTTGATATAATGTTTTTTGTTGGGCAACTATGATATTATTCAAATTTCAAGATAAATTATATAATAGGCCCAAATTAATCCATTTATGTGCAGATTCAAAGGAACCTTCAACTGAGAATAGAAGAACAAGGCAGATATCTTCAGATGATGTTTGAAAAGCAATGCAAGTCAGGAACGGACAAGTTGACGGCTCCATCATCTGCCGAACTACCATCCTTGCAGGCTAACCCGAATGAACCCGGACCTGATCCGGTAGTTGGACCATTTGATGAAGGTACCAGCAAGTCAGGACCTGATATCTCTCAACCCGCTAAGCGTGCAAAAGTGAACAAGTAAAAACCTATATTATCCTTATGGTTTTATATTTATGATGACAAGGGATCAAAGTGTTTGTTTTTAACTGATTTTTTATACATTCATTTTGCTAAATAAACAGTTTAAATGATGAATGGCCCTAGAAACATAGTTTTTATAGATGTTATTATGGCCAAAAGCTGCAACCACACTTGGTCCACAGTCCATCACTGCATTGATTGGTTGTACTGTATATATGTCATTAACACAACCATGATGGTCATGACCAGTGGCGGATTCACCCTTTGAGCAGGTTGGGCCGGTGCCCACCTATTAGACAATAATAATAATACCACCGCCCAACCATTACATGTGTGTGTTAGTATGCATATATTTTTTCTTTTTTTTGGCTAGCAAAGAGTTTAGAGAGGAGTTGCAGTCTTTGTGAAGAAGATGAAGTAAAACCTTTATGTTTTATGTGATTTGTTTAATGTGAAAGACTTTAAAGTCAAAGTTGCTAAAGTATGAGTGACATTGACATTTACATTAACTTTTAATATTATTTAATTAATTCATTTGGTATGATAAAGTTATTTTCTTTTTGTTTTATCATTTTTTTTACTTTATTATTTTGTATTTTATATACTCTTTTTATGATTTATTTTTTATAAGGTTTTTAATTCTTAAGAAGATTTTTAAGAGTTTTTTTAGATAAATTTTAATAAAATAGATTGTTACACAAGATATGCATATGCTTCCACCAACTAAATAATGTTAAAATGTATTCATTCCTAAAAAAAATAACCAACATAAACTTATAAACTTGTGAATTAAAAAATAAACCTCTATTCATACACATTAGTTAATAATTTCTTTGTTCTACCACTATTTGTGTCTTTCGGTTTTCAAAATGTTTGTTTGAATTGTTACTTCAATAGTTTATATTTTTACTTGGTTTGTTATCCAATCATCATTAAGTGAGTAAGTACAATTTGGTTTTATCCAACCCATTTTTACCAGCTTTCTTTTAAGTTTTAACCTAATAAAATTGTGCCCTCCGTTAAAAAATTTTCTGAATCCGTCACTGGTCATGACAGGATGACTGTCACTCTTCTATTTGAAATTTGAAAGCTTATTTTAACATTTTTAGCTCGGATGACTTGCACATTCTAATCTTACTTTTAAATATATAATTTTGTCCGCTATGAATCTGGAACCTTTTAACCACTTGTATAGCAACGCTATTATGTACACATCTTCATATCACTAAGCTCTTTGAGAATCTTCTTTTAATGCTGCTAAATGATACTTCTAGCGACCTAAATGGTGTCAATATGAACAGACATTTGGTATCTTGATTCATGGATATTCTTCCAGCTCCACGACCTTCGAAGCATATGGCTCCATTCACTTTCAAGGTTCCTTAGGCGATCTCATGAATCGCAGTGGCATTGACATAGTGGCTGCAAAGTAGCCGACCTGATCTTTAATTTGGACTAAGGACGTAGGCTAAGCTCCAACTTGACTCCATTAGGTTTAGAAGTTTGAAGACTGGCTCAAGCTCGATTCGGATAACTTGAAAAATAATCATACAAGTTATATTCGATAGCCAAACTCGTTTCAAATAGCACACACACAAAGTTTAATATGCGTGAAATTAATAAAAAAATCCAATTAACGCATTTTGTAATTAAGAACATAAATATATAATCAAATAAAAAGGGAAAAGTTTGGTGGGGTGGGATCGGGGTGACATCTTCATTATAACAAAAACGTCTTTGTTCATATGGTACAGACCATGTAAGTCTAAACTAATTAAAACTAACGCGTTTCACACTTATGCATGCATGAATTTTCTTGTTTTTTTTTTTCCACTCTTTTATGTAAGGTTTTTTTTGGAAGGTACTCTTTTATGTAAGGTAGTTGTCAATTGTCAATATAACCACTCAGCATCGATGCTTTTGATTTCCTTGACTTTGCAATCAATGCTTTTGTTTACCTTGACTTTGCAACCATTTGACTAAAATACCCATTTTCTATTTTATTTTTGCCTTGGACGCGTATAATAAATATAATTAGTTAATAAGTTGACTATTGATGTGATAGCGACAAAAAAAGACAATTACTAAATGACATGAAGCTTCTTGCCTTCTTTGGGTTGACTTTGACTTCAAAGTCAACGATCAAGTTAGTTAAAAAAAAAACAATCAAGTTAGTTAGGTAAAAGTGAAACTACTTTAGTTATTGTAAGGATACCAAATTTTAGTTCAAATAACATTATATATTAAAATTAGTTTTTAAAGGATTCATATCCAAAAGCAAGACAAAAAGATGAACACAACTTTATTTTCAGATTTTTATTAAACTATATTATTAGAGACACTATATGTTAAATTAAAATTGCATTGGCAGAAGGTGGTTCATAGTAATTCAACGACATCCATGAACTAAGGTTTTGTCTTTAGTCAGATAGGGTTTGCAATAAAAAATAGGTACCTGCGTAGCTTATTGCCCGTCTACCTGTCATTCTCATGCAATTTGTTATGGCGTGGAATGAAAATTATTTATTGATTAAAAAAAAAAGAAAATTCTATAAAAAAATATTTTTTAGAGTAATCAAGGTTTATAACCCCAGGTTCACTATTTTACAATTTTTTCCCTACTTTTACGATTACCTTTTTATTGAACGGTATTTTTTTAATACCTTAATTCCACCTCACCTTGCACTTGCAAGAATTTGAACCTATAACCTCACATTTATAAGGGGGACACCATACCACTAGACCAAGAGATCATGGGTATTGAGTATGTGTATATGGTATAACTATGTATAGAATTTTGTAGATAAGTTACTTCATAAATTTTACAATTACCCCACTATTATCATATATTAAAGTAGTCTTCTCTTATAGTAGTAATACTTTTTTTTCAAGCTTTAATAGCCCCACACTGAAGGTCTTGCCTGGGGTGATAATCGATTTTCTATAATTTTATAAAAAATTGGCAAAAGAAATACAACGTTATATTTAACTACATATTCTATGTACAATGATACAAAAATATTGATTTAGTTTCTATTCTTGAAAACTTAATAACTTTTCCGGTGTGATCTTGTTCAAAGACTCGCTTAGATGTCGTTGAGTACTGGCTGATAGTTCTTGAGCAACAGTGCGCATTGAAGGTCTTGACTCAGGTGATAAGTGAGTACAAGCTAGAGCAACATTAAGTACACGCACCACTTGCTCTGCCTCTTCGTCCTCCGGAGGCAAAAGCCTTTCGTCTAGTATATCTTTCAACAACAAGACTAGATCGTCCGAGGAGGTTGGGTTTGATGAGTGTAGAGACGTTAAAAGCTCCCCAGGATGCCTCCCCATCATAATCTCAAACGTTACGACTCCAAAGCTATAAACGTCACATTTCTCTGTAACTTTCATCGTGAGTGCCAGTTCTGAAACATAAAGCACAACCATAAGTAACATGTTTAATAAACCTTGTTACATAGATATGCATTTCTAAAAGTTAACATGAACAATCAACTAAGAATAAAAAGTTCGTAAAAGTGTAAATACCTGGTGCCATGTAACCATAGGATCCAGCAACGCCAGTCCAATTACTCGACTCCGGATCCAACAACTTAGCAGTCCCAAAATCCGACAACCGCGGAACCATATCACCCTCAAGCAAAACATTATTAATCGATACATCCCGATGAACAATAGGAGGATTACAATCATGATGCAAGTAAGCCAACGCATGCGCAAGATCTCGCGCAATTTTAACCCTAGCACCCCAATCCAACTTCACCATTCCCTCTTCTCCATAAAGCAAATTCCCCAAACTACCCTTCTCCATATATTCATAAACCAAAAACATCCCGCCATTTTTACAACAGTAACCATGCAACTTAATAATATTCCGATGACGAACTTCCGTCAATGCCCGTATCTCGTTCTCGAAACTCCGCTTATTCTTCGCCCAAACCTCGTCCGAATCCTTCGTCTTCAACCTTTTGACAGCAACAACCTGTCCGTTAGGTAACTCCGCTTTGTATACGGTTCCAAAACCTCCTTTCCCAATACAATACTTGTCGTCGAAGTTTTCGGTCGCTTTAGCAATCTCTCCAAACGTAAACTTACCATCTCTTTCCCAAACAACCGATTCGGAGTTTCTAACCGTTTTGTTACTTTCGGTTTCTTCATCACTAGCCTTTGATGCAGTTCTAGTAATTAAACAAAAGATAACAACAACAGTTGCTATTAAAAACAACGTTAGAACAGGTACCAGTACACCAATGATAAGTTTATTGTTTCTAGTTTTCTTCCGTCCAGTGCTGACGTCACATGGAGATAATCCTTTACCCGATCCACATAGGTTCGGGTTTCCGGTAAAGGAAGCTGCAGGTGCTTGTTTGAATATACCTGTGTCCGGTATTGGACCGGATAAGTTATTGTACGAAAAATCGATTGATTGTAAGCTGATCATGGATGTACCAATTGATTTAGGTATTTGACCCGATAAATTGTTGTGTGAGAGGTTTAGGGTTTCGAGTGAGCCGAGTTTCGATAGATCTTGAGGGATTCTTCCGGAGAATGAATTGCTGCTTAGATCTAAAAGATATTGTAACCCGAATAAGTTTCCTAGTTGCGATGGTAGTTCGCCTGATAAATCGTTGTTGCTTAGGTTTAAAGTTGTTAGCCTTGCACAATTGCCTATTGTTGTTGGTATGCTTTTGTTTAGATTGTTTGAAGATAAGTCGAGTTCTTGGAGATTGGTCATGTCTCCTAGACTTTGATGTATTTGCCCAGTTAACTGATTGTTGCTGAGATTGAGTTTCACCAAGTTGGTTAATCGCCCTAGCTCGTCTGGGATTTCGCCAGAAAGTTGGTTCCATTCGAGGCGTAGAACGCCTAAATTATGCAAATCTCCAAGCTCGGGTGGGATTGAACCCGAGATTTTGTTCTTTTCCAATTGCAAAGTGAGTAATTTTTTGAAATTTGCAAATTTAGTAGTGATTTCACCTGTGAATTGATTGTCGCCGAGGATGATGTATGTGAGATTCGGATGCACACCAAATACTCGTGAAATGTCCCCAGAGAACTGGTTACCATCAAGCCTAATTCGACGTAGGCTCGTGCAGTTCTTTATGCAATCTGGTAACAATCCGGTGAATTTATTGCCATTTACGGTGAACTGCTCAAACCGAAAACCACTGCATAGCTTTGAAGGTAGTTCTCCAGAGAAACTGTTGTTTGAAAAGCTAACAGTTGATAGATTCGGATTGTTCTTTCCGAAGTCTGCAGGGATGCTGCCTGTGAAGTCATTGGTATACACCGAAAGAAACTCCAGGTTCGAAAGATTAGATAGAGTATTAGGCAACTCTCCGCTCAATCGGTTGGTATTAATGTCAAGTTTAGTCAATGAAGTCAAGTTTCCAATCTCGGGTGGGATTATTCCACTGAGATTATTGGAAAAAAGCTGCATAGATTGCAGATTAACCAATTTTCCGATTGTGGAAGGTATTGCGCCCGAAATCTGGTTACCCGAAAGATCCAACATTTCAAGATTTTCCAAGTTTCCAATCTCGAAAGGGATGGAACCGCTGAAACTATTGTTGTATAGAAAAAGAACGGTGAGATTCGACAGTAGACCAATCTCCCGAGGGATTGTTCCGGCGAAAAGATTATTTTGAACTTGTAAAGATACCAATTGTGTCCAATTGGTAATAAAATCTGAAGAAATTTCACCAGTGAAGTTATTTTCAGAGATACCAAGATTAACAATTCGGGTCAGATTGGACAACGACATTGGCAGCTCGCCTGTTAACGAGTTTCCAGCGAGCGCCAAGAATGTGAGATTAGAACAGATTCCAAGCTCATAAGGAATTGAAGAAGTGAGTTGATTCGAATGGAGATCTAGGTACCTTAGACTTTGAAGATGACCAATAGAAGAAGGTATTGTTCCTTCAAATGAATTTTCAAACAATTCAATGAGTTCAAGATTAGGGAACAAACCGAAATCCTGGAAAATTCGGCCTGAAAACGCGTTGGTTCCTAGTCTAAGCTCTTTCAAGTTTTTAAGATTATAAAAACTCGGTGACAATTCGCCTTGAAACAAATTATTTGTAAGATTAAGGTAATGAAGATTGAGCAAATTGGTGAATAATGATTCAGGTAAAGAGCCATTCAATTTGTTTATTGACAAATCAACAAAAGTCAACATCTTGCACTGAAGAATGAATTCAGGGAATTCATTTTCAAGATTATTGAGGTAAAGATTGAGAAAAGTCAACGCTGGCATAGATGAAAAGTCAGACCAGTTTGGATCAGATAAATAATTCCCTCCAAGATCTAAGTACCATACCTTTTGAAGATTGCTTATTTGAACTGGGATAGAACCATTAAGACCATTATTATTAAGATTAAGATATCTTAACTGTGTTAGCCTTCCAATGTCTGATGGGATTTCATCTTCTAAAAGATTTGTGCTCAAATCTAAATGAGTAAGATTTGGGAATGAAGAAAACTGAAAGGTTGTTAATGTACCCGAAATCGATGAATCCGGGAGGCTAATTTTGGAGACAGTGTCACCTTTGTTGCATGTAATACCTGTCCAGTTGCAAAGATTATGAATGTTGGTTGAAGACCAAGAAGAATTCATTGAAGATGGTAATGATGATAAGGTGTTCTTCCATTTAATGAGTGCTTCTGCTTGTGTTTTTGGTGTTGATGTGGTTTTTAATGGCAGCAAAGAAACAAATGCAATGTAAAAGAGGAGTGTTATGATGGGTTTAAATGTTGCCATGATTGTTTTTGTTTTTTTAAGCTGTTTTCATGCTAAAAATGTAGACTTTATAATCAAATTTTGGAGTGGAAGAAGAAGATGATTGAAGTGTGCATAAGAGAGTGGCAGGAGATAAGGGGTATAAATATGTGTGGTTGGATTGATGAAATATAAGAAAAATGTGTGGTAGAATTCAATGCTTCACTGCAAGTTGCAAAAAGTGAGAAAACAGGTGTTTGAAGGATTGAGTTTTCAAAGCTTTGTTTACACACACAGGAAGATACAGAGAAGCTAGCCTAGCAGGTTTGCTTTCATGTTTATATTAATGACTTATTATTATTGTAACAAATAGTACAAGTCAACTAAAGTATTTAAAAGACTAATCACTAATGAATCTGTCGAAAGAATAAAATTGATTGAAAAAATATTTTAGCAGATATATTTTTTACAAATTTTTAATACCTTAATTTCACCCCACTCTACACCTGCAATGTGAGGGAAGGGGAACACCATATCACTAGATCAAGAGGTGATGGACAAATATACTTTCTTCTTTTTTTTGAACGGCTAATTTTTTTGTCGCTCATGAGATTTATACACCTCACCATTTAAAAAGAATCTTATCCAACATCTTGATACCACTAGACCGAAAGTAATTATTTTGCAACTTTAGAAAGAGTCTTACCTCTCTATTCTTAGGGGTAGAGGTAAGGCTGTCTACATCTTACCCTCCTTAAACCTTACCTTAGCTTTGCTATAGGTGGGATTAACTGAGTATGATGATGATGAGATACCAAGAACCAAGCAACATTTAATGTTATTTTGACATGCGGGTAGATTTAATGTATCGTTTTAAATACTATAAGACCATGCGTAATGTGCATTATAGGGGTATGAATAAGCATGATAATGCCTCCAACACCGTCCTCTTAGGCATTATATGAGCATTAAGAGGGAGGAGCATTTATAGTATAATGCACAAATATGATAAAAAATATGGAAAATAATAACTAAAAAGGGCATTAAGTGGCTTTACCATTACACGTTTTGTGATGGGTCTTATGATAATGATGTGGCAGAAAATGCCCCATAATGAGCATGGACTGTTAGTTACGGTTTAAAAGAATTGTATAAATTATCTTGTGATTTATTAATTTACAACTTAAATAAACTATTTTTTAAATCACGGGTGTTATATATAATTTCGTATATACTTTTAAAAACTTGTATAATAGTTTTTAGAGATAAGATCTCGTACAAATACAATATTCGTACGAATTGTACGAATCAAAACAAATGGACGGTGACATTTTTGTAATTATAGGAAAAAGTTACTTAAAACATATAATAAAAAAGGACGGTGGCTACCTAACACACAAATCACATTTCATACTAAAAAAGACTGACAAAAACCCCCAATTAACAACACAATCGAAGGCGATGAGGAAAGATGAAGTTCAAAATCATCCAAAAACATCAAACCAGAGGTAATATGTGATTCTATATTAGAGTAATTTTTATTATATGAACAACATTATAAGAAACTATGTCTTGTAAGTATCGTATACGATTTGCATTCGACTTTCTTCCATTTTCATTTGTCGATTTCTATTGTTCTTGGTAAAAAATGAAATACAAACGAAATCCATTTCTGGTGATGTTCGTAGAGTAGTTTTTTGTGAAACTTGGTATAGTATGTTCTATGTAGTGTAATGTTTGTTAAACTTGGTATATCATTTGTAGGTCGAGTAATTTGTGAATTTTTTTTCTTAACTAGTGTAACAGTTTAGTAGTGTATTAAGTAGAACTAGTAGGTACAGTTGGTTTTGCAGTGTAATTTGTGAAACAAGGTATGGTTAGTTTTGTAGAGTACTTTGTGAAATTGTGCATAATTACTCTACTTATAGAATAATTACTCTAGTTACAGAATATAATTACTCTACTAATAGAATAATAACTCTACTTTTGCTACTATCCAATTGCAGTCTAATGATCACTATGAAGACATAGTAACAGATCAACCAAGAAAGGAAGTCTTTGCTAGAAAGATAGGCGGAATACTACAAAAGTATAAAGTGAAAACCTTAAAAGATATCGATTGTGAAGTTCATATGATGCGAATATGGAAACTTATATGGGTGAAGAGCCATGAACATGTGGCTTATCAGCAAAAGAAGATGTTCAGCAACAATGACTCAATGAACTCAGGCACAAGTGTTTATCAAAAATACTATTTTTCGGATCTCAACCAAGCGAGACCGGAACTAGTAGACAAGGCAATGGAATTTTAAGCAATTGATGAAAAAGAAAAGAAAAGGATGCATTAAAGAAAGACATCCTAATGAAGATCAAATAGCGAAAATACCTATATTTAAGTGAGTTTGAATAGGATTATTTTGGAATAGTTAAGTTTTTACGGAACAAGACACAATGTTTTAGTTTATGAATAATTGTAATTTGAATTTTCTATGGAAATATTACAATGTGGAACATGCTTTAACTTATTAAAATAGAATGGTTTATCTTATGTGTAAACCTTTTGAAATTACATTTTGAATTGTACAATGTGATGTTGGTTTGTTTCAAAGTCAATTAAATCGGGACGTTATGAATTTGAGGAGGCAAGATGCATGTAATTTGTCCCAGCAGGCATATTCACATATGCATACCTTGACACCTTGTGATATTGGTTTGTTTCAAAGGCATATTCACATTGTTATGTTGATTTGCTTCAAAGTCGATTAAACATGAACATTCATATAGTTTTAGCAGGCAACATGCACATTTACAGTTGCATGTCTTAATAAAAGTTGTAACAATAATCACTCTACTAGTTCTACAAACAAATTATCTAACTGATTAAGATACTTACTCTACAACTATAATTACTCTACTAGTTATAATTACTGTAATAGTTATATGCACTAGAGTAATTTTGTGAAATGTAGATTAATTATTGCTTTAATGTAATGAGTTGTCAACCATTATTACGCTAGTTATAATTTTAATTACTATAGTTATACAAAAGCAATTACGCTAATTATATGAAGTAGAGTAATTATCATATATAAGTAGAGTAGTTATCATTCTTATCAGAGTTGTTTCACAACTAGAGCAATTATAATACATAACTAGAGTAATTATAAACATGCATCTAGTTGGATGTTTTTGTTGTTAAATTCAAGCAAGAAGGAGAAAAAGTGTAAACGAGCAATCAATCAAACACTTAAAAGAAATCAATTTTCTATATCAAACCATTGATCACAAATAAAAATCGCTAACAAAAAGTATTAATCAAGCTCTTTAACTCCCATTGATGATCAGTTAGATTCACAAAGCTCTGTAACTATAACCTGATTTGAAAGTCATATTCACGAGGTTCAATTAGCCAAATATGATTTGCAGGCTGCAATTCCTCAATTAAAAGCTTGAATTTATCGATCTTTGTATCCTGTACAAATCAATTAAAAGAACTTGATGTTTAGGTGAAAGAACTTGAAATTTAGGTGATTTTTGGGTTTCCATATCTGTAACTTCAATTGAATAAAGTGTTTTAATTGAATTTGTCATATTATTCTGATTTTGGATATTTACAAGAATGCCACCGTGAGATTTGCAAAATTTCTTTGATTCGTACTGTTCGTACGTTAATTTTGTTTGTATTTGATCCTTAGTCATAGTTTTTAATGGTATATATGAGATTAACAATAAAACTGGTAATTGAAATAACTAGTATAAAGCTGCAATTAATCGATTATGTTAGAAAGGTCTTTTTTAGGTTGTCATATATCATTCATTTATAGTATATATAGTAATCTTGAATGTATAGAATTATTTTTTAATTGATGACTTGGTCTAATTGTTACATTTAGGTGTGTTGTGATGTTATACCATGATCATTGATCACATCATATGGTAGGAAACCAGACAAAAACATGAGTTTTGAAGCAAGGTTTCGCTTCTCTTGGTTTATGTTTCATTATTTTAAGACCCAACTTGCAATAGTTAAAATAAAAATTGGGTGTATTTCATTATTCAAAACTTTATTTGAATAATAATGCAATAAAAGTGATTAAGCAATGGGTAACAGCTCAACTATTGTTAAATAACAAACCTGGTAGTTAAGTGTCATGATTGACTTTTATTGTTTTTCATAACCCTTAATTAAATATGTATCATTTGGAATTACATGTCCATACCTTTCTTGTTCTAAAATGGGTCGTCCTCAGTTATTTTTTTAAAGTATACTACATTAAAACCGATAAACCCACAAATAAAGGCGGGCATCAAACAAAAACACTCATATAATTACAAATTTACACAAATTAGACCACGTAAGAGAATTAATTCCAGCTCTATTCTTAGCCCAAAGAAATTCGATGGACTTAACTTCATTTAAGATGTCTTCCGTTCTAGACGTCTTGTTCTCAAACTTGAGCCCGTTCCTCGCTCTCCGAATGCTCCAACACCCATGATTATAATGATACCATGAAGAATCTCCTTATCCAATCCTTTTAGACCCGAGAAATGATGAAACTCCAAATGATCTCTAACCAAGAGCGAAGAAATTTTGGACGCGACACCAAGAGCTAATGTGTTGCCAAAGGATTGTAGCGAACATACAAGACGTGAACAAATGATTTGTTGTTTCCTCGGCATCATGCACAACGGACATGCCACATTATCAACCTGAACATTTCTATGTCTAAGAGCCACTGCCGTGGGGATTTTACCCATCTCAGCGCGCCACGCAAAAACATTGCACTTGAGAGGAACCCACTTACACCTAGACCTCACAAAAATATTACTAGCGTCCCCTATCTACTGCAACAATCACTTAACAAACCCAACTCTGGAAACTCCACCCAACGAATCGGCCCAAAGCCACGAAACCTTGTTATCTGACAGCTTAACCGACTCCATCAACATGCAGATCCTGGCTAGCTCCACTAACTCAATATCCGACGCCGGCGTTCTCGCCCATTCCCACAGCAGGACCGTCCCTACCCCCGAGTTGTTGATCTGATCTTTCACAATACACTTCTTACTCTTTTCCAATAAAAATATATTAGGTCATATTTCCTTCAATGGGAGAGCAACCAGCCACAGGTCCAGCCAGAACGTAATGTCAACACCATCTCCCCCCTTGCTTCTAAAAAATGTCGAATTAGGGTACCGAAAAGGACTGTCCTTGAAAAGAGTTTCACGATGTTACTCCACGCACCATTAACATTCTTTCTAGCCGGTAAAAAGTCCCAGTTCCTCTTACTACAATGAATAGCCTCGATCACCCCTTTCCAAAGCGAGCTAGGATCCGACTTGAAACGCCAACCCCACTCAGAACGAAGAGCAATGTTAATAAGTTTTAATTTATAGAACCCAAGACCACCCAATCTCTTAGGACTCGCCACTCGCTCCCATGCAACCCAATGCATCTTGCAATTCTCAATCGAGCCACCCCATAAAAATCTCTTAATCAAGGACTTCAAATGATTAATGACTTTATAGGGATAATCATCCCTTCCATCAAAAAACAAAATGCCTTACATTTAGAAAGACGAGCCTCTACCACATCAATCACTGGCGTCCAATTATGCACACGATTAATGTTCGTCCCCACCAAACCCCCCCCCCCCCAATATTTAAAGGGGAGAGAACTCACTTTACACCCTACCACACTAGCAAAAGCTTCCACTTCTTCAAAACCAACACCTACACTGAAGGTATTAGATTTATCGAGGTTAATTTAAGCCTAGAACAAATGTGAAAACACCTAAGAATTCTCACAACGTTCGCAACATTCACTTTCGACCAATCCCCCATAATGACGACATTCGGAGTTCGAATCCCATGAACCACCCCAACCTCGTTAGCTTTGTCCAACATACTCGAAAGCTCCTCCGTCACGATAAGAAACAAGAAAGGAGACAAATGGTCGCCTTGTCTCATTCCCTTCTCATATTGAAATTCAAACGTAGGTTCCCCGTTAACCAACACAGAAGACCTAGCTGATTTTAAAACCCCCATTATCCATGAGCACCACAAGCTCGGGAACCCCATTTGACCCATGATATCCACAACGAAGTTCCAGTTGACATTATTACAAGTCTTCTCGAAATCGATCTTGAGAAAAAAGGCTTGTTTATTTTCTTTCTAGCATCATGAAATAATCTCATTCAAAACGAGAGGCATGTCAAGAATGAACTTACCATTAACAAAAGCTTATTGAGAATTGGAAACCACCAATCCCACTATCTTCTTTAGCTAGGTCACGAGCAACTTAGATATTACTTTACGGATGATTCCGACAAGATTAATATGTCTACAACAGCTCAACACCACCGGATCTTTGACCTTCGGAATTTAGCGTTATAAAAGAGAACCTGCTACCCACATTAATATTACCATACGATAAAAAAAATCAGCAATATCAACAAAATCTTGCTCAAACACTTCCCAAAAATGCTTGATAAAACGCATGTTAAACCCGTCTGGCCCAGGCACACAGTCATCACCACACCCAAAACAGCCTCCTTAACTTCACTACAGGAGAACGAATCCATAAGCATCACACAGTTCTCATCTGAAAGCTTACTAAAGTTGCTACAAGTAAGCTTCAGCCTGACCCGTGACTCCTCAACAAACTTGCTCCTAAAAAACTCGAACACCTCTTTTTTAACAAACGCTGGCTTACAAACCCACCTACCATTGATGGACAGCCCCAGAATGCAGTTACTAGCTTTCCTCTTATTGATGATGCCGCGAAAATACTTAGAATTTTCATTAGCGTCTATGGTCCATCGAACTCTAGATCTTTGTTTAAGGCCCAACGTTTTTCTCAACGTCATGAAATGACCAAAATACCCCCCCCCCACGTGATGTGCACATGGGGGCATAGTAACGACAATATGGACGAATGTTAGTCCCAGGTACATAAACTGTTAACCCAACAAAACACAAGGACTCATGGTGTTAGGGTTGGGTTGAACCTGCTAATTCGTGCAAACCATTGGGAGGAAAACTGCACTTAACTCATCAAATAATTTAGACTGACGATGAATAGTTTTTATATCAAACTGCAATACGCCATGAACAGTGATTATTGTACATTGAGTCATGTAAGAGACGACTAATACCCAAATATGTTATGTGTAATAATAAAGAATAATAGTCTAGGGACTAAAGTTGTAATAAGTCATAGTGTAATAGTTAGTTAGAAAGATAGGTATTGGTTGTGTCATAGTTGATAGTTAGAGGATTAGCTGTGTATTGAGTTAGTTGGGTAGTTATTGACCATTGTAATCAAGTATGCAACTACCTATTAATGGAATGAAGATCATGATTGGGTTGGGTTATCTCTCTACGTTTTCTTTCTCTCTTAATCGTCTTATCATTGGTATCAGAGCCGCCGTTCCTCAACGCTCCGGTCACCATCTACCACCACAAACCATCGCAACTAACCACCATGACCGTTTTTGTCCACCGTAACTAACCACCATAAACCACCGTATGTTCCAACTTCCTTCCGATTCGTTCCATATTTTCATTAAAGTTATAATCATCATAATCCATCGAACGCAATTCTTTCAATTCCATTATTCTTTTCAATTTTTCTTTGATTTTTTTTTATTCTTTCATCATTCTTCCATTTTCTTTCAAGTCCCGGAAACTGATTAATTAGTGATCGTTCTACTCTGTGGATTGGGTCGATTTGCGATCTTTCCACTCCAATTTTTTGTTGTAATCATTCAATCCGTCCTTAATTCAATCATGATAACTCGTAGTTTTTCAGAAACCGAGAAATCCACTCTAGAAAAGACAGTGGATGTAACACCCCAAACTCTCGTTTCGCCTAAATACGCCATTAGGCGTAATCGATAAAATAACAAAACGAGTTTAATGGTGGATGTTTTTTTAACCACCGAATAAAAAACGAGGCTAAACCCTTTTACCAGAGACTAATCTAGTTAGAGTAATTATCTAGAAGCAAACTCGAGACTAAACTTGAGGGGCCATAGTTGCCAATATGTCTAAGTAGGTTTTATAAAAAAAAACCCAAAACAATAAAACACACACATTATGTGTGTATATCGTATGAATGATCAGGAGATCATTCTCCTACACCAAACAAGCCCTAAAACTCAAGAACAATGTCAAATCCAAGCCAAATCAAGGGGCTTTTAGATGCTTTAGCAAGAAACGGCTCATATAAGGCTTAATAGACATCAAGGTACCTTTCATTTAGTAGAAATTGATGTTAAATTCGTTTTTGATCATGGTGGAAATCTAGGGTTTTATCAAAAACGTGAGATTATAAGTTTTTGGAAGTTTCTCTAGCTTTAGGGAGCCTCAATCATACCTAAATTGCTTACGAATCACATTCTACATGTATGTTTGATTCTAGTCATATGGTTATATGAATATGTGAAAATTTGGGTTTAACCTCTAGGTTGAAACCCTCTATGTTTAATGATTTAGTTAACTCTTAGGAGTTGTTGTAATGAGGAATTTAGGCAAAATGGTCTAAATAATGTATTATGATGATGATTAGACAAATGGTTAAGTTTTGGCTAATCTTGAGCTTTAAAACTAAACAAATTGGTGGGTGCACACCAAGTGTTTGATTAAATGCCAAATTGGTGAACACTAGTGAAACTATGAAGTTAGAATCATGTAAGAGCTATTAATCGTATGTGATATTGGTTTGTAATAAGCCAAGTTAATTGCATATTCTATATAAGAAAATGGCTATGGATTTAGCTATAAATGGGTAATGAATACATGATTTATGGATAGTGAATTAATTCCATGTTATGTATTCTAATAATCAAGTTTGACATATCCCTAAGTAGTTACAAAAACTAGGGATGCAAACGGGTCAAACGGATGCAAGCAATGCGTATGGAAGCAAGAACGGATATGAGGTAAGTTGTACTTACACCACTAGACTATAACATAGCTTAATTGTTGTATACATTCGTCTCGAATCTAGTGTATGTGATAATGGTAAATCCCAAGGGGTGGAATGTATTAAATGAGTTGCCTTATGTGCACTCAAAACAAAACGTGGTTTACGACTTTAATCGAGACAATGAGTTATGACCGAATGGTGAAATTTATCAAACGGGTCAATTAAGAAGGTACGTGAGAAATGATGTTTTAATCCAAATGGAATCAATTGAATGAAATCATTAAGCATGATGTTAAATGGGTCAAGTTGTGTCACCTGAACCATAGGTAAAAACTTGTGTAATATAGTAACTTGAACTATGGGTCTAAACGGGTCAAATGGTGAAGTCCTCATCATTTGAGTCCAACACTTGATGCTTGTATTTTAAGCATTAAGATTCATGAGGTTAAACGGATCAAATGGCAAGCTATTACCATTTGAGTTCCGAGGAATTAATGTGTATATTTAGAAAGCACGCAGGTAAATGCACTTGCGCATGCACGCTTGATGCTAAGAATCATGGAGGATACGCACAAGGTATGAGAATGGGTCAACACCACCCGGTAAGTCCGTAGCTAATTAAACACCTTCGGGCGAAGCTACATGGGTACTAAAACTACCCACATGAAGTGTGGGTGCAAATCAAGTAAGTTATTTCCCTAACTATGTCTAATGCGCGCAAACGCGCTTAGAATCTACTAAACAAGTGAAAACTTGAGAAAGGATGAAACTCTAAGTCCGGAAGGACTTAGAGGTTTTTAAACAAGTCATTGAGTCAAAAACATTGGATTTGAAACAAGAAGTTTCGCCACGAATGGCTAAATCGAAAGATTTGACCATGAGGGGCATTTTGGGGATTTAAAGGATTTATAAAGGTTGATTCTAAGAAACTAAGTCATAATGAAACAAATCGGACAAACGCTTTTGTTGATCAAGTGTCTAATGACTTGACAACTCAAACGGTATGCAATTTAAGTAGTCAAAAGTGCCTTGTTTGATTCAAGGCCTTAACGGGTCGATATGGGTAAAAATCAACATAAACACATAAGACTTTGAACCGGGTCATAGCACCATGAACCAGACTATAATTTCAGTCAAACAAAGGTGTATTTAGTCGGCAAGTCAATACTTAGGCTTCGGGAATCATCAAATGCGGTTGCGACATGATTCCCATGCTTAAAAATCACCAAAAAAACGATCAGCAGCTGTGCGCGGCCGCGCGCTTAAACCGACCGGCCGCGCGCTTAGATCTGCATGTCAGCACGATCTTTAAAATTCCATATAAAATCGTAGAAAAATCGTTAGGAGGTGTTCTTTATATGCCTGGAAAGCTCTCGGAGCGTAGAACAATTCTCATTTGAAAGTCGAAGTCAGATTTTGGGTTTTAGAAGGGGAAGGGGTAAAAGCGATCCGAACAGCTGCTGCGCATAAGTTGCAGCAGTTTGTTCTCCTGATAAAGGGCCGTTTGGCCTGGTTCGTTCCGTTTCGACGTGTAACGACTATCGTACTAGTTAAATGTTTCATTTGACCACTCACTAACCATTCTTTGTGTAATGGTGCTAGGTAAACATGTGATGGAAGTCCCGGAGCAAGGATCAAGTCGCGATAAGAGCCGAACACACCCGATCACCCATACAAGCTTCCGCCCTAGAATCTAACGAACTCCCGTTAAAAACACAAACTTTAATACATTCTTTTTTGTAGCAATGATGTAAAATTTATTGGAACTAAACGTGTATGGGATTCATTAAGTTGGGTTTTCATAATTTACCAAAGTTTTAATCGGGAGTGGTTTAAGTAAGGTCCAAACCCGTATGATTTGGGCGTTGATCGCGTGATTACGGGTTAGGGTCTTACAGTGGAGGACCATGCTGTCACCTTGTTAAAGGTAGATGCCTTCATGCAAAAGTATGAATCAACGATTGCAAGTTTGAATGCAATTATTCTAGCTTTGTTATCCAAATTGGGTATTCATACTTCTAGTAGCATGAATGTAAAAGGAGCTACAACTTCTGCTGTGAATAATGGTACTTTGGTGAGATCAGATCGTTTACATCGAATTGGGAAAATTGACTTTCCAAAATTTGATGGAAATGAAGTTGATGATTGGTTATATCGCTGTGAACATTTCTTTAATGTTGATTAAACCCCAAATAATTTCAAGGTTCGATATGCACTCAAGATCGATGGTTATGCACTCGCTCGAATGCAAACATTGGCTTGTTAGATTTTCCTTTGAGTGAGCCGTTGAATACTATTTACAATAGAAATGAAAGTAAGAAAACAGGCATTGAGAAGGGTAGTTCGGGCAACGATCTGGTTTTTTGCCTATACACCTAGAAGGGAAGGCTGTTAAATGGCACCAAATGTTCTTAAAAATCAAAGGAATCCCTATATTTGAGATCTCATGGCAAGAATATTCTGAAGCCATAATTAACCGGTTTTCTACTGAATCGTTTGAAGATTTTATGGGGAAATTAGCTTATATGATACAAACCGGATCATTAGAAGATTTTTGTGATGAATTTGATGCATGTTTGTTGAAAGTCTCAATACCAGAACCCTATGCTGTCAACATATTCTTAAAGCAATTAAACCAGAAATTGGAGGGCCAGTGAAGATGTTTAAGCCACAAACTATGAAAGAGGCCTATTTCTTGCAAAAACTCAGGATAATACTAACAAGAAGGTCAACCACACGAGCACAGTCAGATCCAACTCATCTTATGGTAATAAGAATGTAAATTCAGTTGAACCATATGTTAATGTGAGCTACTTACCATTATTACCCTCACCACCCAACCTTAAAAGATTGACTAACACAAATCAGATCACAAGTAAAGAAATGGAGTTAAAGAGGACAAAAGGAGAGTGTTTTTGGTGCCTAGAAAAGTTCATTTCAACACACAAATGTCTCAAGATACAGTTGTATGTGTTAGAGGTGGTGGGATCAGAAAAAGATGGGGAAGACAATGACATACACGGGATTATTCAGGAGTAAAATCAAAAGTGGAAAGATCCTTCACAGATTTCAATTCATGCATTAACTGGTATGTGCCATGAAGGTGATAGGTACCATTGGTAGGGTGGGGGGGGGCACTACCCGTAGGTGTTTTCAACTTCACTGATTTCAACCAATCCTACACTGCCACATCACTTCACTGATTTCCTTCACTAAAACAGTTTTTTAAAGGCAGCACTTCACTAAAATGTTTTTTTTTCTATTTTTTAAATAACATTAATTAATCCATATTAGTTTAAATGTATTTGAAAACAAAAATTCTATTTTTTTAATAAAACATTATTTAATCCATATTAGTTTAAATGTATTTGAAAATAAAAATTCTACTTTTTTAATAAACATTATTTAATCCATACACTACTTGGCCCACCTATCATTTCTCTTTATCTATTTATTTATTTATTTCCTCACACACAATACACCTAGCTATACATACATTTATATTTATCTACTTCTTCATGTCTTTACACAGAACGTAAAAAAAAAGGAAAGCATACTGCGACTTAAAAGAATATATAGGGAGAGAAGAAATTGAAGAATATAGAGAGATAGAAGAGAGAGATTAGAAAGAAATAATATTTTATTTAAATTTACGGGTTCACATCCGTTAGATAGAACCGGCAAAAGCTTCACGGGACCCCTACCAGCACTAATGGCGGCGGTGTTACCGTGCTGGTAGTGGGGAACCCGTGACCAAATTTGGTGGTGCCCGTCCCTCCTAATAGACAGATTAGAATCTTGATAGATTCTGGTTCTACTCATAATTTTATGAGTAGGTTATTGACTTTGAAACTAAAATGTCCCTTGAAACCAGTTTCAAATTTGACTGTTGGGGTGGCTAATGGGTCAGAGATACATTATACAGATTTTTCCCTAATTTTCAGTGGTACATGTAGGGAAGATGGTTTATTGCTAATGTTCTACTCATACCACTTGACAATTATATCATAGTTCTTGGCATACAATGGTTACTCACATTGGGTTCTATTGTGTGGAACTTTATGGATCTTACAATGCAATTTACCATTGATGGTACCCAATGTAGCCTTAAAAGGGTTGATAACAATAAGGTGACCATGTACTCAACAAACACAATGCAGGTGCTGTTAGAGAAAGAAGAAAAGGTTGTTGAGGCTCATTTATTGAGCCTGCAACTGTAGAATCCTGTAAAGGAATTGCAACACAATACTATGGTGAGTAATACAACAAATCTTGAGGCATTGGATGAAGTTTTGCAGTAGTTTGAAGATGTTTTTGAGGTACCTTCTGCCATACCACCTAAAAGAGCATTTGACCATAGAATAGTCCTTAAAGATGAATCAAAATTGGTTAATGTTAAACCCTATTGGTATCAATCTACTCAAAAAAAAATATTATTGAGAAATTAACCCATGAATTGGCAGACATAGGGGTAGTAAGGGGAAGTACAAGCCCCTTTTGTTGCACCTGTAGTTCTAGTAAAGAAAAAAGATGAGTCATGGAGGTTTTGTATTGATTATAGAAGACTATGGAGGTTTTAGGATAAATGGTTTTTTTTTTGTTGTTTTTTTCGAGGGGGGGGGGGGGGGGAGTATTGATGTGTAATAATAAAGAATAATAGTCCAGGGACTATAGTTGTAATAAGTCATAGTGTAATAGTTAGTTAGAAAGACAGGGACTGATGGTGTCATAGTTGATAGTTAGAGGATTAGCTGTGTATTGAGTTAGTTGGGTAGTTATCGACCGTTGTAATCAAGTATATAACTACCTATTTAATGAAATGAAGATCACGATTGGGTTGGGTTATCTCTCTCTATTTTCTTTCTCTCTTAATTGTCTTATCAATATGCTTACTTGACTAAAAATGTATTTCTTTTGTATATTTATTTTCTTAAATCTTAAATACATTTTGATTTAAAATCGTTCAATTTTCACAATAAGTATTGCAATAGGAAACACATAACAATGATAGTTTCTCAGACTATGATGTGTGGTCGTGGCAAGGCTTGGGATGACTTGCTACCACGTCAGCAAAAAATGGCCCCCCTTATATTTAGACAACTTGAAGACTACCCAAGGGTGTGGGGGTAGTCTTCCTAGGGTAGCCCTACACTTCTATTGGCTACCATTTAATTTTTATTTTCTAATTTTTAGATAGCTAAATGATTAAAATAAATAACATAAAAAGTCACATAATATTAAAAAAAAAGGTTACAAACAAAAAAAAATACGCCTAAAAAAGCCTACCGAAAAAATAAATAAATAAAAAGCCATGTCTAGTTTTCGCCGTTGGCCAAAATATAATCGATAAAATCCGATTGTAAATGTAGGTGGCTATGCTCGTTGGGTAATGAGAAGTCGTTAATTTCTTGATGAACCGGACTAACGGGAACACTATCTCCCCGAGCTCGTTTTCATGAAAATCACAAATGGCCCTGCCTTCGTCTTCAATATACATGTTATACAAAATAATACAAGCATACATACAATACCGCAACCTTTTTGGTTCCCACATTCTTGTCGGGTTCTCAATGACATGCCACTTTGATTGTAGAATACCAAAACAACGTTCGATGTCCTTTCGTGTCGTTTCTTGATATTTGGCAAATTTCTTTCTTTCCATCGTCCGGGTGCTGAGTGGTTTTAACTATTGTAGAGTATCTCGGGTAGATTCCATTAGCAAGATAATACCCGTATGGGTATTCCACACCTGATACTGTGAAGTTAGTGTTTGGACCGGTCCCTTTCACCACATCCTCGAAAATTAGTGACTGATTGATGACGTTAATGTCATTGTTCATACCGGGAACTCCAAAGAAAGCATGCCAAATCCATAAATCTTGGGACCAATCAGCCTCTAAGATTATTGTTGGATGTCCGTGTTGACCACTAGTGAACATTCCTTGCCATGCTGTTGGACAGTTCTTCCACGGCCAACGCATGCAATCAATGCTTGCGAGCATTCCTGGAAAATAATGTCTTTCGGTATGGTGTTGATATAATTTCTGGATGTCGCTGCTCGTTGGTTTTCGCAAATATACTTTGCTGTAGATCTTCACAACACGCTTGCAAAACTTGTACAAACATTCCCGTGCAGTTCTTTCAGACATCTTTAAATATTCATCCCAGATGTCGGCTGCCGAACCGTAAGCTAGTTAGCGTAATGCAAGCGTGACTTTTTGAAGAGTTGTGAACCCCTTCTTGCCTCTAGCATCGTATCGCAATGTAAAAAATGGGTCACAACTCGATAAGTCATCGGCTATACGTAAAAATAGTCGTTGACTAATTCTAAATCGGTGCTGAAAAGTCACATCCGAGTACAACGGTTGCTCGGCAAAGTAATCATGCACTAATCTTTCGTGGGCACCTACACGTATGTTGAAAAAAATATTTGTAAATGTATATAATAATTAAACATAAATGTGAAACTTTCAATAGTTTAAAAAAAAGTTACCTTCTCAGTCTCTGTTTATTGCTGCTTGCCTAGTTCGTGGTGCACTTGAGACCTCTTGTTCCTCATCTTGAATTATTTGCGCCGCCATCACCACAATATTTATAAAAATTTGGTTTTCCTCAGTTGACAATGAAGATGAAGGAGCATTCGACATTGTGTTATAATTATTATAAAAACTTAAAAAAATTGTGTAGAGGTTGAGATGAATAGGTTATAAAAATGTAAAGATTTAAGAGAGAGGTGTAGTTGTGAGTGATTTTTTTAGTGTTGACGTAAATGGATAAATAATAGAAATTTGTATTTTTATAGATGAAACGGTCATATGACCATTGGATGGGTCCCACAAAAACCAAACAACCAATGAAAACACACGGCTAAATCGTCCAATTCTAACCGTTCAAGATGTGTTGGGCATGGCCGGGCAGTGGTGGCTGGTCCAAGACGGATTGGCCGACCCCAAGCCGTGCCCCATACCTCATCGTCTCGTGCTTTTTCTAGGAATCAAAGATGGTTTCAAACTAACAACTGTCACATTTGGAGTCAAAAGTCAATAGACATAAAAAGTTTCAAACTTTATCTCTTTGCTTTTCTTCTCGAGTACACGTGTGGAGTCAACTTAAACACTTGTTTGAAGAGAAGACCACTCTTTATTAATATTTGTTTTTTTTTTAAATCGAAAATAACATACTTTTAATATTTTATTTTACAATCATATATATACGAGTGATACAATAAATTTTTTTTAGCAACGATTTACTAAGTAAAATTAAATTCGAGGGATTTGAAAATTTCCAACTTGAAAGTGTATCCATAGATTACCATACCTATATCAGTTAGACTGTTTGGTGTGGGTTGGGGGAGTGAGCTCGGGGAGCTGATGTGGCCTTTTCCCCGAAGGGGAACCCCCCCCCCCCCCCCCCCCCCCCCCCCCCCTAAAGATTTTCTGTGAGTTGGGGGGAATTTTTCCCTTTCTCCCCTTGCATCCTGATTGCCCCATTTTTTATTTTATTTTATTTTTTAATTAAAGTTTATATAATAAAAAAATGAAGGGGGATTGAGGGAATTAGGGGAATACCATTTTCAAACTTTAGGAGAGAAAATGGGAGAAATAATGTAGCGCTGATGTGACACTTGAAGGAGTTGGGGGAATTATGCACCACACCAAATAGTCTTAGGATGGCTATGAATCAAGTTTAGTTCCTCTTATGCAAGATTAAACTCTTGCATGAATTGATCTTATTGGGGCACACCAAGGCCCATTTATCCCACTTCAGTATTATCCCACTTATAACAAATCTATTTGTATTGAATGGGTGGGGTTGGATGTAAAATCGAAAAATTCAAATGCAATATTAATTATTTAAAAATGTAGAAAACAAGTGAATATATGAAAGAAAATTGGAAATGATACATGTAAGGAACAAATTTCTCATTTACGAAACCTAGATTGTGAAAAAACGAGGAATAATGAGTACGGTGCTTACCTCACACGAGGTACGTGTGGCGATAACTCGTGTTTGCTGTAGGATATAATCCTTTGCTTCACACCGTGGCTGGATTCGAGACTTGTAAATAAACTATAGGCCGTGTGAAAGGAGGCAACCTCCTAGAGCCTCTAGAGACTCGTGATAGCAGACACAAAAATGGTGGTTTGGCCAAGTTAGTATGTGTGTATTCTCGAGAGAGTGAAATCCTTGGCAAGGAGGTGTGAGCTCCTATTTATAGAGGTTACACGGGCCGTTACCATTTACCCATAACTATGACGATGGGCTTGGGCCCGGGTTATGGGCTTGCCTTCCTTTCGGCCCCAATTAATTTAGTAATGGTTAGTAATGGACTAAGGAAATTAAGATTAAGTTGCTGGAAACCCCGGACTTGAGTAATTGGACAGGTGTTGCTGGATCCTACGGTTATATGGCACAAGGTATATATATTTCTTTATAATGTACGTCCAATCATTTCTTATTGTTTACTAAACACATCACTTATTGTTTGTACTTTATGTTTCAGAACTTGCACTCACAATGAGGATTACGAAGAAATTTGATGTTTACAGCTTTGGAGTTGTAACGTTTTGGGATTATGATGGGGAGACATCCTGAGGAATTTATAATGTCTTTACAGTCATCAAACCTGACGTCAACTTCTCTGGACAGTCTAGTTCTATTGTTGAAAGATATCTTGGACCAAAGGCTTTTGTCTCCGACAGACAAAGAGACCAAACAATTGGCGTGTGCACTCAATGTTGCTCTAGCATGTACTCATGTATCACCCGGGTCAAGACCTTCAATGCGCACTGTCGCCCAAGAGCTATTAACTAACCCTAGCTTAATACATACATAGCCGTGTAGATTCAAATCTAAGCTCCAACAAACGAACCTGGTTATCAATTTCAATCGAACTGCAAGTTGGTGTCTTAATAAGCCTCTCTCTAATGTTTTTCGACCAACTTAGGGAATAGTCCAACCAGGTAAAAAGTCTCCAAAAAAGCATTTTTGTTAACCATACAACCTCCTGTCATTTAGTTTGTTCTACGATTTTAATGATTGTTCTAATATTGTTTTGTAATCAAATAACACAAGATTTGTATATAAAAACTAGTGGGAATGCCCGCGCGTTGCGGCGAGTGTCGCGACTGAAATATGATTCAATTATAATGTCTATGATCAAAGAAGCATTAACGAAATAAACATTTTTGCACACTTGGAACATCACTTAATCAAATTTGACTGGTTTAAAGGGTAACAAATATGACTTATAAAGGTAACTCTCAATCTAAATATACAGCTCTTTTCTATATTCATATGCAAATCAAATATAGAGGTTATAGAAATTAGACCCTTTTTATCCACATTGGTATCAAAACAACTAATTTTCAAATACCCTTAAAGAAAAGCATGTTGCTTTTATGCTTTATCAAAATACCAAATTATAACAATCTTATATTTAATCAGAATATAATATACAAAAAATGGACTTTTGAATGGTACAAAGAAACAACAATTTGACGAATAAAAAATTTGTGTAATGTTGATTCTCACACAAAGAAATACTAAACAAATAGAAAAAGATTACCCCTTAGGTGGAAGTGTGGCGGTACTTCCTTTGCTTCTTGATGTCGTTTCTGTTAGCCTTGCAAACTGGTTATGCGCCGTGTGATCCTTCAACTTATCATATGGTAGCTTTTTTATTTCGGTACTTAGTCAAATACTACATCCAAAGGATTATTAAATAGTTAATAGTGAACAGAGGCTAAAGTTTGGCATTTCATAGTAATTTGGAAGTACTATTGTCTCGAATATTAGGATTATATAACTAAGTCATGAGGCTACCATTATATACCTAATTGCGTATGTTTATTACTACTTAAATTTACAAAATTGTCTTATTGGATGTTTTATTTAATTATTTAAATAAGTTGATAGTATTATAATATATTAATACACAAACTGATTGAACAGTAAATCAAAATGAACAGTAACTTTTGTAAACGTATTAAATAGTAAATGGTTTGATAATTTAAGCAACAGATTATGTGGTGCAGTTGGTTTGGGTGTTGCTGTGTTTAGGATATTGCTCCGGTTCGAATCCCCCTTGTAGAGATTATTTTTTTACATTTTTTATCTATTATTACACACACACACTTTTGTTCTATTAAACGTACGAGTCTTTCTCTATCCCTCTCTCTCTCTTTCTCTCTCTCTCTCACACACACAAAGACTCACAAACATACACATCATCATCATCATCATCAGCTTCGACCAAGCATTTGCGGTAAGTTTTCACCCATCCGTCTTTTGATTCTTGCTTCCAATCGTGGTTTAGGGTTCCTATTGGTGATTTAGGGTTTCGATTGGTGGTAAAAAAACAACCGTCCTCCGTCGTATCCTACCGCCAAAGATGGATGGGTGGCCACCGAGAAAGAAAGGTGGAAAACAGAGAAGGAGAAGGAGCCAGAGATGTAGAGGGTTTTACGGTTTCTCTCAGGCAAAGAAAACAAATCCACAAAGAAGAAATGAGAGGGAATAGTATCTTCATCTGCCATACGGATGAAGTCGTTGGGGACTCGGTAACGGGCTTCTTCTCTCAGCGGTAACAACTTCTTCTTCTTACAGGCCACCTCCGCCTCCGCCGCTGCCGTCTGGTTCGATGTGGTGGATGATGGCGGCTGAAAGGATGAGACAGAATCGGATGGGTTGGTGACTATGATATTTGTGGCTTACTTCAGATGTCGATATAACATATGTTGGTAATATTGATTGATTAATTGTGTTTCGATTTGAAGGTGCGCTACGTACGACATTGCTACCGGAATGGAAGAACTTTGCCTCGATGTAGTTCGGGATTACGAATTTGATGACCGCAAAGTCTATAATTAAGGATTGGATTGCTCTAGATGGTCTTAAAAGGAAAGGTTAGCTTATTCAATAATTCAGCTTTTTAAGTGTTAGGTAGAGACGTATCTTGGTTAGGTTAATTTCAATGAAACTGTAGTCAAAAGCCTGGATATTAATGTGGTTTTATTGTTGTGCAGCGACCTTTAAATGGTTATTTTCTGTTTTGCTCCTACATCGTTATGTTGATGTTTTGTTCAAATTTCCTTTTTTAAACAATTTATTATATTAAAATCAAGTAATCCAAAGAAAGCGTACAACATAATGGTTGGTTTGATGTGATGAATACAAAATAAAAGGCTGGAGGAAAATATCACTTGAAAAGTTGAAAAGTTACAAGCCTACCTTCTAGATTTAAACCTATAGTATATCAGTTGGATTTTCTAAAAAAAATGTCCATAGGCATATGGAATAGAAAGGAGGTCAGCTTATTGGTTACAATTTGGAACATGTGACAGAAAGTTTGATACTCAAAAATATATTGGCTCCTTTTGATTTGTTATATACAGAGGATGCCATCTCATTTGTATGTTGATACTTTTATAATTTCTATAGAGTAATTATTGGTTTGGCTGCAAAAATATCTTAAACTACATTACAACTGGTTTGGTTCTGGTTCAAATGCTGCAGACTATACTAACAGCGACCAAATTCGTGCACTTCTTGGTGATGATTTTGGCTGCGACGTTTCACCATTTGACTACGGGTCTGCTGGCAAATTGGACGACATCTCTGAAATCTGCAGAGGCTCGGCAAACCGTTAACCATCGTAAGTCTTTCAATTTTAAAAGGACTATTTGGTGAACTGGTCAGTTCAGTGTATTGTGGTTAGAAGGACTTGTGGGTCATTAACGGACCATTATATCTATTACCAATTTAACATGGTTTTCGTTTAATGTACTCAGGAGGAGAAGAAGGAAGAGAGTGAAGACGTGTTCGGTACGCCTCTCAGTGGACTACCATGTGATATGTGTGGGGTTTATAACGAGACTATGTTGAATTTGTGAGCTAAGTAATACCATATTCACGAGTTCTTTGGTAATTTTTTTCTCTTTGACTTGATAGTTTATTTATCAACATGTTATACAAGTACCCTTCTTTATACAGGTACCCTTCTTTGTAATAACGAACAGTTGCGGCGATGTTGGTGGAGTTTGAGCGTTGTTGATGCCATTTGTGATGGGAATTGGATTGTAGTCGCAATTGGCGGTGTGAGCATGTGTGAATAGAGAGATGTCTGACAAGTCGAGTCCCGGGAGAAGATGAGGTAGATTTTTGTTAGTGATGAGAGTAATTGCCATGGATGAATATTCGAGTTTCTGAACACGTGGGGAATCAACATGAGAGGTAAAACTGGGTCATGGATAATCGATAGGATAGGCGTGAACAAATTCCCATTTAGGTAGGAAATCGTAATGGCATGTATCTCCGAAAGCTTTCTTTTATTTTATTATGTAGATATATAGATTAGTCTTTTATTAATAAATCAAAACACGGAACAGTAATATTCCATTGTTTTCTTATAGCATCGCATGTTATAAGGCTTTGAGAGTCTCCTAAATCTAAATTATGGTGTCTCGATTGAAGTTTGGAGCCTCTTTACTCTACATTCATAGAAACAACCGGTATGTGACGTTCTCATTTTTTGTTTCATATATGTAAATCTTTGATTAGTAGGCCAATAATTTGTGATGAATGATGAATATTACTTAAGTAGTTTACTTTCTGATTTTATAGCCTTTGTTCAGTAGATGTTAATTATTATGGCCTTTAGAAAATGTATTGTTGTTTTGGAATATAATCTGGTTATAATGGTTTAGTTGCAATGGCAGAAAATACTATATAAAGAGCAACTTCCCAGGTCTCGATTATTTGGGAAACACACTGTTTGTACGGGTCGAAACAAATGGAAAAGTTAAAAGAGTAAAAAAAAGCCATTACATTTTGAGAAACACATTTGATGAGTCTCACATAATAAAAGGTGACCATTCGTCCAATTTCTTGATTTGTTGAATTGTACTTGAATTTAGTGATTAGTTATTGTTGTTTGCAGGTTTATATATTCTTGATTTGGAAACGAGCACCCGCTGGCAGCCGCGAACTGCAGGAGTGCAGCAGCATCATTGCTGTTGCTGTTGTAAATTCTGATGATGACAAATGGTTGTGGCATGGCAACTCGAATGGTACATTTTCAGTTGGTTCGTGCAGAAAAATTTTAGTGCAGCATGCAGCCCCGTTCTTCCCGTTTAAATGGCTCAAATGGGTTCCAAAAAAGGTTTGCATTTTCGGATGGCGTGCAGAACAGGATCGGTTGCCAACTCTAAAGGTTCTCAAGCGAAGAAAAATCCTAAACGGGTCAGAACTATGCAAGTTATGCGGAGAGGCTGAAGAAGATTCGGAACATTTATTCACTTCCTGTTATGTTGCGGCTGTGGTGTGGCAAGGCATAGGCAATTGGTGCAACATTCCACCGGTATACGCATTCTCTTTTCGCTATTTACACAGATCCCACAAAACAGTTATGGGCCCGGAATACAAACAAAAGTTGATTCAAGTGATAATCCTAGGAGCGTGTTGGGTCATTTGGAAAGCGCGAAACGAACTAATTTTTAAAGGAAAACGGCTGCACATACAAGGGCTCCTTGGTGAGATACAAGTTCTAACCTACTCATGGATCAAACACAAGGCGAAACAAGACGCTTGGTCATGGGAGAAATGGGTTGCCTTTGAAATACCTATAACATAAAAACAAATGTAACATACAGGTGAAACTTTGGTGATGTAGTCTGTTGTTGACTAGAACCTTTCTAGCCTCTGTTGTAAATATTCGGGTGGTATAAAATGCAATTTGCTGTGAAAAAAGAAGATAGCAAAACATTAATGTATCTTCTGTGAATCCAAGTTTCCATAGAGTTATGGGTAGTGGTATTCATGGGACTTCTATTACCATGTGCCTCTTTTCTTTTTTCTCTATCTATCATTTTTTCCCGGTTTGTGATGCATTTGTGTGGTTTAAGATCTCAGGTTCGAAACCGGTTTGAAACATTGGTTTAATTTTTTTTTAAACAAATACGAAAAACGCGCAACGCGCGTATGTTTATACACCTAGTTCATTTTACTTTCTAATGCGCTTAGGATTTGCCTTTTGACAAATGCCACCGTATGCTTAATAATTGTCATCCCAATAAGGTTGGTGATTATTTGAGTTTTCTTCTTGCCTAAATCACTTTTGCATCAGAATGAGCTTAGCTTGTTTTGTTGGCAACAGTGTCATCCTTAGGGTATGTGTAGTGGTGGATAGTTATGTTGGGGTTATAGGATTAAAATATTAAAAAGTAATAGAAAAGGTGTTATGTTGGGGTTATGGAAAAAGAGGGTGTAGTGGGAAGGAGGGTTATGTTGGGGTTATAAATGATTGGTAATGATTGGTTAATTATTGGTAATGAGGGTTATGTGTGAATTGTATATGTGTGTGTTTATGTTGTAGAAGATGAAGTATATATATATAGATAATAATTAAATAAATCAGATTTTTTTTTTTAATTTTGGACCGTTCAACAACGGTCAAATGCACGATTTCCCAAGTAAAACGCTCGCTATGCTGCTGCCTTGACACCACCATAACGCCACCATAGCGCCTGGGGGGGGCGGTGTTCCCGGCGCTATGGTGGCCCAAAACGCCTCATAACGAGGCCACTACAGGTGCTCTTAAGTAACACAAGTACAAGATTCAGCATAAAGCCTTTTCAATCTAAAAAAAATGTTAACCTTTTAAAACACACAAAAAAATGTAAGCCTTACATATTCATATTCATATACATTCAAAATCCCAGGGAAATTAGAAGAAACAACATACCTTGATTGTTATTAGCTGGTCAAAAGAGGAAGGGGGTATACGTGAAATGATAGTTCATTTGTAAGGCGTCAACGACCTACTTTGAGCTTGCTTGTACATAAAAATGGCTAAACAACGCACTGAGCGGATTATCACGTTGAAACAGATTGACTACAAATTCTATGCTACTACAATAATGATCTAGATTTTTATAATAAAACACTTAGAAGGATATATGACATTTAACCCATTTGATATATTTCCTTTACACCTTGCGTCTAACCTTTCCACACGGGTTTGACACCCATCTCCAAAATGTTTTTCCTTTTGGTGACCTCCTAGAGCTAAACTTTGATTCAACTCCAAATACCTAGGTGTTTACGGATAAACTATAACCAAAATTGACCCGTTATACAAAATTTAACCCATTTGACAAATCTACCCATTTGAAAAAATTTACTTATCTGACATATTTAACTCTTTTTAAAAAGAAGTGGTTTGGCTCGGTAAGAAAAGCATAACTGAAACTGGACCACTGTATTGTTTATCAACCCACTAATTAATATCATGTTAAAAATGCTAATTACTTTTAATGAAAGGATGTAGATCCTGCATTTTAGACAACCTTCAACCCCTTTTCATTTAAGCTCTATTTTTATTTGTAGTATGGGTCTCAAGTCTTACCTCACATTCTCCACATGAACTTACATTCTCCACATGAAGTAGATGAGGTTTAGTGAAGCACCTAAATGTGTTATTGACCGATGATCCAGGAGCTACAATGAAAAACATGTAAGAAAACTAAGCACTTCATGAAGGATGTCAAATATACTTTAATTTTACCTTTTATTGCTTTAATTATGACCTGTTGTGGCAGAGCAAAGTTTGCAGAGTCGTATCCAAGCCTGATATTTATAGGAAAACTTGCAGCAATTTACATACAACTTAAGGATAAAATATATTTAATAATATCAATCAAATATGAGGTTTTGTTTGGGCATGGTGTTTGTAGGAAGACTTGCAGCAATCTACATATTACTAAGGATAAATATTTAGTAATATCAATTAAATATGAGGATTTTGTTTGAGCAGTGGATGGTCTTGACTGATAAATATACTCATAGTATCAATAATGAAGTATGAACCAACAGCCTTCGGCTTAACATATTTTTAAATTTTCACATAACAATATATCTATAATGGGCTAATTACAATAACGACAATTCGAGATCCATACCAACATTTTCTTGCTAATCAAAATACAAAGGCTATACAAAGCTTAAGAATATGGGTAAACATAGAATGTTATGTACCAATACTATTAACTCTTTTAAAATAGTTAACTTTACATTTGTTTCTATATAGCACTCAATACTTACTACACCATTTGTTTCTAAAATTTATAAAAGACAGTTTATTAGTCAAACTATCTAGATGTTTGAAATGCAATTAGAAAGAAACAGTGAATCCTAATTTTTAATATTGTTCCTGCTCATAACCTACTTCACAGATTTGTAAGGCAACCAACAAACAATCAATTCCTATCAACCATAAATAATAAATCAATTCCTGTCAACTATAAATCACTATGAACACTTTCATCCACATGTAAATTCTTATTCTTCTTAACCACATTCGAGATAGCAATCACCGCAATATCTCGTTTCTCCTGAAGCCTCGTCAACGAAGCTTCCTCCTTAGCCACAACCACAGCACGCCGTTTCTCCAACACTTTTGGCGCTTGCACAGTTTTCATCTCAAACTCCTTTTCTTGGTCTTCCAGCTCTGTAAACCGCCTCTTCAAATATTTCTCAAGGCCATGAAAATGCTCCTCAATTTGTTTCCATTTCAAGTTCAAGGTCACAGCACGCTGACTTTCCAACTCATCAAATGCTTTCTAAAGCTGCTGTATTTCGGAACTTATAGACTCCAAAAGCATAGCAACCGAATCCAAACCGAATCCGAATCTTCCATTTCAACTATGCACTATAAAGTATAAACCTTCAAACGTAACCAAAATCTTTATTATCATTTAAATATTTAATATTTGATAGTAAATAAATAAAATTGCATAAAACTTAAAACTGAATAACATAATTAAACAATATCTTGGAACTCAAACCTTAGCCTGCAATAAAACAAATAAATTATAAAACATGAACTCAAACACATAAACTGGTCATGTCTAATTATGTAACAAGTAGCTAGATCAAGAACCAGTGATCGAAGTTTACCTCGTCATCAAAATTTCAAGAACCCGTGGAATGAACTCGAAGACAACGTGAAACCAGTGTGGTGGGCCTTATGATTTCGTGCATCTCCGATCTTGTTTGGAGTTGTGGTCGGTTTTGTACGTCTCCGATCTTGTTCATGATTCAAGCCATTTGTTTTTGAATGATTGATTGATTTGGTTTGAGAATTGGTACAACTGGAGTTGGATTATATATGGGAAGAATGAAAGATGAATCAGTTACAGACTTTCAAAATCCCAGCCAAGATGAAGGGACAATGGATTGATGATTATAATTAATAGCAAAATGAATTGTGAATTAAAGCTGAATAACCTGCGAGAGAAACAAGACTAAAGAGAGGGCAATATTGTAAAAGTATGTTGATATTGTGAAGGATGTGGTGGGTGAAATGTCTACATTACCCTTCAAAGTGTCTTAATTGTCCCTAATATCCCTATAATACCCTTATGAAATAAGCTTTATTCTCTTATACTTGTTGCTTTAAAAATTGTACCCATGTCAAAATTTCAATATGGTACATCACTCCTCCTTTATAATGTATTATAGATTATAGATTATAGATTATAGATAAATAAAGAGTGGACCAGAAAGCATACTTTTGAATGGGCCAACTTTGGGTTGTTTTCATATCTAAAGCCTAAAGGGGCTATGGGTCAAATGAAATTTAATTAAAAAGAGAATGTCTATTTAAATGAAAAAAATAAGGGGGAAATGGATTTAAATACTCCCAACTATCGCCTGTTGGCGGATATCACTCCCAACTATCACTTTGGCGGATAGCACTCCAAACTTTCAACTTGTTGGATTTTATCACTCCCGAACTAACTGAGGTCTAACCCATTTAGTGTTTGTGGCCAAAATGTAAAAAACAAAACTTAAGGGACCATTTTGAAATTTTTTATTATTATTATTATTATTATTATTATTATTATCTATATCTATATATATTAACAGAGAGAGAGAAGGAGTTCAGAGAGAGAGAGAGAAGAGAGAGAGAGAGAGAGAGAAAGAGAGAGAGGCAGAGAGAGAGAGAGAGACTCACCACCACCATCTGCCGCCACCCCCACCACCACCCCACCACCACCACCACCACCACCATCTGCCATCAGCCTCAGCCCACCACCACCTTTCACCAACCTTTAACCTAATCTTCTTCTTCTTCTTCCATCAGCCACTCACCATCACCAACTTCCAGCAGCCACCCCCCATCCACCCCTAACAACCACCACCCTTCACCTCCACCCACTACCGACCTTAACCACCCCCCAATCGACCACACAAGAAATCAATCAATCTTGATCTACAACTTTACTACATTTGCTATCTGCAACTTAATTAAACCATAAACAACAATGTCTGGTAATAATAGAACTAGCAGTGCTAGTGTTGTTGTTGATCCAAGTAATCTTCATCTCAAGAAGGAGTTGACTAAAGCTGAAAAACCAAAAGCTGAAAAACCCTAATTTTCAAAACCTACCCAAACCACACCAAATTACCCCCAAAACAGGTTATGGGAGTATTATCGGAGGGGTGTGGCCGGAGATCCTTTGTCGGAGATGGTGGCCGAAGATCCTCCACCGGAGATGGTGGAGGCAGGGTTGGGGATGGCGGTAGAGGCAGTGGTTGGGGATGGCGGTGGAGGCGGTGGTTGGGGATGGCGGTGGAGGCGGTGGTTGGGGATGGTGGTGGAGGCAGTGGTTGGTGGGGATGGTTGTCTGTCACAAGAAGAAGAAGAACGACAACAGGGGTGAGGGGGTGGGGTGGGGTGGGGGTGGGGGATTTATAATAAGGTAATAAAAAAAGTTTCAAAAAGGTCCTTTAAGTTTACGTTTTTACATTTGTGCCACATACAATGTCCATTAAGTTTAGGTTTTTACATTTTGGCCACGAAAACTAACCAAGTTAGACATCCGTTAGTTTGGGGGTGATGGAACAAACTAAGTTGAAAGTTTGGAGTGCTATCCGCCAAAGTGATAGTTGGGAGTGCTATCCGCCAACAGGCGATAGTTGGGAGTATTTAAATCCATTTCCCCAAAATATAATTAACATAATTTACATGGTGTTGTTTTATTACTCAGGCAATTTGTATACTTTAAGGACACGTGAACCCCCCCCCCCCCCCCCTTTAACAACTAATTTCCTCCCTTATATTTTAGACCTATTGAAATAAATATACATTATGTTAGTATATTTATCTCTAGAGCCATTATAATCATTTAAATAATGATAATCAATTATTAATATTATCCTAAGCCCAATAACATATATGTCTTTGATGGACAGATTAGGGTTGACACAAACATAATACCATAATGATTATTAGCCTTCCCCTATTACTCTCATCTCTCTCAATGTGTTCATAACTAAAAAACACATAAACCATCAGAACTGCATACCTTAAAGGGAACCCGAATCCACTAACAAGTATATCGACCTCAAGTCTCTTGCGACATCAGTAGCAAGTCTCATAGATCTATCAGGTACACGTTTATGTTTTCCATTACATACTTACAAAACTGATCAACAACACCCTTTTTATTACACCTTTTTTTACCCATTGGATTTGAACTCCCAATCTCCCTTAAAAGAAGATTTCCTCTCTACCATTCCACCACAAGGGTGGGGGCCAGGTGAGTGACCCTTTAGTTAAGGATTTTTTTTAAATTCCTAAATGAGCAGTAACATTTCTAAAGCCAAAATTCTAAAATACGATTAGTCCATTACATTAAATGTATGTTTATCTAACTAGTGGCAGATCTAAGATTTTTTTCCATCGGGTTCACTTTTTTAGCGCTTGAATTTCAGTCAACTCGACGTTAGAATTTTCGGTTAGGGTCAGGCTTTATCACTAAGTCACTTTTTTTTTCGTATACTGCTTTGAAGCATTCCCATCCTATTATCTATCTATGTCTCTAAAATATCACATTTATGTAAATTTATCTCTAAATGGATTTGTAACAAACTGTTACAAAACGAATTCGAGTCAACACAACTTAAAATGGTCATTTTAGTTCAGGTTAGGCAAAATCTAAAAGCAAAACATTGTTATGAACTTTCTATACATGACAAGGAAGCATAAAAAGATGAACAAATAAGTATCTATATGAGGCGTAGTGCTGGCATAACAGGTTACACGAACCTGTTAAGACACGAATACGAAATCTGTAAACACGAACATGAACCTGTGTATAACAGGTTAACACGATAAGATACGACAAGGAACACCTAGTAAAACAGGTTAACACGACAAAACACGATAAGAAACACGATAAGACACGATAAGTCCTGTTAAGACACGAACACGAAATAGGTAGACACGAACACGACACGAAAATAAACAGGTCTTAACGTGTCGACCTGTTATAGACACGAAACCTGTTAAGGCCAAACACAAAACCTGTTAAAATCGTATAGGTTCGTGTCAGATTATCGTGTTCGTGTCTAAATTGCCAGCCCTAATGAGCCGGTTCAACTACAAAAGCATCTAAATGAACCATTTGTATTACTTATTAGCTCAAGAATAATAAAAAACCAAATCCATTTGCTGAGAATCATATATGATGTATACACAAGTTGCATACGATTCCTTTAATTAAAAAAAATTGTATCACCTTTGTGGCAATTTATCGAATAGGTTGTATGCATTACCAATACAAACAATTTCAGGTTAACTAGAAACCAAAATTAAAACCTTAATAATAAGATAATAATAATGAACTAGGGCAAAGTTTTGACAGCAAACACATGTCATCATCATATAACAAGTTTCAACAAATTGAAACACAACAATCAACAAATCAAGCTAGCAACTGATAGAGCTCGGTTTTAGTGAGAGAATTGACCAAAACGAAGCTAACCAATCTTTGGCGTCTCATTCATATAACGACTATTAACAGACTTACAATCTTATACTCTTATGACCCTCTAACTTTCCAACTATTACAAATCAGTCCCTCTACTTATTTGTATCATATATCAATACCCCCTATTAACAAAACATTGTCTACAAGGATGATACACAGAACAATACATAACAAACACTTATTACAGACTCAAAACACAAAATCTGGAAATCTAAGCTGAAAATCATGCCGGTTTTCCCATGAAGCTTCCAAAGCAGATTGTCCCATCCAATGCACTAATAATTGAGCCACCCCCTTCTTTCCTTGTTTAACCATTCTATGATCCAACACTTTAGCAGGTTGTAGAATAAAACAAGCAGCTTGAGGAATAGTTACAACAATAGTTAGTAGGACAAAGGTCTTCTTTAACAAAGAAACATGAAACATAGGGTGCAATTGGGACTCAGGTGGAAGGTCCAAATTATAAGCTACCTTTCCAATTTTCCGTGTGATCAGAAATGGTCCATAATACTTTGGAGCAAGCTTACTGTAAGGTGTCATTCTCAATGATGTTTGAATATAGGGTCTCAACTTGAGATAGACCCAAGATCCCTCAGCAAAGACTCTGTCAGTCCTATGCTTATTAGCTTGTTGTTTCAACCTGTTTTAAGCCATCTGCAATGTTGTCCTTAAGAAAGTGATAGCTTCTTCTCTTGAACACATTTCATTATCCAAACTCTCCACTTTAGTGTCTCTATGAACATAAGGTACATGGAAGGGTGGAGGATATCCATAAAGAGCCTGAAAAGGGGTAGACTTGATAGATGTGTGATAATTGGTGTTATACCACCATTCTGCTAGGGACAACCAATGAGCCCAAGAACTGGAATAATGTAGGACCATACATCTCAAATAGGTCTCCAAACACAGATTAGCAACTTCTGTTTGGCCATCATTTTGAGGATGATCGGCTGTTGACATGGCCAAAGAAATTCCTTGCAGCCTAGTAAATTCTTGCTAAAACTTACTCAAAAACATAGAATCCCTATCAGAAAAAATTATTGTTGGCCACCCATACAACTTATACACATTATCAATAAAAGATTGGGCAACTATTGTGACTGATATGGTATGGGTCATGCTCATAAAATGGGCATACTTTGTGAGTCTGTCTACCACAACAAAGATGACATTTTTACCCCTGGAAGTAGGTAGATCGGTAATAAAGTCCATACTTGGCTTGTTGACAAATGTCTAATGAACTCTCTATCAGTTTAGACTGCCCTTTCCAGTAAAAGATACTTTTGATTCTTTGCAAAGTAGGATGATACTCAGAATGTCCCCACCCCTAAGAAGAACTATGACACTGATGAATGATATCCATTCTCAACATATTACTATTGCCCACTACTTACTTGTCCTTCCTTTTAAGTAAACTATTGTCCCATTTAAAATGTCCCTCTAACCCATTATTTTCTTGTAATTTTTGAATAACCATTTTAAGGTTCACATCAGTGTCCCATGACTCTTTAATGCCATACCATATAAGGATGAACTCTATAGCCTGGAAAGTGAATCAGCAACCACATTTTCCACTCCCTTTTTGTATTGGATCTCAAAATCATAATGCATTAATTTGACCATCCAAGAATGTTGTAAAGGAGTTGTAATGTTCTGATGAGAAAGGTGCTTCAAACTCTTTTGATATGTCTTGATCACAAAATGGCCAGAGATAAGATAATAATGCCATTGTTTTATTGCTAACAGTATGGCCAACAACTCCTTATCATACACTAATAAAGCATGTTGTCTGGGAGACAGTGCTTTGCTGATAAAGGCTAGTGGGTGGTGGTTTTACATTAATACAGCCCCTAAGCCCAATGATGAAGCATCTGTTTCCACCACAAACTGTTTGGTTAGATCTAGCAATGCTAGAACAGGAGCTGAACTGTAACATCGCAAAATTTTCCCCAAAATTTTAATACATAAAAAGCCCTTATATATATATATATATATATATATATATATATATATATATATTTTATTACACCTTTATCGTTAATATTATACAAATGTGCCTAAGTCTTTATTTATCCTAACTCACAACTTATATACATACATAAATGTATATAAATAATAATAATAATAATAATAATATGATTCTAAATTCTTTTTTTTTCACATACAAGATTTTTTTTTAAATAAAGCCTTGAGTCAAATAGTCAAAGTCCTAGTCAAAGTCTTAGTCAAACAGTCAAAGTCTTAGTCAAATAGTCAATTCATCATAAAACCTTACTTTATGGTGTTGACCAATTTTAATGGCTAATTGACTCCAAAACTAGTATAAAAACCCACCTATGACCCATTATACTTTGCACCTCTAAATCGATTGTTTCAATCCGATTAAACTTTCCTTCATACCTTTCTTCTATAGTCTATTACTTCTACAATTGAAGCTTTGATTATAAGCTCTTGTAATTGGCGAATTGGAAGCTTGATATTCTTTCTTTTTCGTTTTCTTCAATTTGGACTAGCTACGTTGTTGAGTTTTTGGGATTCGCCTCGCATACATTCACAACACATTATTCTAGTTTTTTTACGAGACATAACATTTTGCTAAGGTGAGTTTTACATAGCCCCTTTTCTATTTATCACCATTTTTGGGGTGAAACATGTTACAACATCATTTATGCAATTCAATCATCAATGTGTCTATGTGTTTTTCTATGTTGCATTATGTCTTGAACATGACTAGGGTAAGCACAATTCTAGCATAAACATTCATCAGCCAAACGGTATACATTGATAGATCTATTGGACTGACAATCCCACCCGGATACGTGCCTCCTACAAAGGTTGCGTGGGTGTTTGTTACTGCAATATAAACGAGTGAACCATGAGCGTATGGGATGTACCACAATACAACAGTCACAATGGTTGATTATGCACTCGATTTACTTCTAGTATGTTTTCACATATGGACTAGATTGCCATGACACATGAATTGCACAACAATTTTATTCGATTATCAAAACCTATGTAATTCTCACCAACTTTTGTTGACCCAAAATATTTTCAACTTAACATGTTTCAGGTTCTACTTGCTTGAGGATTTGAATTAATGCTTGAAGATGTGTGCATAGTTTTATTCAATTTGATGTATGAATTCTTGTAGAACAATTGTATGTAATTTATCTAAATCATATAATGAGAATTATTATTTACCATGAGTTACTGAACAATCATCAATACGTGACATCCCGATGTTTCCGCCATCGGTTGGGGTATTACAGATTGGTATCAGAGCCATGGTTATAGGGAATTAGGTTATTAGAAAAAAAATCTAGTCTATAACCATAGGAATATAACCAGTATTTGCTCCTTTTACTTGCTATTCTCTATCTCACTCCTACTTCTTATCCCTACTTCAACCCCTACAAGAAGATTGCTCTCCATCACAAGATCTACTCTTAGACTAATAGGACAATCCTCAGGTTTAACCTGAACCACCTTGAGATCTCGTCGAAGTTCTAGATTTTAATAACGAACACGTGCAATCTGGAAGGGTGAACGCCTGTAATCTGAGTCTTCTGTCTAGGCTGGCATTGCGCATATATCCCAATCAGACGAGGGACCCGGATGCCTACCTGGGAATTCTCGGGATGAGTGTTCACTTATAGGCTAAAGCATGTCTTCACTATGTTGTTGGAATCTGGAATCTTTGATACGTCAACGTTTTTGTTTATTCGTTATAATTAATGAATAAATGATTACATTCCTTATATCACCTCATTCATTTCATGCCACATTGAACCTTCATTGTGTCCCTTACAGATCATGTCTCCACGTCGCAGCACTCGCAATAACAGTGGTGAAAACCAAGAGGAAAGTAACAACAACCACAACACCAACCACAACAACAAAGGTGTTGATGCCCAACTGGCTGCGATTATTTCCCAACAAATGGCGCAACAAATCACAACTCTGGTTTCTAACTTTTTGGCTCAAGTCATCCCAATGAATGGGAACGGCAATGGAAATGGAAATGGCGATGGAAATCACATAAAGAACGGGACCTTAGTTCGGAAAGGCGAGAAAACAAGTATTGTGGCCGCGGTAACTACCGAGAACCAGAAGCGCAAGACCAGGGATCCTAATGTAAACCTCACTACACAAGCTTCTAACAAGAAACCCTATACAAGAAACTTTCCATTGTGTAACACATGCAAACGACATCACCCCACTGTTTCAGTGTGTCGCCTGTGCACCAATTGTGATAGGTATGGCCATCTGGTCAACACATGTCGTGAGTCCCCAAACCCTAACACCAACCAACCAATCAACCCTGCTCAGGTTGCTAATCTTAATCGTCCTGGTAAATACAACTATGGTCAATGCTATGAATGTGGAAACCCAAATCATTTCCGTAACCGATGCCCTAAACTAAATCGAGATCAAGACCCTTAAGCTACTTAACAGCAAACCCCACCATTTGAATGATGTCTACTTTTTAATTCTATGTATTGACACTTTTTGATTCAAGTAATAAATTCAAGTATTATCATAACATCTGAGTGCATGCTTGTTTGAATGTGAACTAATTGCTATATCTATAATCATACTTGCTTACTTGTACAACAATTAGTTGACTACCAAACAACCTACTCAATGATTGGTAGAGGTCATCATGTCTTTCCAACAGTCGGGAGAGGCCCTACAACCTGCTCAACGACTGGTGGAGACTATCGAACCTGCTCAACAATCGGTAGAGTCATAAAAGGACGCAAAACCCTAATGTAAGGTAAATTGATAATTACGGTCCGGAACGTAATCATGAATTTACAGGTACGTTAAGGTAGTGAGAAATTTTATCAAGGTTTTCGGTAGTCGACCAATTGTATACCTGGTGTTTTTCTTTTAACTTCGGGACGAAGTTCCTAAAAGTAGGGGAGACTGTAACATCGCAAAATTTTCCCCAAAATTTTAATACATAAAAAGCCCTTATATATATATATATATATATATATATATATATATATTTTATTACACCTTTATCATTAATATTATACAAATGTGTCTAAGTCTTTATTTATCCTAACTCACAACTTATATACATACATAAATGTATATAAATAATAATAATAATAATAATAATAATAATAATAATAATATGATTCTAAATTCTTTTTTTTTTCACATACAAGATTTTTTTTTTAAAATAAAGCCTTGAGTCAAATAGTCAAAGTCCTAGTCAAAATCTTAGTCAAACAGTCAAAGTCTTAGTCAAATAGTCAATTCATCATAAAACCTTACTTTATGGTGTTGACCAATTTTAATGGCTAATTGACTCCAAAACTAGTATAAAAACCCACCTATGACCCATTATACTTTGCACCTCTAAATCGATGGTTTCAATCCGATTAAACTTTCCCTCATACCTTTCTTCTATAGTCTATTACTTCTACAATTGAAGCTTTGATTATAAGCTCTTGTAATTGGCGAATTGGAAGCTTGATATTCTTTCTTTTTCGTTTTCTTCAATTTGGACTAGCTACGTTGTTGAGTTTTTGGGATTCGCCTCGCATACATTCACAACACATTATTCTATTTTTTTTACGAGACATAACATTTTGCTAAGGTGAGTTTTACATAGCCCCTTTTCTATTTATCACCATTTTTGGGGTGAAACATGTTACAACATCATTTATGCAATTCAATCATCAATGTGTCTATGTGTTTTTCTATGTTGCATTATGTCTTGAACATGACTAGGGTAAGCACAATTCTAGCATAAACATTCATCAGCCAAACGGTATACATTGATAGATCTATTGGACTGACAATCCCACCCGGATACGTGCCTCCTACAAAGGTTGCGTGGGTGTTTATTACTGCAATATAAACGAGTGAACCATGAGCGTATGGGATGTACCACAATACAACAGTCACAATGGTTGATTATGCACTCGATTTACTTCTAGTATGTTTTCACATATGGACTAGATTGCCATGACACATGAATTGCACAACAATTTTATTCGATTATCAAAACCTATGTAATTCTCACCAACTTTTGTTGACCCAAAATATTTTCAACTTAACATGTTTCAGGTTCTACTTGCTTGAGGATTTGAATTAATGCTTGAAGATGTGTGCATAGTTTTATTCAATTTGATGTATGAATTCTTGTAGAACAATTGTATGTAATTTATCTAAATCATATAATGAGAATTATTATTTACCATGAGTTACTGAACAATCATCAATACGTGACATCCCGATGTTTCCGCCATCGGTTGGGGTATTACATGAACTGAGGGCATTCTTTAATTATTGAAAGGACACTTGTGCAGCTTCAGACTATTTAAAACCATCTTTCCTCAACAAATCAGTCAATGGTTTAGCAATGACACTATAGGATCTTATAATTCTCCCGTATTACTCTGCCAGGCCCAAAAAACCTCTTAATGGCTTAACAGTTTTTGGAGTTGGCCATTGTACTACAGCCTCAATTTTGGTTAGGTCAGTGGACACCCCTTATTTAGTGATGATGTGGCCTAGATATTCCACCCTTTGGCCCCCAAATGTACATTTTGACTGTTTTGCAAATAATTGATGTTCTCTCAATGTCTCTAAAACCAACTTTAAGTGCTACAAATGTTGTTGCATATTTTTGTTGTAAACTAAAATATCATCAAAGAAAACTAAGACAAATTTTCTCAGAAAATCTTTGAATGTGTGATTCATAAGGGCTTGAAAAGTGGTTGGGGCATTTGTTAAGCCAAATGGCATGACTAGGAACTCAAATAACCTTTATGAGTCCTATATGCAGTTTTATGAATACGAGAATCAAACATCGTGATCTGGTGATATCCAGGTCTCAAATTAAGCTTAGAAAACACAGTTGCACCCCCTAATTCTTCTAACAATTCATCAAGGAAAAATTACATAAATCATCCTTTATGTTTACAACATTTTTCAGTGGTTGTCCTTTAACTTCAAAATTGATGAAAATCGTCATTTATGATGTAAAATCTTGCAGGTATCGTCCTTTAGGCCTAACCTGGTTAGTTTTTTTGGTTAAGTTTGGTCACGTGGACCCCACATGAGGGTATAATTATCTTTTTACAATAAGAATTTACAAAAAAAGATATACATATAAAAATTACCCTCTTTCTCTGTATACCCATCTTCATCTTCATACCCACATCCAACCACCACCACCACCCAATCTCAGGTCAATCTCTCTATCCCACCACCACAACCACCATATAAACCCTCTGGTTCGAACACCCCCTTTATTCCTCCGTTATCCGGTCAAACGTTACCCCCACCCTCGCCGCACCCCACCTGATGAAAACCTTAACCTATACACCATGACCTTCATCGTCATCTTCTCAATATCTATCATCCTAACCCAAAGAACCTGGCTACACTCCACAGACCTTAGGATCTATGTAAGCTTAATTATCCAAATCAGCAAATTCTCAGACTTAATTGATGAAATATAACCCACCCTAAATTTTATGATTTTTAGTTTGATTTGTGAACAGATCGGAGGGTGGTGGGGTCATCAAAGGTGTTGGAGATTCTATAACAGAGAAGAAAATTGTGTTAAAAAGGTAGGGGTGGGGTTAGGGTGTATTGAAGAATTAAAAGTTAGGGTTTGTTGATTATGGTAGGGGTGTCGGATTTGGTGGGATTTCATGGTGGTTGTCGGATTTGTGGGGTTTCATAGTGGCAGGTGGTTGTTAATGGCACTTTTCCAAGTGATGGTGGTGTAGGGTTGTTGATGGCAGGTTGTGGTGGCGGTGGTGGAAGGTTTGTGGTAGAGGTGGTGGTGTGGCCTAGTGGTGGATGTGGTGATTATTGAAGAATGTAAGTGGTGGTGGTGATAAAGATGATAGAGATAAGGGCATAACTGTCATTGTGCCCTCATGTGGGTCCACAGGACCATATTTAACCAAAAAAACTAACCATGTTAAGCTAAAAGGACGATACCTGCAAGATTTTACAACATAAAGGATGATTTTCATCAATTTTGAAGTTAAGGACAACCATTGAAAAACAATGTAAACATAAAGGACGATTTCTGTATTTTTTCCATTCATCAATTAAGGGAATAGGGAACCTGTTCTTAACTGTTGCATCATTGAGCTGTCTATAATCAATGCACAGCCTCCATGTTCCATCTTTCTTCTTCACTAGCCCAATTGGAGCAACAAATGAACTCTTACTGCTTCTAATCACCCCTAAATCCAACAACTCTTGTGTCATTTTCTCTATAACATCCTTTTGTAATGCTTGGTACCTATAAGACCTCAAATTGAATGGTTTATCACCATTGTTTTAAACAATTTGGTGATCACAAGGTCTGCTGGGAGGTAATGATTCAGGCACTTGGAACACATCTTCATATTCCTATAAAAGTTGCTTCAAATTGGTGTTCATAATTGTTTCACAAACCATTGAATTAAATGACTCCCGTCCTTCTATTTGGTTCAATTGTAAATCAAATATTTGTGACTGAATTACCCCTGATTCCCTATTAACCAAGTTGGACATATTCTTAGTAGAACACAAACTTATTCCACTGGTTTCAGTCCCTTTCAGTGTATACATTTTCCCTTGAACTTCAAACTGCATGGTCATGTTCCCAAAATTCCAAATAATGTCCCCTAATAAGCCCAGCCATTGTATCCCCAATACCATATTATAGTTGTCAAGGGGTAGGACTAACACATCATCTTTAAACCATACACCTTGCACCATTCATTTGAAAGCTACACATTTCTTCTTACATTCTAATTGGTTCCCATTGGCCACTGTAACTTTCATTAGGTTAACTAATTGTAACAAAGATTGAAACTTCTTAATCAACTTAACATCAATAAAGTTGTGTGTGGATCCAGAGTCTATCAAAATGTACAACCTTCTAGTACCAATACAACCAATGATCTTCATAGTGGAATAAAATGGTACACCATTCAAAGCATGAATGGAAATGTGAGGTGTTTTATCCACTGTTTGAATAATTGTCTATTTCTACAATTGTGACTTGGTGTAAATTTCTCTTCACACCATAAACATTCACCCTTCTCTCTTTTTTTAGCCATTTCCTTAGTGGTCAATCTTCTGGTTATTTTAACAGTCTATGCAGTTAAAGGTGTGGGTAATAAGGGTAATGAATTTGCATTCATGGTTGAAGGAGGTTTTAGGTTGTTTTTGTAAGGTTTATAGGTAAAAGTGGTTGCAGTGTATTGGTTTTTCTTCGTGTTTGTGTGTCCAAATAAAATGTTGTGTAGGTTTTGCTGTTTTTTAGCAATGGCATATGCATCTCTCAGAGTTCTTGGTTTAAACGCTTTAACTAAACATCTCAATTCCATCTTTAACCCTCCCACAAACATACTAACTGCATATTCTAGAGAGATAGTTACCTTATTCAACAATGCATCAAAAGCATCACAATAAGTTCTTCAGTTCTTCCATTGCATCTTCCAAAAGGTCCATTGAAAATCTTGCAGTTACTAATCGGCTGTAATCATCCCAACTGATTGTATTTATTATCAATTTAATGCTCTTAAGATATCCCTGATGCCATTGCAGGGCCTTCCCTTCAAGATTAACAACTGCATATCTCATTTTCAAGTTCTCAGTTGTACGATCAATTTCAAAGAAATGATTACATTTGTATAACCATCCTTCTACATCTTCACCATTGAATTTAGGGAAATCCAATTTCCCTAATCTTGCTAATCTTGTTTCTTGTGTTCCACCACTAACAATTAGGCCTTTGTTATTCTCCATCACAGTCATCTTATCTATCATCGACTGTAATTGCAATTGGATTTGTGCAACTGCTGCCTTATTCTATTTTGCACTCGTGGCCACTGTCTGTATGTTTTGACTGATTAATTGTGAACTAGCCGACACATCTTGAATAATGATCTCCATTTTCCCCATTGTTAACTGGTTATCATCAATTTGTTTTTCCATTTCTTGTTGTCTAGTACTGGTTGTCATGATTAAGTTGTTTTAATGGTGATTGAATGATCTAGAATTGAAGAATCAAAATATTATGAAGGAATTAGGATGGATTAATCACAAATTGATCAAACTAGGAATAACTTGATCACGATTGATCAAACCAGCTACAAAAGAATTGGATCAGAAAGAATTGAATGAATATAATAGGGAAGAAAAGTTGATCGGAATTCATGGTGGTAGGTGGTGGTTATGTATGGTGGTCGGAGTTTGAACGAATTCGATTACGGTGGTTAGTTGTGGTGGTAGTTACAAATCCGGTAGCTGAAGTTGAGATAATCGACGCTTTGATACAATGATAGAGCTCGGTTTTAGTGAGAGAATCTAGAGAGAGAATTGACCAAAACGAAGCTAACCAATCTTTGGCGCCTCAACTGCTATATAACGACTATTAACAGACTTACAAACTTATTAACTCTTATGACCCTCTAACTTTCCAACTATTATAAATCAGTCCCTCTACTTATTTCTATCACATATTAGCAACTTTAGCAATTTGAGAGAAAAAAGATTGTAGAAAAGGTTCAAGGAAAGTTTTATATGAAACCCTAACATGGGTAAGAACCAAGAAGAAAAGGTTGGATGTGGGATTCGTACTCGCGATTCATATTATGTTACTATAGGGGTGTTTAGAAAAAATTGAAAACCAAATAAAAACCGTAAACTGTACTATAACCGTAACCATAAATCCACTTCGAACAGTGAATTTGGTGTTCGCTTTGGTTTTAACTGTAACTGAAACCAAATTGCTAATTTTGTGTTTGGTTTGGTTTGGTTTTGGTTCCATGCTTTTATTTTAATTTGGTTTGTTCGGTTTATTCGGGTAACCAATTAGCTAATAAAATATTCAATAAAAACAATAATATTTAATAAACTATATAAAATTTATAAGCCCAAAAGTTCCCAGTGATGGTATACTTAGCGTAAGCGAGCTCTAAGAATAAAACCCACTCATCAAATGCTGGCCAGATTGTAAGAACATATTTCACATGAGTTAGAGAAGGATTCAAGTTTGAAGTTTATTTATATTTTATGGCATCGGAAAGACTTGCTAACCATTTCTAATTTCTATGATGTATGTGTTTAAAGTTTTAACTTTGTCTTTGTATGTAAGACTAGTTTCCGGATTTGTTTGTTTTATTTTATTTTTAAACTTTCTTTTATAATATGTTGTGTGGTTTGATTATTCGGTTTAAATTAGTTGCTAACTTGCTATTCAGAACACAAACATGAATATAAATTAGGGAAAAAAGAATTTTGGTTCAATTTGGTTGAAATCGGTTTGTTTGGTTTTTGAATGAAACCGAACCGGAGCGAATTCGGTTGAATAAGGTTCGGTTTACATATTCCTTATTTGGTTTGGTTGGAGGCACAAAATATTAAAAACCAAAATTAAAACCCTAATTACATAACTCACTATAGAACAACAACAAATTAAAATTGAAGATAATTAATAATAAATATAACAAAATAAAAGTAAAAACACACACTACCCTGCTATGAAGGAGAGGAGATAGGTAAGGGGCGACTAGTGGAGGAGAGGGAGAAGCGGAAGGGGCACCATTGGTGGAGGATAGGGAGGAGAGGAGGAGGCTGATGGAGGAGAGGGTGAAGAGGATTGTGGCGGTGGTGGTGGTAGAAGGAGAGGAAATAGATGATTTGAAGAAGAAAGAGAGGTAGGTAGGGTTTTGTGTTATGTGTTTTTTTTTTTAAATTAGTTAGTGCCATGTAGGATTTAGCGCTTTAGTTTATTGGTTTATTGGATTTAAATACTCTTAACTTTCACCATTTGGTCGGTAATACTCCCATCTAACGAAATATCCCACACCACTCCCAACTTTCAATGTATTTTTCTCTAACACTCCCAAACTATTAATGAAGTGGCCTTTTTAAGTGACGTGGCATGCTGATGTGTCAAACCATTAATGAAGTGGCATTATTTTAATGAAAAAATTAAATAAATATATATAAAGTTAAAATCTCCCCACCTCTAGGGATGGCAATGGGTCGGGTTTGGGACGGGTTTATGTAATCCCAACCCCATACCCGATTAGGTATGCTTGTCCCAAACCCGCCCCAAAATCCGTCGGGTTTGTGTCGGGTAATTACCCATCGGGTATCGGGTATACCCACGGGTTTCGGGTAAACCCATTAATTTTTAAAACTTACTCATTGAGTACATCCGACCAAAAACCCGACTGGCATCTATTAAGTAACTATTAACCAATTACATTTACCATTACTAAATATACATGTAAATGATTAGAATGTACAAATATGAAATACTTAAATCATATAAACACAATCAAAGACATAGATAACAAATAGTATACATTAACTTTTTGGTAATTTTAGCACAAGATGACAATGTAGATGGATAATTAGATATATTATGCATACATATTTAAAAAGATATATTATAAATTATATTGGGTATCTAATCGGGTAAACGGGTATACTTTATCGGGTAATCGGGTCGGGTAAATGGGTATATCATCAAATCCCAAACCCGTCCCAAACCCGCGAAAAAAATAAAAACTAATCCCATACCCAGACCCATACCCGATTACCCGACCCCAAACCCGTCCCAAATGTGTCGGGTTTCGGGTTTACCCATCGGGTTCGGGTTTGATTGCCATCCCTACACCTCCCTCTCACATGTTCTCTCTTTCTCCCTCTCAACATTTTCTTTTAGTCTGTCAACCACTATCTGACCACACCACCACTATTCAGCCACCGCCACCTAAACAACACCACCACTACCACTCGACTACCACGGGTGACTCTCTCTCTCTCACCGCCTCTTTCTTACCACAACCTCCGATCATCACTATTCGACCAGAAACCATCCAATCTGACCACCACCACAGGTAACTCTCCTGACTCTCTTTACCCTTCTCCACCAAATCTCACCCTCTCTCTCTCTCTTTCTCTCTCTCTCTCTCTCTCTCTCCCGATTCGGCTTCCACATACACAGATTTAGAGTGAAGGTAGTGGTGGTGGAAGTTTGTTTGTGTTTAAATCAAGAGGTGCGACGAAATTAGAGCTTTGGCACGTGCGACGGTGATGTGGCTGGTGATGATAGTGGCCAGTGATAAGTGGGTTTTGGCTAGGGTTTGGGGTTGGGGTTGGTGGTTGTGGTAGTCAGATTTAATAGTGATGACGATTGATGGAGGTTGCGGAAGTCCGGTGACGGAGCTGGAGACAAAGGTAATGGTGGATGCTGGTGATGATGGGGACGGTTGGTGCATGTGATGGTGGTGATGGGTTTTGTAAAAAAAATATTTTATTTTTTATTTACTTTTAAATCATATTAAAACGGAGATCAATGCAGATTTTTCTTAAAAAAATTAATGCTTTATTACACATAAGAATGCCATGTCACTAAAAAATGCCACGTCAGCAGAAAAAATTAACTGAGTTAGTGTTCGGTTAGTTTGAGAGTGTTAGAGGAAAATACGTTGAAAGTTGGGAGTGGTGTGGGATATTTTGTTAGTTGAGAGTATTACTGGTCAAATGGTGAAAGTTGAGAGTATTTAAATCCAATAAACCTAGTTTTAATATATATATATATATATATATATATATATTTAAGAGAGAAAATGTTAGTAAGTTTTTCTTTATATATATATATATATAGAGAGAGAGAGAGAGAGATGATTAATAATACATAATTACATAGTTTTATTATTCCATATGTCACAAAAACTTATGGTATGTATTTCTTCCTTTCCCTTCTGTATTTCTTCCTTTCTCCCAATTTCTTTTTCTCTAAGTTATTTTTGCCTTTAGTTCTTCGTTTGTGTTGTTTGTAACATTTTCCTTCTATCCTTCTCCTTTTCGTCCTACCCAGCTGCCCCAAATACGCATTGTACACATAGAGATCATGTTATTTTTAGTTCTCTTATTGTCATCGTTGATACCCTTTCGGAGATATTTTTTAATGAACTTTTTTTGTTTGTTACAGCAAGTGTATCAGAACCGACCAAGTAACCGCCCATCACAATGCGCGGGATTGATCCTACTAGTCAATATATATATCTCAAACAGTGCATTACTGTTTCTAATAGAGCAATAGACAATAATACATGCTCAAAACTCAATAGAACAAATGGATATTGATCAAGGTTAACCTTATTGCTTGGAGGAAGGTTTTAAGTAAATTACCCGGCTGTGGTATCCTTATTGAGAAGAGGAATTAGTACTACATGAATATTATGTCTGTTGGGTTGGTGAAGTCCTTGGTTTATTAGGCTTTAGGGTTGACATTAGAAGACATGGGCCAGACCCGGTTTAGTTTTCTTGGTCCCTAAGTTGTTTAACATAATCGTTCTCTATATATACCCTAGTCATGTATTGTAATCTTGTGTGCCTTGAGCTTAATGAAATAACCTAGTTGCAGCCTGTGGATGTAGGTCCCCCACTAGGACCCAACCACGTAAAATTCTTGTGTCGTGTTTATTATTTTCTGTTCATCGCGTGATAATCATGTGTACCGTTTGTTTGTGTGTTTGATTCCGCTGCGCCGACTGATACCTAACAAGTGGTATAAGAGCTTTGGCTCGTTAACACACTGAGATTTGCACGAACGATTGCGAGACGAGGTGACGAAGGTAAGTGCCAATTATTTTAATCCTTGAGCTGCATGTTTAGTTTGTTGAATTCGATAAGAGCCACTGACTATGTCTATTCAGTCGTTGATCGAGTTTGGGTTGCGGGCTAAGTAGGATTTGTTTTTTTAGAGTTCGGGTTTTGACATTTATCAACCGTGATTATTATTTTTAGACCGTGTTTTGTGAATTCAGCATTTGGGTGTTTTGGTTTGTCTACAAAAGTTGTTGTAGGAGCAAATCGGTTTGATTGACAGTGTTCAGTAGAACAGTCGTCAAGTTCGGGCTCGTGCCATTGCTGCGTTTGTTCACTGTTTTCGATTTGTTCTCGTTTGTTATTATTATAACTGAAGACGAGATGGTAAATTCGGAATGTTAGACGGTTTTGGGTGTCGGTTGATTGGTTTGTCAAGGGAACTTTAATATGGTATTGTGGATGGGTAAACCTAGAGAAAATAGAACTAGCTGGTTTGGAATGCTTTGGGTTTAAGGTATTGCTGCTCGGGCGTGCTGGTGACGACATAAGTGAAAAAAATGGTTAGTATCAAGTCATGTGAACTATTGCTAGTTGGATGATCTTTCGGTTAGGGTTTGTGTTAACTGATCATGTGTACGGTCATAGAACCCTTGGTACCGCTTGCTTTCCATGAAAGCTCGACTGCTGTTATAACCATTTGCCTGTTAGCTGGTCTGGAACTGTGATGTTAATTCTTGTTCGGTGGTGATCAGTGGTTTAACATTTGAGGGGATCTTTGTACTAGTACTAGGTGAAGGTTTTCGCTGGGGAAGTACGAGTGGAGGTTTGACTCATGAGTGTCGGTTTGGCATGGGTTGGGATAACAGGGACAGTGGGAGCTGAGCGTAGTTGACTTATTGGGGTTGCATGGAGGTGTGGACATTTTTTAGAGTCAATGTCATAGATAAAAAATTCTACTTCTGAGAATGTGTCGGGGTTTGATACATTGGGACTCAGTGGAAAGTAGTGAGACTCTTGGGTTCGAGATTTTATTTGGCTTCATTTCTTGTTACCTACTTCAATGAAGCATTAGTGAATCTATTGTTGAAGACTTTTGAAGTGTGCAGATTGCTGCGCAACCGGAAGAAGAGAACCAACTTCCGTGTAGTAAAGTCTTGGCTCGCTGATTCGAGAGTTAAACGAGTCTAGTTTACAGCAAAGGACTCTGGGACTCCAGGTAATCCGCCTTAGCGTATTCGGAGGTCTGAGCATGGATGGGATTTTTGTAACAGTGGGAGCACATGGGGTGTTCTGACACAGTCTGTAAATCGACGTTAGGTTTGGAAGACCAAGGATCCGAATGAAATCTCTCCTGGGAGGTTACTGTTAGTGGAGAGTGTTCTTTCCTCTAGAGTCTCTAGAGCTGGCGATTTGAGTAAGTAGGGGCCGATTGAGATTGAGGATGTGTCTATGGCGGGTTTTGCCATGTCTGGGTCTTTGATGACCATATTGGAGTTGTTGGGAGCTTCAATGGGCCTTTCAGATTACTGATGAGAAGGGCCGTTGCAGCTAGGTGGATACATGGACAGGTTTGGAGTTTGGTTTGTTCTTTGGGAGCTGGACCTGGAAGACTTCTGTTCCTGTGTGTTTAGAGATTACTGAGTACTAGATGATTGGGTTGTTTTTTACTTGTTGGCAGGCTGGAGTTCCTCGCAAGGTCTTCAAGTGGGAGATTGTTGGGTTGGTGAAGTCCTTGGTTTATTAGGCTTTAGGGTTGACATTAGAAGACATGGGTCAGGCCCGGTTTAGTTTTCTTGGTCCCTAAGTTGTTTAACCTAATTGTTCTTTATATATACCCTAGTCATGTATTGTAATCTTGTGTGCCTTGAGCTTAATGAAATAACCTAGTTGCAGCCCGTGGACGTAGGTCCCCCACTGAGACCCAACCATGTAAAATTCTTGTGTCGTGTTTATTATTTTCTGTTCATCGCGTGATAATCATGTGTGCCGTTTGTTTGTGTGTTTGATTCCGCTGCGCCGACTGATACCTAACAATGTCCTCTATCCGGTAATGCTCCCGAGTCATCTACTCATCAATTGCGAATTGTGTCGTGAAATTTGGTAATAAAATTCCACAACAAATAGCACAAGATGGGTAATTCATGTGTTTTTTTACATCAATATGGTGTATTTGATAGGCACGAAACCATAATGTTTTCAAAAGCAAGTAGATGTGTTCTAAGAGTATTATAGTTGGAGTGTAGTAGGTGGGGTAAATCTCATGTAGTGTGAAACTTGTATCTGATGTATTTTCTATGTTGGTTTCTAGTAGGGCTAGCAATTTAGACACGAACACGATAACCTGACACGAACCTACACGATTTTAACAGGTTTCGTGTTTGGCCTTAACAGGTTTCGTGTCTATAACAGGTCGACACGTTAAGACCTGTTTATTTTCGTGTCGTGTTCGTGTTTACATGTTTCGTGTTCGTGTCTTATCGTGTACGTGTCTTAACAGGTCTTATCGTGTCTTATCGTGTTTCTTATCATGTCTTGTCGTGTCTTATCGTGTCTTGTCGTATCTTATCGTGTATTGTCATGTTAACTTATTTTACTAGGTGTTCCTTATTGTGTCTTGTCGTGTCTTATCGTGTTAACCTGTTATACACAGGTTCGTGTTCGTGTTTGAAAAAAATGACACGATTAGATTTCGTGTCGTGTTCGTGTTTACATGTTTCGTGTTCGTGTCTTAACAGGTTCGTGTCTTAACAGGTTCAGGTAACCTGTTATGCCAGCCCTAGTTTCTAGCATATTGCTAGTTTCTGACTTGATACATATTTCATGAGTTCTTTTAGTGTTAAATATCAGTTTTGTAAGTATGTAATGGAAAACATATTAATAATAGTAATACATGATAGATCCATGAGACCTGGTACTGATATCGCAAGAGACTTGAGGTCGACATACTTGTCGGTGGATTCGGGTTCCCTTTAATGTGTACAGTTATGATGGCTAATGATCACAAGGTGATCGTATGAGAGGGAGAGGTAGGCGATGACTTTAGGGTTATGGTGTTATGTCATTATGTCTCATTATCAACCTCTAATAATCTCTCTATTTATACACACAGGGGACACCCTAATAAAGCTCATCTAATGATAAGTCCGTCCATCAAAGACATATATGTTATTGGTCTTAGGATAATATTAATAATTGATCATCATTACATAAATGATTATAATAGCTAACAATAAATATACAAACGTTACGTATATGTATTCCTAACATTAAAAATATAAACAAAGAATATACTGTATGTGTGAACAATGAGCCTACTCGAATATTATCCTATATAATCCAAGTAGATTTAAATCTTTGAATAATTTTTAAGTCCTTTTTTATTATTTTCCCACCTTAAGCAATTCAATGTAATTAATATAAATAAATAATTCAAATTTGATTACATGACCTGTGTTTAGCTTTTTAACATATTTAAGCTGACGTATATTCATTAAAATAATAAGTAGAATTGAAAAATATGGGAACTCGCCTGCTAGCTTCTCTATATCTTCTACAACTAACAATCCCATGATAGCTCAATTTAAGAAAAAAAAAAAAAAAAATTGTTTCACACTATTTGCAACCTATAGGAAAACTACCAATACTGATGGATCCAACCACACATAATGACATATCAATAATCCATACCTGCTGCCAAAAAGATTGTATCTAAATTGTCGTTTCTTATACTTTTTCAACGAAACAAAGATTGTTTCCAAATTTTCGCATTTGTAGTTGTGTAAAATGTAAATGATGTGTAACAGCTCGAGAGCTACTTGGGTTCGGATCGGTAAAAAACTCAAACGAGCTCGAGCTTGAAACATGACTCGTTTAGTTATCGACCCCGAGCTCAAACAAATTTTATATTATTGTGATATGGGTATGGATCCTAAAAGAACCAACCCCTATTTGAGAACTGAGAGAACCATTCTGGGCCACACATTTTTTTTATTTTTTTTTGCTTTAATCGCACATTTTTATGCAAGGGAAATTTTTTTTTTATTTTTTTTTAATTTATACATATGTGTATATAGCAATTATACATATGTGTATATAGCATTTTTCAATTATACATATGTGTATAATACAATTACACATGTGTATACTTAAAAAAAATAAAAAAAATAAAAAAAATAAATTTCTTGCATATAAAGCAGCGATTTTTGCAAAAAAAAAAAAAAAAAAAAAAAAAAAAAAATGCCTTAGAGAAATGTGTGGCCCAGAATGGTTCTCACAGTTCTCAATTTGGGAAAAGGTTATCATTTGAAACAAATCCTATATATATATTATACTTACTAGTTAACATTGGCGAGCCAAGCTCGAGCCGAGATTATAGCTCCTTTTAAATTGTTCTATAATTATTTCGAGCCGTGCTCGAGTCATTGAGTTTTACTTTCGAGCCGAGTTCGAGCTCAAAGTATTAGACTCGGCCGAGCCGAGCTCGAGCCCTTGGGTTTTACTTTCAAGCCGAGTTCGAGCTCAAAGTATTAGGCATGAACCGAGCCGAGCTCAAGCCCAGTCAGACTCAGGCCTGGCTCAGCTCGTTTACACCCATAGTCAATATCCAAAAGTCTTAAGTCATAAAGACAATAGGACGTTTCAATGTCTCTGAATATTAAAATTTAAAACTATGGGTGTTACTATAGTTGCAAAAATCGTCCGAGTTGACCGATTATTCACCGAGTACTCACTACAGGGTGGGTCATTAAGTATAGCCGAGTTGGCCGAATACTCCGAGTACTCCCTGCACAGGCCGATTCAACCCCCGAGTACTCGCAACTCCCCAATCAGCCGAGTTGGTAGTGCCTAGCGAGTTCTGTAACCATGGGTGTTACGTTATTATTGATTTTAAAAATATACATATTAATAAAGCTTTGTTTTTTCGATAATGACTAGGCCTGTAAACGAACCGAACGAACACGAACACAGGCGTGTTCGTGTTTGTTCATTTAACTTTAACCGAACACGAACACGAACACATAATCGAACACATTTTTGTGTTCGTGTTCGTTCATTAAGAAATTTGCCGTGTTCGTGTTCGTTTATGTTCGTTCATTTAAACCTAAACGAACAGTTCATGAACATAAACGAACACAAACAAAAACAAGTTAATAATGATTCATGAACATAAATGAACGTTAGGGTTAGGGTGGAGAGCGGCTGTGAAGTGTGGGGTTGTGAAGTGTGAAGCGCGGCTAATAAGTGATATGTTTAGAATGTTAGGGTTAGGGTTAAGTTTTTAGAACATATGAATTAATGTTACTTAACAAAAGGAAATAAATAATAAAAATAAAGCTAAGTTTAATTAAACGAACATAAACGAACATAAACGAACATAAATGAACGAACATAAACGAACGTTCATGAACATAAATGAACGAACACAACGTGTGTTCATGTTCGTTCGTTTAATTAAACGAACAAAAAATTGTGTTCGTGTCCGTTCATTTATTTAAATAAACAAACATAAACAAACTTCCCGCCGAACAGTTCACGAACAGTTCATGAACGTTCGGTTCGTTTACAGGCCTAATAATGACGGATGGAAACTTCCATTACACCTTTTTTTTTTATGTTTTCGATTATGACTTATAGATCGTTCATTACTATATCAAACGGGGTATTTATTTTTTTAATTTGACCTATTGACTGAATATCTGGTTATTTGTTCCTCTCTTTTAACTTTTCCCAAATAACATTTTATGTTGTATTTGCAAACAAAGAAAAAAAAATTTGTTGTCTTATTTGATGGAAATATTAGACATAATATATCCTATTTCAACATACTATTGCCACATAAATTATTAGTTATGGACTACCAGTTAATCATCATCATACTCAGTTAATCCCACCTATAGCAAAGCTAAGGTAGGGTCTGAGGAGGGTAAGATGTAGACAGCCTTACCTCTACCCCTAAGAATAGAGAGGCTGCTTCCAGTGAGACCCCCGGCTCGATGTGGTTTGGTATCAAGCCTTGGACATAAGGGACATAACACTTAGCAATCGGGACAAACCCGATCGGTGCATGTACCCCTTTGTCTTTTGGCTATCAACGCCACCACATGATGCATGATTAACCGTCCGTCGTTTTTAACGTTATTTTCACGAAATAAGTAAAATAACGTTAAAACTAGTGCAACTTTACTTTTGCCCCCCGATGACCACACATATATACATTATATGCGCACACCGTAAGTGGGGCGTTATGCACTACCAGTTAATATAAAACGAAATTACAAATGTTAGACATGTTTTATTATTCTATATCTTATAAGAGCTTATCATCCATATTTACTTGTATCCGGTGTATTTTCTTGTTGGTTTATAGCATATTTGCTAGTTCTAGACTTGATAAATATTTCATGAGTTTTGTAGCTGTTAAAAACATCAAAAAATATATAAGTGAACAATGAGTCTTAAGACTTAAATATTTTAGTAAACTAAAGTAATGAGTCTTTTTTTATTATTTTCCCACCTTAAAACTATTCAATGAAATTAATATAAATAATTCAAATTTGATTAGGTGGTCTTTGTTTAGCTTTTTATATTCATTAAAACAATAAAAAAAAATTGAACAATATTAAACTAACCAACTAGTTTCTATGTATCTTCTACAACAATTCCTACATGAAAGCTCAATTTAAAAAAAAAAAAAAAAAAAAATGGTTTCTCACACTATTTGCAACTTTTATGAAAATTGCCAATTATGTGAATCCAACAACACATATTAATAATCCATATCTATTGCCAGTCTTTTCATACTTCTTCTCTTTGAAATATAATTATAAAGCTTACATTTTGAGCATGAAAACATCTTAAAAAACAATCATGACAGCATCTAAAACCATCATGAATCTCATCTTTTATATTGCATTTATTTCTTTGCTACCATTAAAAACCACATCAACAACAACAACACAAGCAGAAGCACTCATTAAATGGAAGAACACCTTATCATCATTACCATCTTCAATGAATTCTTCTTGGTCTTCAACCAACATTCATAATCTTTGCAACTGGACAGGTATTACATGCAACAAAGGTGATACTATCTCCAATATTAGCCTCCCGGGTTCATCGATTTCGGGTACATTAACAACCTTTCAGTTTTCTTCATTTCCAAATCTTAATCATTTAGATTTGAGCTCAAATCTTTTAGAAGATGAAATCCCATCAGACATTGGAAGGCTAACACAGTTAAGATATCTTAATCTTAATAATAATGGTCTTAATGGTTCTATCCCAATTCAAATAAGCAATCTTCAAAAGGTATGGTACTTAAATCTTGGAGGGAATTACTTAACTGATCCAAACTGGTCTGACTTTTCATCTATGCCAGCGTTGACTTTTCTCAGTCTTTACTACAATAAACTTAAAAATGGAATCCCTGAATTCATTCTTCAGTGCAAGAAGTTGACTTTTGTTGATTTGTCATGGAACAAATTTAATGGCTCTCTACCTGAATCATTATTCTCTAATTTGCTCAATCTTCAATACCTTAATCTTTCGTATAATTCGTTTCAAGGCGAATTGTCGCCGAGTTTTTATAATCTGACAAATTTAAAAGATCTTAGACTAGGATCCAACCAGTTTTCAGGTTCAATACCATCTTCTATAGGTCAGCTTCAAAATCTTCGGCGCCTAAATCTCAGTTCGAATCAGCTTAATTCTTCAATTCCTTATGAGCTTGGGTTCTGTTCTAATCTCACATTCTTGGCGCTCGCTAGAAACTCGTTAACAGGCGAGCTGCCAATGTCTTTGTCCAATCTGACACAAATTTCTGAGCTTTTTATCTCTGAAAATAACTTTTTTGGTGAAATTTCTTCAGAATTTATTACAAATTGGACCAAATTGGTCACTTTGTATGTTGCAAATAATCACTTCACCGGAACAATCCCACCCGAGATTAGTCTATTGTCAGATCTCACTTATCTTTCTATGTACAACAACCGTTTCAACGGCTCCATTCCTTTGGAGATTGGAAAGTTGGAAAAGCTTCAAATTTTGCAGCTTTCGGAAAACCAGCTTTCAGGTTCGATACCCTCTACAATTGGAAAATTGTCTAATCTTTACTCGCTGAAGCTTCAATACAATAATCTCAGTGGAGTAATTCCATCCGAGATTGGAAATTTGACTTCATTGAAAACACTTGACATTAACTCCAACCGATTGAGTGGGGAGTTGCCTCATACTCTATCGAATCTTTCGAAGCTGGAGGTTCTTTCGGTGTCTAGCAATGGTTTCACAGGCAGTATTCCAGCAGAATTAGGCAAGAACAATCCGCTTTTAAAATTTGTTAGCTTTTCGAACAACAGTTTCTTTGGAGAACTACCTTTGGGATTATGCAGTGGTTTTCGGTTGGAAATTTTCACTGTGAATGGCAATAAGTTCACAGGGTTAATACCGGATTGCATAAGAAACTGCACGAAACTATATCGGATTAGACTGGATGGAAACCAGTTCTCTGGGGACATTTCACGAGTATTTGGTGTGCATCCTAATCTCAGACACATCTTCCTCGGTGACAATCAATTCACAGGTGAAATCAATACTGGGTTTGTAAATATTCAAAACCTACTCATTCTGCAATTGGAAAGGAACAGAATCTCTGGAAAAATCCCCCTAGAGCTCGGAGATTTGCAACAGCTAGGCACTCTACGCCTAGAATGGAACCAGCTTTCTGGCGAAATCCCAAGCGAGCTAGGGAAATTAAACAAATTGTTGACACTCAATCTCAGCAACAATCAGTTAAGTGGACAAATACATCAAAGTCTAGGAAACATAACAAATCTCGAAGAACTCGATTTATCTTCAAACAATCTGAACGGAAGCATACCACCAACAATAGGAAATTGTGCAAAGTTAACAAACTTAAACTTGAGCAACAATGATTTATCAGGCGAACTACCATCTCAAATCGGAAATTTATTCTCATTGCAGTATCATTTAGACCTAAGCAACAATTCATTCTCCGGAAGAATCCCTCAAGATCTATCAAAGCTCAACAAACTCGAGACTCTCAACCTCTCACACAACAAATTCTCAGGTCAAATTCCTCAATCACTACCTGCATCCATGATCAGCTTACAATCAATTGATCTCTCGTACAACAATTTGTCCGGTCCAATCCCGAACATCGGTATATTCAAACAAGCACCAGCAGCATCCTTTACTAGAAATCCAGATTTATGTGGATCCCAAAAAGGATTATATCCGTGTAACATCAACACCGTATCGAATAACTCCAGAAACAATAAACTGGTGATTACAGTTCTCGTACCTGTATTCTGTTTCGTTTTAATAGCAACTGTGATTGCTATCTTCTATATAGTTACTAGAACAACATCAAACCATACCGATGAAGAGACAACAAGTAATACAACAATACGAAACTACGATTCGCTTGTTTGGAAGAGAGATGGTCAATTTACGTTTGGTGATATTGTTAAAGCGACCGAAAACTTCGATGACAAGTATTGTATTGGAAAAGGAAGCTTTGGAAGTGTGTACATAGCGAAGTTACATACAGGACAGATCGTGGCAGTGAAACGGATGAAGATAGCAAACTCTAATGAAGCTATGGCGAAGAATAAGCAGAGTTTCGAGAAGGAGATACAAGCCTTAACCGAAATCCGTCACCGGAATATTATTAAACTCTACGGCTACTGTTGTAATAATGGCGGGATGTATTTGGTGTATGAATATATGGAGAAGGGTAGTTTGGGAAATGTACTTTATGGAGTGGAGGCAATATTGAATTTGGATTGGGCTACAAGGGTAAAAATTGTGCAAGATCTTGCACATGCTTTGGCTTACTTGCATCATGATTGTAAGCCACTTATTGTTCATCGGGACGTCTCGATAAATAATGTTTTACTTGAAGCTGATATGGTCCCACGGTTGTCAGATTTTGGGACTGCTAAGCTTTTGAACCCGAACTCGAGTAATTGGACTAGCGTTGCTGGATCATATGGTTACATGGCACCAGGTATTTATATTTCTTTAAAACGTGTGTCCAAAGTCCAAACACTCCTTATTGCTTGCTAAACATGTCATTTAAGTTTGTACTTTATGTTTCAGAACTTGCACTCACGATGAGGGTTACAGAGAAATGTGATGTTTACAGTTTTGGAGTCGTAGCGTTTGAGATTATGATGGGGAGACATCCTAAGGAACTTTTAACGTCTTTACAATCATCGAACTTGGCCTCAACCTCCCCAGACGATCTAGTTCTATTGTGGAAAGATATCTTAGACCAAAGGCTTTTGCCTCCTACAGACAAAGAGACAAAACAAGTGGCGCATGTACTCAGTGTTGCTCTAGCTTGTACTCGTGTATCACCCAAGTCAAGACCTTCAATGCGAAATGTTGCCAAAGAGCTATCAACTAGGACTTATGTTGGAAATTATAATCAAGAAAATGCGTTGACTTCAGAAAGTCAAACGGCACAAAAATAAAAGGCGCCAAAGTTGAAAGGTTGTGTCGGTTATGTTTTAGTTGTGTTGGTTAGTTTTTAGCGGTTAATTAACTGTCAGGTATGTATGTATAAATAGCCAAACATGTCTCATTTGTAAAGTGTGTGGATAATATTATTAGTTTGCAAATTGTCAAACTTCCTCCACCCTATATGTTCATTCGAGTCCCTGCACATACATACTGTGCATACTCATTCAATAATATTGTTCATCCTTTAACCAAGTATAATATATGCGAAACAGGGAAACAACAACTTAGTCCTAGCTTACCGAGCATTTGAGCAACATTTGGCTAGACAAGTTATTTAGTTTCGAAAGATAGAAAGAAACATCCACATTGTTTATATGTACATAGTTATTTAGACATAGACTTGTAGGTTCCAACTTAAACTCCTAGGTAGTTCAAGGTGTTGTGAGGTTTCTTTGGGAAAATGTAGTGTTCATGTTCTACACCTAAACATAAACACAATTTAGCAATGTTACAAGACCATGTAGTCATTACCTAAACTTAAAAACTAGAGTATAGTATGCTGCAAACTAATTGGAAAATGGAAACTAATAAACAATTTCAACAAATTACCTCTTCTGAGTTCTGAAAGGCAAGCGGTGGCAGAGACAGAGGCGTCAGGCGCCGATGGTGTGATACTGTGTGAAAGCAAAGAGCAGCAGAAGGCGGTGGGTTGTGAGGTTGTCTGCGTCACATAATAAGTTGTTTAAGTAAAAAAATATTTTAAAAACCACCGGCACCAAGATTCAAAAATGCGCTCTTTTAGATTAAGCTTTATCCGCTAGAACCTATCTTCGTTGTTGTGCAAGGATTTGCTTAATATTATACTTATAAGTTCACTCTAGAGTTATTTTATATAATCTCTATTAAATTTTCGAAACCCAATGAGTTCACGTGAACCTGAACCCGTTAGTACATATGTAGATCCGCCCCTTGTCTTGGCCACTTGACGCTTATAAAACTTTCAAGATTTAAAAAAAAACACCAATTAATTTATCTTTATAACTAACTAGTAAACAGCCCCTCGCTTCGCGGCGGGTATCGTGGAATTACAAACCAAAGTACCAAAGTTTTTGCATACTTCTGATGTTGTCATCCCATCAATGGAATTACAAAATTTTATTTGTAGCAGTGTTAAGTTTAGCTGCAGAGAATGTGTGGCTGTGCACACACAATATAAGCCGCTAAACTAACACACCATCAACATGGCTCTCCTTTGTCAAGTAACAGCAAATTAGACATCAACCCATGATATTGTCAAGCTTTATAAGCTTCTCAGCAACTCAATTTCACATTTCCAGATCAATATAGCGTGATTAAATAATATAACTTTCAATTAATTAACACATAACCGTGGAAAATTACATCAAGATAGTGGGCAGACGGGCAACAAGCTGCGCCGCCAACCCCTTCTGAATGGCAAACCCTAACCTACTAAAAACAAACTCATGCCCTCGTGGCGCCGAGACATTACTATGAATAACCCGTTGAACTCTGGTCAGGAAACGGATGACTTCCGGTGCCAAGGAGCCAAAGGTATCAAATGCCAAAGGTACGAAAACGTGTTGGTTCTCCTCACAAGCTTTAGCATGTTTCTCAACTTTCTTCACCTCTGCTTTCCGCACCGCTTGCCCTACTACAAAACCATTATCCCTCAAACCAACCATGGGAGATACACCTGTTAGGTCGACACAAGCGTGTTTCCCCCCGGCCCACCCAAAGACAAGCAGGTCTGCTGGACGTAGGGTGGATCTCCCTTCTGCGGGGTCCGAGAGAAAATTCATAGGCGCCTCCTTTTTTGCTGAGATCCCAGCCCTTCTTAAAATATCCCAAAGAACGTCCCGTACTCAGTCATGCCTATATTTGAAACCAAACAACTCCTTACAGTGAACTGCGTGTTCCCCGTATTTATCCAAGCATGCCTTACGACAAATCGGGCAGGCTTCATCTTCGTGGTACATGGGGATCATCAAACGATATTTGAGAATGGCCCTATCGTTTTACTGATTTCATCTTTCTTATTTATATTCTATTCAAGCTCAATCTGCCACCCTTTTGGTTACTTCCCTGCATAGACCTACCTATATACAGATCATATTGAGTAGGAAGAGATAGAATGTTTATTCATATCTATCTGCATCTGTATATTTGCATATTGAAATCTTATGTTTGACACTACTAATGACTCATATTAAATATGGAAGTGGCTAACTATAAAAATCTACTAATATTGATGAAAAACTATACAGATTGCTTTGCCCAAGGCTAACTTGACCGTTTACTTACGTATCATTTGTAATTGGCTGTTTTTGGTTTAATGAGAAAAAGGACATCTTATTAAAAAAAAAACTTGACCATTAGTTTATCGATATGTTTCTCATGACGCTATAAAGGACAAAAACTGATGAGGCATTAATATTTATCGATATTCTTTTCAAATATATATATATATATATATATAGGGGAAGGTTCAATTGAGAACTCATAGTTAGGGAGAGAACTCGAGAACTCCTACTTAAATTAAAAAAAAAAATCATAACTCAAAATTTAAGTCAAAAACCAAAAATCTGGTTCGGAGCTTCTCTTTCCCACGTCATCCCGGTTCAGAAAAAAAAATAAAAAAAAATAAAAAAAATAAAAAATAGGCGACTTCTAATGCACCTGTGTAGTAAATGTCCGGTTAGCTTTAGGGTTTAGTTTTTGGGTTTAGTTTAGCTTTTAGGGTTAATTTTTTTTTTAGTTTAGTTTGTAAGGTTTAGGTTTTTGGGGGTGGAATGGGGGTGGGTAGGGTGGGTTTAGGTTTTTGGGTAGGGGGTTAGGTTTTTTGGTGGGGGTTAGGTTTTTGGTTGTGACGGGTGGGGCTTAGGTTTTTGGTAGGCGGTGGGTGGGGTGGGTTTAGGTTTTTGGGTGGGGGGTGGATGGGTGGTTTAGGTTTTTGGGTAAGCGATTTAGGTTTTTTAGTGAGGGTGGGGGTGGTTGGGGTGGAATTAGGTTTTTGGGTGGGGGTAAGTTGGGGGTAGGTGGTTTAGGCTTTTGGGTTATACTACACATGTGCAGTAGCGTTTTTTAGGTGTGTTTTTTTTTATTTTTTTTTTATTTTTTTTCCGAACGGGTATGACGTGGGAAAGAGAACCTCCGAACTAGTTTTCAATTTTTTTACTTAAATTTTGAGTTATGATTTTTTTATTATATTTTTTTGTATTTAATTAGAAGTTCTCGAGTTCTCTCAATAAAATGAGTTCTCTATTGAACCATCCCCTATATATATATATATATATATATATATATATATATATATATATATATATCGATATTGATGAAATGCCCTTGTAGTATTTGAACAAACATAAACTGACAATTCAAAAGAGTTATAAACACGAATGAGGCATTAATATTTACCGAAACGACGGTTGCGCGATGGATAATTGGGGTTAGGGTTTGGATGAGGAAAAGATGGAATCGTTGTGGAAGGAGAATGTATTAAGATCTGTGTGTGTGTTTTATGATTATAATCCGGGCAAGGATAGATCCGCGTTAATTGCATATCCGGGTCAATTACATCCGTGTTTTAGTGTTTTGAGCGGGAATTTAACGTTATTCTAGATTTCACTTAGGCTATGTCGCTATGGTATGCTCCGCCATCCTTCACCTTAGCGTGATCTTAGGTAGCATTCGTTTCACAGAAATGGTTTGGAATTGGAATTTGTGAAGGAATTGGAATTAGAAAGAATTGGATTTGGAATTTAAACATTCTAAAAGAAATTCGAAATTGTTGGAATTGGAATCTCAAATCTTTTATTATTGTGTTTGGTTGGTTAATAAAATGGAATCTATCACTCTTGCGTTCGCGACCCGCATTGTTGTGACCCGTACCGGCCCGAACCGTTTCGACCCGTACTGTTTCGACCCAAACTGTTTATACCTCTATCGTTTCGATCTGTACCGTTTTGACCCGTACCGGTTCAGGTCGAAAATGGTACGGGTCGAAATGGTTCAGGTTGAAAACGGTATGGGTCGGAACGGTTCGGGTCGAAACAGTACCGGTCAAAATGGTACCGGTTGAAACTGGTATGGGGCGAAACGGTAAACTGGTATTGTCCGAAACGGTACCGGTCGAAACTTGTACGGTCCAAAACGGATAATGAGGCTCTTTGGAGAAAGGTTATAGATGCTATACATGGGTCTCGTAGAAGATGGGAAACGTTTCCGTGTAATAAAAAGTTTTCGGGAGCTTGGTCAAAAATTGTTTTGTGTGGTCAAAATTTGAAAGTGGGAGATGTTCCGTTTGTAGGAATGATAAAAGGTTGTGTGGGTAATGGTTCGAAGATTAGATTTTGGATCGACCCTTGGCTCAATCATATGCCCCTTAAACAGTGTTTCCGGAATTTATTTCGTCTTGAGTCGGATTTTTGGTGCACCTTGGCGGATAAGATGGAGTCGCAAAATGATGGTTTTTTGGTCACTTGGTATTGGAAACGATATCCGGCCACAGATCAAGAAATGGTTGAAGCGGTTGAGTGCAAAAGACTAATCAGCGGGACTCGTTTTTCTCAAGTCGAAGATTCATGGGTTTGGAATGTGGGTGATTCGAAGAAGTATGTGGTGAAAGAGGTTAAAGATTGGATAAAAGGTATTGGGTCACAGGATGTTCGTAAACAGTTTGAGTGGTGTAAATGGATCCCAAGTAAATGTAATATTTTTATGTGGCGATCCTTGCTTGATAGAATTCCTACGAGATGTGCGCTTAGAAGAATGAATATAGTGATTCGGGATAGTTGCTGCATTTTCTGCGAAGAGATGGACGAGACGGCAGAGCATGTATTTACTGTTTGCAGATGAAATTTGGAATGGTATCGCTTCTTGGATCAGATTACCATCGATGATATTGTTTTCTTTGGATGACATTACTACGTTTGTTGATCATGTGGGAGGCTCGAAGGTTAGAAGAGATATTATGCACGGTATTTTTATTATAACATGTTGGAGAATATGGAAAGCGCGGAACGAGAAGGTTTTCTCAAATATTTCAAGGAGTGTATATCAAGTTGTTTCAGATGTTAAATCGCTAAGCTTTCTTTGGTATAGAGGTAGGGGTAAAGATGTGGTTGTCGATTGGTTATGTTGGAATTCTTTTATGATTGATACGATGTAAGTTTGGTTTTCCACGGTTATCTCCGTCTTGGAGATAATCCGTTTTGGTTATTTTAAATGAAGTTTCCCTTTCAAAAAAACTAATGGTTTAATCTTATTGAGGTCTTGACTTGGGTGATATGCTGAGATTTTGGATTGAAATTGAAGGCTAGAAATTTGGACTGGATTATTTAATTGAAGGTCTTGACCCCTCATATCAATGGCTTAATCCAAATATCTAACAATCGTTTAATCTTGTTTGAACATTTGGATCCCTGGTATAATGTTAGAAAATAGTAACATGTGTTATTAATTTTTAATGATGAGAATTATATCACAATATGCACTCATTGAATCACAAATCCATATGATCAGCAAAGTTCAAGAGTGACAATCAATGCAATTCAAGATTTCAATTTTGAAACATCTAATAAATATCAAGATAAGATTTAAAATTTAAAAGTAGATAGGTGGATCTTTTCTTAAAAAAAGTATCCAAACTCGTATTCTCATGGAAGACATAAACCATATGGTACAAACGAGCCGAGCTAAGCCCGAGCTTGAGCTTGTTTAACTTATAAATGACCTCATGGGAAGTATTCTTTTTGTTTTTGGAAACGTAATAACTTGCCTAGTTTGTTGTTATTCAAATGTTCGGTTATATGAGGTTAAGTACTAATTGATAGCAATTGATAGCTCTTGGGCAATAGTGTGCATTGAAGGTCTTGACTCGGGCACTATGCAAGTACAAGCTAGAGCAACGCTAAGCACAACCACCAACTGTTCAGCCTCTTTATTCATTGGAGGCAAAAGCCTTTGGTCTAGGATATCTTTCAATAATAGAGCTACGTCGTATGAGGAGGTTGAGGTTGGGTTTGATGATTGTAGGGACGCTAAAAGCTCCCCTGGATGTCTTCCCATTATAATTTCAAATGTTACAACTCCAAAGCTGTAAATATCACATTTCTTCGTAACCCTCATTGTAAGTGCGAGTTCTGAAATATGGAACACAACCAAAAGTGACATGTTAAGTGAACCTTACATCAGGATTGTTTAAATACATGTTTCAACAATGAACGTTGAATAATCATAATATGATAATCAGTTGCGAATAAAAGGTTCGTAAAAATAACTAATTTGTGTTTTGATAAATTTTAATAATTTAAGTAAACATTTTAATTATCTTACATAGGTAAAAAGATAACACATTTTCTATAAAAGCATAAAAGGTAATGCTTTAGGGATCGCTGGACAGAACAACGAATAGGTTGTCTTACTGGTCCATTGTTTGGACCGTTCTGACCGGATATAACATTGTCATTAATGTTGAAATATACTTGATAAAATATGCTTGGTATAAATGCTATATTAACTTAAGTCTAAAAAGTATGTTAGTTTTTTTTTTCTAAACGACAAATTTTAGACCACCTTATTTCCACCTGACATTGCATTTGCAAGAATTTGAACCCACAACCTCACATTTGTAGGGGGGACACCATACCACTAGACCAAGAGGTCATGGGTCTAAAAATACATAATTACGTTAGTTATTTGAAATATATGAAAGAAATACATTGCAGAAACTTAAAAAAGAAAAGCAGGTTAATGAATTTGGATTCAATTAAGTATACACATTTAGAAATACAATATAAATACTTTCTTTCATAGTAGAGTAAAAACTTTTTCAAAGAATGTTGTTTAAATCCTTATAGAAAAAACACTTCTATATATATATATATATGGTAAGGTTCTATAGAAAACCCTAAATATTTGAGGAAACTCTAGAAAACCCTTAGAAAAACCTAATTCTCGAGCTTTTTTTTTTATTTTTAAATTAGGGCATGTAACATAATGTTTTTAAGTGTTTTGAGCCAAAAAAAATCAAAAAAGCGCTAAACGGTTTTTAAAAAAAAAATAAATAATTTTTCATCATAACATATGTTATCAGTGCAAAAATAAGCTAACATATGTTATGATGCACAACTTGTTTTATTTAAAAAAAAAACCGTTTGCCGCTTTTTTTATTTTTTGGACAAAATACTTAAGAACATGTATATTACATGCCCTAATTTATTCAAAAAAAAAAAAGCTTGGGAAGTAAGGTTTTCTGGGGTTTACTAAAAAAACGAGGGTTTTCTAACGATACTTCCCCTATATATATTTATATATATGAAGGGATTTGTTGAGAACTCTCTCTAGTTGCGAGAACCGTGAGAACTTCATGAATTTTTTTTGTTGTTAAAATATCTTAAAATTGTGTACTGTTACGAAAAAAAAAACGTATACACAATTACACTAGTGTAACAAAAAAAATTACACGAATTTGACTTGCGTGCGGCAGCGGTGTAAATGTGACGCAAAGTCATTTTACCTCGTTTTACTTACACATATGTAAATGCACGAATATTTTTTTTTTTTTTTGGCAGATTTCTAGGTTAGATATTTATCTATACTTTTTGTGGAAAAAAATTGTTTAAAATCGCATGCGAGGTAGCATTTTCAACAGAGTTCTCAAGTTCTCGCAATTAGAGAAAGTTCTTAAATGATCCAATTCTTATATATACTTGGTTGGTCTAATCCACGGTTGACTCAAGGGTGGGGCAAAGTGGACGATTGCCCGGGTCAAAGTTTTTTTTTTTTTAAAGTTATAAACACACATATTAATTTTTTATATTTGTAGAAAAAAAAACCCTATGCTTTGAGGACCCATTTTTTCTACTTGCACCGAGCCTTGGTCCAATCCGGCCTTCAAAACACTATCTAAGGTGTTGTTTGTTTTTTCTGCATGAAAAGGTCTGCAGTCTGCGGACCACATTTGCAGACATCTGCAGGAGAAGAGGTGGACCAAAGGTCTGCAGTCTGCAAGAAGAAGGCTGTTTGTTTGTTAATGTCTTCAAACTGCTAAAATTAACTGAAATTTAAATAAACTGATTTTTTAATGGCAGTCTGGTGGTAGACGGTGGTGGTGGACCGTGGTGGTGGTGGACGGTGGCAGTGGTAGACGATGGTGGTGGACGGTGGTGGATGGTGGTGGTGGACGGGGGTGGTGGATGGTTGTGGATGGTGGTGGTTGGTGGTGGTTGGTGGTGGTGGACGGTGGTAGGTGGTGGTGGACCGTGGTTGGTGGACCATGGTGGTGGCGGGTGGTGGTGGCGGGTGGTGGTGGACGGTGGTGGTGGATGGTGGTAGTGGTGGGGGGTGGTGGTGGACCGTGGTGGTGGACCGTGGTGGTGGTGGACGGTGGTGGTGGATGGTTGTGGATGGTGGTGGTTGGTGGTGGTGGTGGTGGACCATTGTTGGTGGACCGTGGTGGTGGTGGTGGACGGTGGTGGTGGATGGTGGTGGTGGTGGATGGTGGTGGTGGTGGACGGTGGTGGTGGATGGTTGGATTGTGGTGTACGGTGGTGGACCATGGTGGTGGTGGTGGACCATGGTGGTGGTGGATGGTGGTGGTGGTGGACGGTGGTAGGTGGTGGTGGGCGGTGGTGGTGGTGGACCGTGGTTGGTGGTGGTGGTGAGTGAGGAGAAGAGAAGTAGAGAAGACCTTTGAAGACCTTAGAAGACTTTGGAACAAGTCTTCACCAAGAAAAGGTCAGGAAGACCTTTTTGAGTGAAAGGTCTTCCAAAAAAACAAACAATCTGCAGACCCCAAACGTCTGCGCGCGTCTGCGTGACGCAGACAAAAGAGGTCAGAAGTGCTTCTGAGCAAAAAACAAACGCCTAAAACTAATAATTACAACTCAATGAATACACTAGTGGCTAGTCAACTATAAATATAAATACCTGGGGCCATATAACCGTAGGTTCCAGCAACGCCGGTGCAATTACTCAAATCTGGGTCCAACAGTTTGGCGGTCCCAAAATCCGACAATCGGGCGACCATACCCGACTCGAGTAAAATATTGTTCGTTGAGACATCCCTATGTACAACTGTGGAAATGCAGTCATGGTGCAAGTAAGCTAATGCATGCGCAACGTCATGGACAATTTTAACCCTTGTAGTCCAATCTAATATCGGCATTGCCTCTACTTCTTTAAGTAACTTTCCCAAACTACCCTTCTCTAAATACTCATACACTAAATACATCCCGCCATTTTTGCAACAGTAGCCGTGGAGTTTGATAATATTCCGGTGACGGACTTCCGTTAGTGCTCGTATCTCGTTCTCGAAACTCTGCTTATTTGTCATCGGAACTTCATCGGAATCAGTCGTCTTCATTCGTTTCACCGCCACGATCTGTCCGATAGGTAACATCGCTTTGTACACACTTCCAAAGCTTCCTTCTCCGATACAATACTTGTTGTCGAAGTTTTCGGTAGCTTTCATGATGTCACCGAACGTAAATTTACCGTCTCTTTCCCAAACAACTGAATCGGAGTTTCTATTTGTGGTGGTTTCTTCGTCGTCGTTAGGGGTTGATGTTCTTCGAGTAACTATATAGAAGATAGCAATAGTCGTTGCTATTACAACGAAACTGAATACCTGTATGAGAACTCTAATAACCAGTTTATTGTTTCTGGATCTATTCGGTGCAGTATTGATGTTACACGGAGATAATCCTTTTTTGGATCCACATAGATCTGGATTTCCAGTAAAGGATGATGTGGATGCTTGTTTGAATATACCCGTGTCTGGGATTGGACCGGATAAGTTATTGTACGAAAAATCGATTGATTGTAAGCTGATCATGGATGTACCAATTGATTGAGGTATTTGACCCGATAAATTGTTGTGTGAGAGGTTTAGGGTTTCGAGTGAGTCGAGTTTCGATAGATCTTGAGGGATTCTTCCGGAGAATGAGTTGCTGCTTAGATCTAAAAGATATTGTAACCCGAATAAGTTTCCTAGTTGCGATGGTAGTTCGCCTGATAAATCGTTGTTGCTTAAGTTTAAGGTTGTTAGCCTTGCATAATTGCCTATTGTTGTTGGTATGCTTTTGTTTAGATTGTTTGAAGATAAGTCGAGTTCTTCGAGATTAGTTATGTTTCCTAGACTTTGAGGTATTTGCCCACTTAACTGATTGTTGCTGAGATTGAGTTTCACCAAGTTGGTTAATCGCCCTAGCTCGATTGGGATTACGCCAGAAAGTTGGTTCCATTCGAGGCGTAGAGCACCTAAATTATGCAAATCTCCAAGCTCGGGTGGGATTGAACCCGAGATTTTGTTTTTTTCCAATTGCAAAGTGAGCAATTTTTGGAAATTTGCAAATTTAGTAGTGATTTCACCTGTGAATTGATTGTCACCGAGGATGATGTATGTGAGATTCGGATGCACACCAAATACTCGTGAAATGTCCCCAGAGAACTGGTTTCCATCAAGCCTAATTCGACGTAGGCTTGTGCAGTTCTTTATGCAATTTGGTAACAATCCGGTGAATTTATTACCATTTACGGTGAACTGCTCAAACCGGAAACCACTGCATAGCTTTGAAGGTAGTTCTCCAGAGAAACTGTTGTTTGAAAAGCTAACGGTTGCTAGATTCGGATTATTCTTTCCGAAGTCTGCAGGGATTCTCCCTGTGAAGTCATTGGTATACACCGAAAGAAACTCCAGGTTCGAAAGATTAGATAGAGTATTAGGCAACTCTCCGCTCATTCGGTTGGTATTAATGTCAAGTTTTTTCAATGAAGTCAAGTTTCCAATCTCGGGTGGGATTATTCCACTGAGATTATTGGAAAAAAGCTGCATAGATTGCAAGTTAACCAATTTTCCGATTGTGGAAGGTATTGAGCCCGAAATCTTGTTATCCGAAAGATCCAACAGTTGAAGATTTTCCAAGTTTCCAATCTCGAAAGGGATGGAGCCGGTGAAACTATTGTTGTATAGAAAGAGAGCGGTGAGATTCGACAATAGACCAATCTCCCGAGGGATTGTTCCGGTGAAAAGATTATTTTGAACTTGTAAAGATACCAATTGTGTCCAATTGGTGATGAAATATGTAGAAATTTCACCAGTGAAGTTATTTTCAGAGATGCCAAGATTAATAATCCGGGTCAGATTGGATAAAGACATTGGCAACTCGCCTGTTAACGAGTTTCCCATGAGCGCCAAGAATGTGAGATTAGAACAGATTCCAAGCTCATAAGGAATTGAAGAACTGAGTTGATTCGAATGGAGATCTAGGTACCTTAGACTTTGAAGCTGACCTATAGAAGAAGGTATTGCTCCTTCAAATGAATTTTCAAACAATTCAATGACTTCAAGATTAGGGAACAAACCGAAATCCTGGAAAATTCGGCCTGAAAACTTGTTGATTCCTAGTCTAAGCTCTTTTAATTTTTTAAGATTATAAAAACTCGGTGACAATTCGCCTTGAAACAAATTATTTGTGAGATTAAGGTATTCAAGATTGAGTAAATTGGTGTATAATGATTCAGGCAAATATCCATCCAAACTGTTTATTGACAGATCAAGAAAAGTCAACTTCTTGGACTGAAGAATGAATTCAGGGAATTCATTTTCAAGTTCATTGAGGTAAAGATTGAGAAAAGTCAATGCTGGCATAGATGAAAAGTCAGACCAGTTTGGATCAGTTAAGTAATTCCCTCCAAGATTCAAGTACCATACCTTTTGAAGATTGCTTATTTGAACTGGGATAGCACCATGGAGACTATTATCATTAAGATTAAGATATCTTAATTGTATTAGCCTTCCAATCTCCGATGGGATTTCATCTTTAAAAGCATTTGAGCTCAAGTCCAAGAACACGAGGCTTGAGAGGTTGCCAATGGCGGATGGAATCACACCACCAACATCATTATTGTTCAAATCTAAATGAGTAAGATTTGGAAATGAAGAAAACTGAAAGTTTGTCAATGCACCCGAAATCAATGAATTCGGGAGGCTAATCACGGAGACTGTACCACCTTCATTGCAGACGATACCGGTCCAGTTGCAGAGATTTTGAATGTTGGTTGAAGACCAAGAAGAATTCATTGAAGATGGTAATGATGATAAGGTGTTCTTCCACTTAATAAGTGCTTCTGCTTGTGTTGTTGATGTTGATGTGGTTTTTAATGGCAGCAAAGAAACAAATGCAATGTAAAAGAGGAGAGTCATGATGGTTTTAAATGCTGCCATGATTGTTTTTTAAGCTCTGTTCATGCGCAATATGTAGACTTTATAGTCAAATTACAAGTAAAGAAGATGTTGAAGTGTGAAGGGATTAGCAACAGCTAAGGACTATAAATATGTGTCATAGTTGAATGCGTCCCCCACAAGTTGAAAAAATGTGAGAACACATTTTTTTGAATGAATGAACACTAAGGCCTTGTTTACACACAGAAAGATACAAAGAAGGCAGCAGGTTCGTTTTCATATCTTTTTACTATTGTAATATCTTACACTACGTACAAAATCATAAGGACATCCCCATCAGTTGTGGCCCAATGGAGTGGTAGGCGGCCTATGCTCTCATTTATGAGACATGGTTCGATCCCCATAAGCCATAATTTGAGGGATATTAGGCAAGAGGAAAACCTGCAAGCCATTAGTTGCGCAGGTTCGAACCTGAGCTGACCCGGTTTTTATCCGGCTGTTATTCTAGCGAGGAAACTCGTGTGGAGGCAGTACGGTTTCCGGACGAAGGCCGTAGTCCCCACCGTACTAACGTGGACCCGGTTCAGACAACGTAGTCTGGACGAGTGGGTGATTAGGGCCTGCCAAGAGGCGAGTGTGATGATCTCTACCACACAGTTAAAGAAAGTCAGCGTTCAAAAAAAACAAAATCATAAGGAGTATAAATGGTATTTTTGTTTTTTTAGTAATTTTTTAATTTAATAATATTTTAGTTATCATATAATTTGATTTTTTTTTCTAATGACTTGCTTTTTATGTTTATTTTTTTCTTGTGAATTTTTTTTATTCATAACAGATATTAATAAAAATAAATGCTTGTACCGATAAAAATGATGTTCGGTTAGTCTAGTATGATTACTAGCAGATCCAGAAACTTTTTCCACTGGGTTCCTTTTTTAAATGCTCCAATTTCATATGACCGAACATAAAAAAAAAAAAAAAAAAAAATCGGGTCGGTACATGGGTTTGGGTAGTTTTAGGGTTTTGGGTCGGTTTAGGTTTTGACAGGTTAAAATTTAACATCCCTAAAATAACTAATATAATAATAACCAAAACAATAACTAATACGATAATTCTATAAGAATTTAGGAAGTTGTAGGCATTTAAATACCTTTAAGTGTCTGTCCAACTATGTCTTTTACCACAAGACCAACACATTCTACACAGGTCCCACTTCAATGTGAACCTGGACAAATAACACGAGTAAATAATCATCGCTCTCCTAAAATTAAATATCACAAGTAAATAATGAATCAAATACAACCACAATTAATATGAACATGAATCAGATTTGGGTCCCTTGGGCATTTTCTCCGGTTTTGGGCTTGTTGTACTTGCAAACAGCATCCAACTTAATTACAAACCTAAAAACACGCCCAAAACTACACAAATGAAACATAAAAATCACATACGTTAGTTTCCAGGTTAGGACCATTGTTATTCCAAATCAGAGATGTTAATTACATACCTAAAAACAACTTTATAGCTAAAATACACAATAATGTTTATAAACTTGTAGTTATTAACTCCTATAAATAAACAATTAGTAGATTACCTGGAGAATGGAAGAGCCGAGGAGGAGGCTGGAAGGGACGAGTCCGCCGGTGGCCGGTAGTTTTTGCAGGGGCGGATTTGCGTGGAGGAGCAGGCTGGGAGGGAGAAGAGGAGGCATGGAGAGGAAGTGAGGGCTGCAATGTAGGTTTTGCATAAAAAAAAATAGAGACGAAAAATAAAAAACTGCTGTTGGATGTTGTTATAAACCGTTGAAGGTGAGACCGGAAGTATCGGGGTATCTTATCTTGGAGAGAGTACTCGGTCTAATTTGGAGAGTACTCAGGCTCAAATCTGTCTATGCGGGGAGTACTCGGTTATACTCCGCGCATAGTTATCGATAGCGAATAGCGGTAAATAGCGACGGGCTACCGATATGCTACGTAGCGATAGCGACGCTCGTAGCGCCCGCTATTTCGTAAATAGCGGTAAAGTATTAAAATATTTTTATGTACAAATTTACAAGTATAAGGACCAAATGTGTATATACACAAACTAATTTTAAACTTTCTATGTAAAATTTAGAAGTTTTAGGCATTATATGTAAACAAATGAAAGATAGAGGGGTTAAAGATGAAAATATAATAAAGTTATTTATAACCCTAAAAGAGAAACACAAATCAGCCGCCTCTTATCTTCCTCCTTTTTTATTTTTTATCAGTCTTCATCTTCCTCATAGCTTCTTCCTTGCTTCTGGCAAAAAAAATAGCCGGAATCTTCGCCGGAAGTCACCGGAATTGTCGTCGGAATCGCTATTTTCACGCTATTGCCCCGCTAACCACATGATAGCGGTTGATAGCCGATACGCGACGCTATTCGCGATCGCGGCCGCTATCACCGCTATTAACAACTATGACTCCGCGACCTACCCTGGAGCGAGTATTCGGGGAGTAATCGATCAACTCAACCTTGTTTTGCAACACTGGCTAGGACGCCTTAGGAGCAGATTTTTCCCCTGTGCCTATGGGCGAAGGGGTGCTCATGGTTTTGTTTTGAGAAAGATTTGAGGTTTTTTGTTGTTCTAGTAATTGCTCTTTACGGATGACGCTAATGAAGAAACATTGACCCAATAACACTCGATATAAAATAATGGGCAAATTTGAAGAGATTGTATTGATATGTGTTTGCTTAGTTACAAGGACTACCAACGAGTATTACAAGAAGAATTTTTCAACCAATCCTTGTAAAAAAACCTAGAGTAATGTTGTCTATGTGTTTGTTATGCGAGAAGTTGGCCCCTTCTTCATGGAATGAAGGGGTATTTATAGTGCGTATGGGTCGGCCCTAGGTCTTGGTAATGATTGACAGGTCATCCGCGCGGGTCCCACAGGTGAGGTTGCTGAGGAATTTCCGTTGTTCTTCTCTGATTGGTCGGACGTACTCTCAGTCGTCCTTTCTGTCCTTACTGATAGCAGGAGATCATAGAGTAGGGGATGAACGCCTATGATTGGCCATACATCCTTTCCATCCTCTCCACGCATCTGTCTTGTACAAGGTGTCGCGTGAGGCCTTTAGAAGATTCCATTGGGTGTTCGCTCAGTGCTTCCTCATGCATAAGTCTCTATGCGGGAGTTGCGCACGCGCGTACATATACATACCTTTTAATTGCGCTTTATCCTTATTTATTTATTTTTCAACATTCCGATATGATTTATTGAAAATGTATAATGTGCCGCCATCGTACAAAAGAACCGAAACTAACCAAACAAAATATTTTTCGGTACCGGTATTTATTTTTTGGTATGTTTGGTAAGGAGTTTATAGCTTTAAGCTTTTAAGAAAAAACTCATACTCAATAAAAAGTCTTGTCTAGTTGAACGAGCTTGAAGCTTTTAATGAGTAAAATGACATAAAATCCCATTCTACCATAAAATAAAATAAAAAAAAAACCATGCATACAAACTTTTAATTATATCTATTTTGGTCATTTTATACATTTTATTAAAAGTTCCGGCTACTCTGCCAAATATCAAGATATATTTAAAAGGTACAGCTACCAGCTTCCAGCCACCAACCATCAGCTAGTTTTGCCAAACATACCATTTATTGTTTTTGCTTTTGATAAACTGACACTGTATTGTTACCATACCGTACCTAACCAAATTGAACAACATTAGTACCTATGCATATATTATTTTTATATGGTTTCTGTTTGATAATGGATATCATGTTGCTCCCATAATGAACCGAACTAAAACTAACCTAATAACATCGGTATCAGTATTTATTTTTATTGTTTTTGCTTTTAATAAATTGACACCGTATTGCTATCATATCATACTGAACAACATCGAGTTCTCGACGACGAATTAATTTAATAGCTCAGATATTGTTATTTATGATATTGATCTGAAATCATCGATAGCTAATGCATTCATTGAATTGACAAGTGATACCGGTACCTCTATTCATTTTATGGTTTTTGATCTCGATAAATTTCATTTACACAGCTATGTCAATAATGATAAATGAATATTGGTATTAGTGACATGACCATCTGAGCTAATTGATAACGTTCAAACAATATCGATGTCGGTACTAGTATATGTTTTTCTCGTTTTCAATCGATATAAAACACATGTTAATTGCTCTTTCAGTTACCATATTGACTTATCGAGTACCGGTTCAAACCGTCAAACTACTTTGATCTCGATAAATTTCATTTGCTTTTTTTTTTTTAATTCACACGTGATCGAAAGGATTTTTCCATTTTATCATCTAATATAAGTCGTGTATCACTGGAACCGACATTTCTTATTCAAGGGCATGAGTTATGACAATGAGTATTACTAAAATAGGGATGAGTGTCTTGTAGAAAATCATAAGAATACCAATATCGAACCAGTACCAATATCAAGCCATTTTCGGTATCAATTTTGTATCAAGTTTTGGAGATTTTCGATAGCGGTTTAAACCGGTATTTTACCTTAACTTACAGACACTGTGCCACATATTTTCGGTATTAATGCCATACCGTATATTTTCAGGATCCGACTATATTCTGAAGAAATTCGGGATCAGTTCGGTTCGGTACGATACGGCATGGTACCGAGCTCATCCCTATACTAAAACATAGTATTTCAACACATATACAGAGAAATCATATCTTTTTTATATGCATGTTATCTATACTGCATTATAAAGGATGAGACATGAGCAAATATGTTTTAATTGTCCAAAGTTAAGATGGTATACCAAGGCTTTCTTTACAACTTCCTAAATTTTACCACATTTCTTCCCTAAATGCCCATAGAAAATAATCAACTTTTATATGAAAATAGAACTCACCCAAACTAAATAAACACACGGGATAACAATATTTTTGAACAAATTTCATATAATGGCGATGAAAGATAATAATTTATGTTACTACAATGAATAATCTTATCTCAGCTAAACTTGTGTGAGTTTTAAAACTTTAAAATATAGTGACTCGAGTCTTCATAGAGTTAAAGTCAAGCTAACTAGAATACTTTTTTTATATCATTCAACGCAATCATTTTTGTTTTCAATTTTAATCATGACAATTACGTGAAATTATTGTAACCCATTTGTGTGTCCCGCTCCAACGCGCAGGTAAACCCACTAGTTAAAAATAGTGATCCAAACATGGAGGTATGAGTTAATGTCGTAGGTCTTTCAAATCATAACATTGATTTTTACTTCTAGGTAAGACATTTCTAACCTAACTAAGCATACATTTCCAGATTTGATTCATAATTTACTCAATAATCCATAACCATTCACAAAAGCTTTGAGTTTAGGTTCACAATCCACATGTGAAAGCAAGAAGAAAAACAAAGAGAAATAAAGTTTGAAACTAATTTATGGCTACTTTTGACTTTTTCAATAACAAATGTAACAATCAATTTTTATTTATTTTTTAACGGCAAAGCAATGCAGCAATCAATCTAGTTGGAAACGATCTTTGTTATAGAAGAAACAATCATTATTTTATTTTTCATATTGAAATAGTTATTAATAATGATTTTAAATTAAAATGAATCATAAAAGTGCATTTATGAAAATAAATATAAAAAAGTACGCTTTCAGTTGAATCTTGTAAGCATGCTAGAAAGCCCACGTGTTGTCGCGGTACCGATAGGTACCGATAATATAGAGTGTGATATTCTATATTTAGTTTATCGATCGTTTCGTGTAACGGCGTCTTTGAAGATTTACGTACCCCATCCAAGCCTTAATAAATATGCCCCTTAGGCCTTATAAATGGGTATTTGTCTTATAAATATTATGGAGTCGTATGAGTTAACAATTTTTTAAGTTTTAAATGGTTTATTATTGGGCTCAACTTGTAAATATTAAGTATGTTTTCTATTTAAAAAAGACACACACATATAGGAATTTACAACAACAAAAATTTGTGCCCCTAATAAAAATATGCCTGAGCCGCGTGGACTCCCCGGCTTATCCCATAGCCGGCCATGCTCTTGTGCTATATTGCATATGTTGATTTCCTTATTCCTATAATATTTTAGAAGAGTTTGTTATTTTAATTGTTTTTACTTTTATTAAACTTTCCGGGTTACTAACATCAGTGTGGTCTTTCTATGTCATAACTCATAAGTCATACACATGTAACCTATAAGTGATAGTCTCACGTTAAAACCATGTGGATATGTGGAATGCATGTACATATATTGGTAACCATAAATATTATATCCGAGGGCCCTTTTTTTACTCGCCCCAAGCCCTTGAATTTTTAAGGATTCTCGGGACGACCTTGTAGCACCCCTATTTGACACTAGTATATAACAAAAGTATGGTTGTGTAAAAAAACAAATGGTTACGGGGTCTGCTAGACTGACTTGTTAGTTGAGATATACAATAAACCATAATACAAGTATATTAAATCATTACAAAAAAGAAACATTTAAGAGAAATGTAAAAACACACAGACACATAACAAACAAAAGAAATGTAAAAACACAATCCAGAAATTACCTTTTTACCCATTGAACACTCTCAAGTAGTAGTGATCTCAAGCTCAGTATTGTAACATGCAACTCTTTTATTATTTCTTGTGATTTTCTCAGCAGAAACCAACCAGTTTGATAGACTGGCATTTACTGCTGCTTCTTGATTATGATCACCCGATTCGCGCGAATTCAAATTCTCCTTTTGCCCATTGCAAGTCAACGGTTTTCGTGTTGACCCATTTGATTTCAATGCTTTCCATTGAGATAGATTCTCCACAGGGTTCAACACAGATGGAACATAACCATTTCTATCGCGCGCGCTCCTGTTTAACTCCATTGATGGTACCGAAACCTCACCATGGTCAATGTCATCATCAAGATTATCATAATAATGCTCTTCGTCTTCCAAATCATAACCATCATCATCATCAAAATTATAGTCTTCATGCTCTAAATCCTCAATTTCATCATCACTTTCGACGCAATTTCCATACCTATAATTTGGAATACTCGAAACAACTGAATTGGACTCGGATTTGGGAAAGGTTTCGCCTTTTTCATTCTTTTCCAATAAAGATTCTGTACTGTCGTACACTTGGATGGGTTCATAGGTTGTGACATTCGTATCAAATGTTACTTTCTTTCGTCGCTTCAAGCTCAATGGTACCTCAGTCTTGTCTCTACGTCCGAATAATCAAAATCAAGAACATGTGCACAGAAACATTAATAAACAAATTTAAAAAATAATAATAATAATATTACACTATGAATTACCTGAATTCTAAAATTGGATGGGATGGTATGTCTCCAATGCTTTGGTCCAATGATGCATCAACTTTTAAAATGTCCTGTATTCTAGGTTTCTGCAACAAAACACAGGCATACATGAACTGACCGATTCACTCGCAAAAAACGGGTCAGTTTGGGTTAAAATTTAAATCAAAATCTTGAATTGATACAATTTGAGCTAAAAAATTAGGCATTCATGAACAATATATTCAAGATTTTGACATTAAACCAATTCGCTTACTAAATGGTTCGGTTTGGGGTAAAAAATAAAGTCCCAATCCATAATTAAACAAACATAATATTATGGCTAACTCTCAAAATATTATTAGATTTAAGAAGACTACACAAATACTTGAACTTACGATCCTTGATACTCAATACATGATATTTATAACCTGACCTTTCACATTAAAGTTAAAATAGGATTGTTATATAATTATCCTATAAACATCCAAAGCCTAAGACTGTTCGTTGTGAGCCGCGAGCGAGCCCCGGCGCGAGCAAGGTTTCAGTGCTCACCTCCAGCCACAACAGCCCTGGCGTGAGCACACGCGAAGAGCCCCAGCGTGAGCACACGCGAAGAGCCCCAGCGCGAGCACACGCCGATGGTGCTTGTGTGCGTTAACGGGAGAAAGTGAGCACGGGTCGCGTCGGTGCTCACCCTAGCCACAACAGGGTCAAGTGAGCACAGGCGATGGGATTACTTGAGAGTGAAGTCAGTGGCTCGCGTCTGCTCACTCGCGGCCCACGACGGATAGTCTAACACGTTTAGATTCTAGAAGACTACACAAATAGGACACGATAATTACAACTATTTATTAATTCACTAACACAATTAATAAACTATAATTATCCGCTCCTAAACCTTAGCGCACGTTCAAGACCGATTTTCATTGTTTACAATTCCCAACAATAAAATGTAACTCAAAATCTATAATTCATTATACAATTTGAGTATAAATATAGGAATTAATCAATTCAAGATTCTGACTTTAAATTAAGATAATTGAGATTCTTTATAGTCATAACTAAAATCAATTCGCTTACTAAACGGGTCGATTTGGGTAAAAACTTAACACAAAATCTTGAATTTATCATACAATTTAACTAAAACCAAAATTATCTTTCCATTTCTTTAAGTTAATTGGATATAAAACAGTAAAGGGTACGTGCTGAAACTTACTTGATCTCTAGGAATAACCTTGTACCTCTGTTTTTTACGTTTTCGGTCAACCGAAGAGCCGAAACAGCCAAGAAAACAGCCCATTAGAGATCAGGTAATGTGTGTGTATATGTTGTTGGTTTGTAAAGATAAAATGTGGGTATTGTAGTAGGTGTTAAAGGGTGTTGTTAGTTCATTGTATAAGAAGAAAGCAGATATAAAACGGTCAAGTTTTGGTTTTGGGGGTAAAGATGGTTAAGGTTGTGGTTTTGAAAAGGGTTAGGTGACCGTTGGGCTCAGTGTGTGTGTGTGACTGGGTGGGTCAGGTGATAGGTGTGGGGTTGGGATGGGACCATTTATTAATTATTATGGATAACGGTGGAATTTTGGTTTTGTTTTCTTCAATTTTCTACTTGTTGTTTTTAATGATAAAATAATATAACAATAATTGTAAAGTAGTGTTTGCTGTTATGGGTATTTTTTTTAAGTCCAACAAATCAATCCCGAGCATTTTTGAAGTATCAACTGGATAAAAGAGTACTTTGAGAGTAACCCGGGTCTACCAATAATTTTACACCAGTTCTCGGAGAAAACCCGCCGCCTGAAGGCCCACTGCGGTAAAACCCAGCCCACCAACAACATTTTGGTGCCGGTAGGACTCAAACTCTCCACCTCCCATAAGGAAAGTAAAGAGAGTGTCACTCCACCATGAGGGGATTGCTATTTATGGGTATTGAATTTAAATAATCCTAATATCAGTCATTGGTTGTCACTGGTCTCAACAAACAAAATGTTTGACGGCGGTCTCACATTTTAACTATTAGCTATTGGGCGAGACCGGTTTCAATTGATGTGGCATGCTTGCGTGTTAAATTCTCTCTTAGTATTATGTTAGTTATGGTTCGTTAGTGGACAATATGTTAAAATGTAAGACCGTGAGCACATATTTCGTTAGTTGGGACCGATGAGGACAAAGAGCTAATAGTCTAGATTATTTAATCCAATACTTCTATGTTTTAACATAAGACAACCTGATCAATACAGATTTTTTAGTCTTTTATAATAATAAAGTATATATCATGTTAACTTTTTTATAGCAGAAATTATTTTTTCCAACTGACAAAAACTGTATTGCACTTTTTTTCATTTTAAGTATAAAAATGTTTGTTTTTTATTAACTTTAATTGAAATAAATAGAATGACCTTAATTTCAATCAATTATCTTATGATCTTACATGAATTAGATATTAATTTCCCATATCATCTATTCATCTTCGTGTAATTTGTCAAAAGAAACAAACATGAAAGGGGTGGTGGCGCAACTTATTCCCCGTCTACCGTCTATTTTGATGTAAATTTCATATTTCATTTTAATGGAAAAAAAATTATTATTTAAAAAAAAAACATGAAATAAATACCTTTTTAACATTACGTAAACAGACTAAAAGAAATAACAACTTATTTGGTATTCTAGTTCTGGTGTTTTTCCTTCTAATTTCTTAAAAGAAATAGGTTTAAATTTATATCACCAATAGTCAATGGACCCCTTCAAACAAGTTAGTGAAATTAACCACAAATCATGCACTAATGGTGCTTTCCTACATAGGCAAAAGAAGACCAAGAAACTTTGACACTTCAAAAATGTCTAATTTGAAAATGGTTAGGAAAATAGGCCCCTCACATTTCAAAATAAATAAATAAATAAACCATAACTTTAGTTCTTGTTCTTCCCTCTCATTATGAATGAATCCAATTAATAAAGAATAAAGATAATCAACACATGAATTCAAATTAAAGGAGCCTATTTTAAAATCTAAAGCTTGTGATTCACTCAAGTATTTTGGGAGAGGAATAGAATAATCAAGGTAGCGACATGAAACAAAAAGCGAAAAAAGCAAGAGTAGTGTTGAAAGGAGTTCCGGAGTAGGGAGCACATACATACGTTTATAGTGTCTTATGAAACCTATTCGAGGTTTCTTCTAAGCGTCTTCCTCTTACTCAACATGTTGGTCGTGTCTAAATCAATGTTGGAAACCGCGGGTTTAAAATTGTTGTCTCATTCTTATTTACTTAAAACCGATTTCATATTAGACGACCATACACACACAAATCATGTGTCTTGCAATGTATAGAATTAACTAAAATGTATAATCTCTTTGTGAATTTCCCTTTTCAATGCAAAATGATACTTTTGGGTGCCAAATATATAACTATTATTTTGAAGTTCAAAAATAACATTAGGTATGTTCCATTCTATAAAGGGTATATTAGTAATTATTCCATAATAATAAAATTGTATAGTTAAATGGAAAAGCGATTCAATAATTTACCTAAACTTATTGTTGGTTTTTTTTTTTTTTTTGAACGGCCATTACTATTTATAGTTTCCCACAGCCTGTTAAATATATTTTTTTTGAACGGCCAACGAATCAATTTTCGAGCACTCTCGGACACCCTTTTGGCGAATCAGATACTCGATAGTACCCGGGCCACCAATTGCCACCAATTTCCGGGAAAACCCGACCACTCACCAGCCCGAAGGCACCAGTGAAATAATCAGTAAAACCGGTCGGGATCAGGACTCGAACCCAAGCCAATGGCCGGGTCATCCCTCATTTCCCATCCACCAATGTCCTCCAAATGTAGCTAGTAGGAATTGAACTCAAGCCTCTCATAGAAAACTTTAGGCCCTCAACCAACTGGGCTACAAGTATTGGACGCCTGTTAAATATTTGGTTGGTGAGATTTCTATGGTATCACGAGATTTGAAATGAAATGACATCTCTAGTATTTTTGTTTAGTACAATAAAAAGATTCATGAGCTTCATAGCTCACACGAGTCACGGCGTCAAACGCTCACATGATCTCGCTAAAACCCTCAAGTCTCACACGACCAGGTGAACGAAAACAAACATGCATGAAAACAAAACGAACACAAACATGCATGTTATTTACTCTATGTGATTGAACCATCTCCGCGACCAACATAATGTTTATAATCGCCAAAAAAAGATGTTTAAAAAAAAAGTGAACAGTAAATTTTGACTTATACACCGACGTTGTAGCAAACTTGCTACGCCCACTATAGTATTACACCATGTTCATTCTAGGCCGTTTTGTTCAAAGTGTCTTACGCGTGAAAGAGCCCACACGCTACGCCTATGGGGGGGCGTTGTTATCGTGTAGGTAAACAATCAATCTCCACATCTTAACACCACATTCTCAACAAGTACATGGTACATACATTTCCTCAAAAACAATGAAAAAAAAAAAAAAAAAAAAAAAAACCCCTCATATCGACAATAAAATGGTAGTTATCTAAAAGGCTCGATTGGCTCGGTTTCCCCAAGTATGCTAGCAGCCTCGAAACAATTGGCAGCCTCACGTACAAACATCGGGCCATCTTCTTTGTAAAATAAGCCCAGATTGTACCAAGCTGAAGAGTTAAGCCTGTCTACTCGTAACGCTTCTGTCAAGAAGCTTTTGGCTGCTGTAGCAGGCTTCACTCCAGTCCGTCGGATAATCACAGCCAGTGAAACTAGACTCGGTACATGACTTGGGTCCATGTCTAATGCAAGCTCATAAGCTTTTTGAGCTTCTTTATCCAGACCCTTTGCTTCGTAGAGTAAACCTATAGAAGTTGGAAAACGAGCTACGATTTCAAGCTGGTATCGGTTCAAATGGTCAAGTTGGGTCAACCCGAAATTCTTCATCCAAAAATTTAATTTTTTCTGTAACTAACTAGTAACTAACATCTCCTCACTACACCTAGGGATGAGCATATAGCCCTGAATACCGAACCGATCCCGTACCGAGGGTGTTCGGTATCGGTATCGGTACCCACATTTAGAGGTTTTCGGTTTCAGTATCGGTACGGGATCGGTATGGTATCGGTATTTTAAGGTAAAATACCGATACCATACCGGTACCGAACCGATACCGTACCGTATGTTTTCGGTATCGGTATTAGGTTTTGGAGTTTTCGGGATCGGTATCGATTGGTACCGATACCGTCCCGAGCTCATCCCTAACTACACCTATTATTATAAAAAATTATCCAGAATCGTCGAATAAAAAAATTTAAAAGGCTGTAAACACTTGTGTCGTTTTTAGCTAATTTAAAGTTCACAAAAACATAAAATTAAAGAAATGACTAAAACTAGAAACGAAAAACATACCCGTGATATGCAATCGAGAAGCCGAGTAGTAATCAATAGCTTCCGATTTCAAAAGACACGCCTCGGCATCACCCCATTGTGATAGTTTCATATAAACCATAGCCAAATCATGCCATGTTTCCATCTCTAAACTTTTAAGATGTTTTCCACCAATCTGACATACGAAAAAAAATTACAAAAATTAAGCACTTTTAATCAATATCAAACTTTTCGTTAAAGATAACAAGCAAAATGCCGGTTAGCGTAGTACAAAACTATCCCTAAGATAATTGCCCAAAATGTAAAAAAATTACCTCGTGATTCTTTTTCTGAGATCGGAAACTTTTACCCTGAACTTGAAGAACGGCAAGAATCTGCGTATATGTCTGAATAGCATTCTTTATTTCACCCTGTGCAACCTGAAGCCTAGCTTTAGTTCTTAACAACTCTCCCTGATCCCATTTCCCGGTTTGTTCTAAAGCGGCATTAATTACTGTTTCGCCCTCCGAAAACCGTTTCTGGCCCGATAAAATTCTAGCCAACAAAATCCACCCTTTAACACTCGACCCGCCTTCCATTTTAACCAAGCGTTTAGCATAACCAAGAGCGACGTCCAGTTTCCTCTGTTCGGCATTTTCTAAACTCAAATTGTAAACAATTGTTGAATCATTCATTCCTGTGAATTTTCCGCCTGTTTCTAAACACTGAATCACCTCGGTTTGTTTCTCGACTCGTTCAAGATCACTAATTGCGGATCTACAATGACCCGAAATTGAAATTCCTAATAAATAATAAGCGATTCCAACCATCTCGTCACAACTACTTTCCAATGCCCGAATGGCCCGTTTAGCGCAACTTGCACCCTCTTCAAAAAAATTTAAATTTTCGCCGCAAATTTTAGAAGCCAATAGTAATGCAGGCCCACAATGCTGATCGTCGTGTGTATATATATTTTTTAGTAAATGTAACGCCGATAAATCATCACCTTGCCCATGGTAACATAGGGCTAAGAGAACATACCGTTCTTTATTGTCGATAATTCCCGGAGGTAATTCTTCTAACTGTGCACACAAAGCGCCAAGTCCATTAGAAATGGATAATGCATAACAAAGATGATCTAAAATCAACGGGTCCCACTTGATCATCTGTAACGAAACTTTTCTTAATAAAATCATTAGAAGTAAAATCGCTTCTTCGATGTTATTTTTAGGTACGAATGAAGTGTCCATTTGGGATCTTAAATTAGGCGGGACGGCTTCTTCACCTCCATTATAAAGAAGAAAAAAGGCAAAATCTTTTTGAATTTTCGCAGTTGTTTCTGCGCTTAGGGTTTGGTGATGAAGTAAGGCTCGTCTGAATGACAACACTGCTTCTTGAGGTGAACCAGCGAGTTTCCATAACTCGGGAAGTAACTCGATTGCGTGGTTTAAAGTTTCTTGCAATTTATAATCGGTACCAAAGTTTTCTGGTAAGCCTTCGGGTAACGACGATTCTATAATATCGAGAATAAGTTTGCATGATTGAGCAGCCTCTGCAAAGATTTGAATCAAGATTTATAATCCTTCCAGAATAATGTAATTTCAGAGAAGTTGACTTTTGTAAATAGAAGAAAGAGAGTACCTTTATACCTCTGAAGCATTTGCAATGATTTTGACTTCAAATAAATAGCTTCAAGGAGTAAACCAACGGCATGTATAGATAATGGCGGGTCACCGTAATTATGGGAAACTTTTTTACGGGGTTCGCTTCTTTGCGTTAAACTAGTTTTCATCTTTGGAGTTACTGTGGCTAAATCTATCCCTTCAAACACGTGAAGAGCGGCTTCTATGTTCCCCTTTTGGTATTCATATCTCCCTAACAATGCTCTTGCTTCCTATATATTATTATAATAATAATAATAATATGTTATTAATAAACATGTTAAGCGGTTATCATAAGAAAGATCAATATCTCATCATAATTGTTTTCAAATTGTTAACAAGACTTGTTGAATCAGAACGAGATCATTAGGTATATTTTTTTATCAATACGGTGGCTAGTAATTTACATTCGTTTCCTTCTTCAAATCATATTATTTTGAATAGAGGTAAAAAGGCGAGCCGGGCAAGTTGGATAAAAAAAAACTAAAATGGGTTCGGGTCAAAACAAGTAGACTTATAAGTGGACCTATACTACATGGATCAGGTTGGATCGACCCACCAACACCTGTTTGTCCATTTGGTAAAAAATTAAAGTCTTAAACTACAAAAGCCGTATTGTTAATATAATAAGATAATTTCTTACGTGTGGCCCGTTATCAATAATATACAACCCGATTCGACATGTTTCCATACAAACAGGCAAAATGGCTACCTCTAATTTGACCCTAAATAACCAATCAATCATAATCAGTTTTTGCTAAACACTCAAAACCAACTTAGTACCAACGATACAAGGTTATGAACACATGTTTAGCAATAAAAGGTTTAAACAAATATGTGAAAATGTAAAAGGTTTAAAGAAACAACCTCGTAGTTTAAAGAACCATTTTCACGAAGAGACGATTCTGCTTCTTCAATGTTACCCGTATCTATCTTCTTATCATTTTCACCCGTTGCTTGAGAAGAATAATAATTAGCATCATAAGAATCATCATCATCATTCACTGCAAGCGATCCTGATGAGCGAATCATCTCGTTTCCTAGCTTCATCTACTAACTTCCCACCTTTCTAGTCCAACTTTATGCCTCACTGTCTTAATCTACAAAACCAATACAAATGAACCAATCACATTACACAAACAAAAAGATTTGAAAAAAAAAAAAAAAAAAAAAAAATTAGATCTTGCACTAAAACAATTTTGTAAATTATAAATTTTCATACATATATAAAGAAAAGGTGGATCATACATTAAATATGATGTTTAAAAGATAATAATCATAATCATGTGACACATGAAGCTATTTTTCATCATTTTAACATAATGCAGCACCAAAATTTTAAATTGATTAAAAAGGATATTTCAATACTGAATTATTAGTTATTACAAACATATAAACATTTAAAAAAAATCCCAATTCACCAATCAAAATTGATTAAATTGTTTAAACATTAATCACCAAATCAACCTAATCCCAAACCCTAATCAAACAAAATCAATGATCCAAGAAACTAACAAAACCCCAAATCAAATACAATTCAAAATAATAATCAAAACCCACATTAAGATTCAAAAACCCAATACAAATCCAGTTACAAAAGCTAAAGAAATCAAGAAATTACCTGTCTTTATGGAGAGACTAAAATTAGGGAAAAACATGAGAACCCTTTGTTCCTATTTTAGTCAAAAGTGTTTCAAAGACAAAGAATCAGGTAAAGTTTGAAGCTTTATCAATCTTTAATGATAACAGAATCAAATGGTGTGTCTGATTGCATATGGGTTGATGAATCTGATATTAAAGATTGAAGCTTGAAGTCATATGTGGGTTGTCTTGGAACTTTGTTGTCCCATGTGTATTAGATGGCGTCATAAACAATATTATTATTCATTCAAGAAATTGTATAAAAACATATGCATTGAAGGGATTGCCTGTCACAAATAAGTTTGATGTGTACATGTCATGTCCCTAGCTACCAATATATTTTAAGCTAATAATAATAATAATAATAATAATAATAATAATAATAATAATAATAATAATAATAATAATAATAATAATAATAATAATAATTCCAGCGAGGAAACTCGTGTGGAGGCAGTACGGTTTCTGGGCGAACGCCGTAGTCCCAACCGTACCAGCGTGGACCCGGTTCAGACAACATAGTCTGGACGCGTGGGTGATTAGGGCCTGCCAAGAGGCGGGTATGATGATCTCTGCCACACAGTTAAAGAAAGTCACCGTTCAAAATAATAATAATAATAATAATAATAATAATAATAATAATAATAATAATAATAATATGGATGTTATTTATATGTGCATTTGAATTGGATCATTATTGAGTGGATTTATTGGATGTTAAGTGTGATATAACGTTTTGGATTGGATATGATAATTTGTTATATTTGTCTTTGGTACATGCGTTTAGCTTGTATGTCAAGAGTATTTGAGAACCATGATATGAATTAATCACACGCCATGTGATATGTTCATATTATGACTTTGATACATATTTTATGAAAACTACAACACTGGTCTTAAATTATGAATAAACGTAACATGGTTGATTGGTTGCTCCCTGATCAAGGACAAACCATGTATGCATACTTGAGATTAGTGGTATAGTTTTCAATAAATATGTATCAAAGTCATAATATGTATATATACTATTGGGACTAACCGTGTAATTAATCTATGTTTGTGTTTATAGGAGACATATGGAATTATGGATCTATGCTAAGATGTTTTGTTTTGTATGTTTTGATGGATGGTTGTTGCGTATTTTTGTGACATTTGGGTTTGCAACTCTATGTATAACTACGATAGGTTTGTTACAATTATATGATCTTCATTGATGCATTTTTTTCATCTATTTATATGTTGAAGTCATATCTTTGTTATTATTTATCCATTACGTGCCGACTCAACAACTTTCTTTCTACGATAGTTATTTATGGGAGTCGTCTCTACACTAAAGTAAAGGGTGATTAGGAGCAAGACATGTTTTGGACGTAAGGGATAGCATCAAGATAAAATAATTTGAAAGTACTGTTTGGATAATATTATTGGAATTAATTTCCTTGCTATTCACATTGATACATATCAATTATCAATTATATAGAGTACAAAAGTCAAGAGTCAATCTCCAATTAAAGTGGAGATAATATACAAAAATATGGACAATTTGTTTTAATATCTTCCTAAACTCGTTGTGCATGGCATTGTACCACTCCGGTGTGGATAAGGCAACATGTGGGTTTTTGGGAATAGGAGAGATGGTTGTGGTATTGAGATTAAAAAGTTGTTTTGGCTTGACAATACCGCTCATTGAGCGTGTACAGATGGTACGGTTTTGGGCTTGTGTGTTTGCGGGTGGGGGATTGGCATTGGGCAGGGACGTATTGGGCTGATTAGAGGTTGTAGTTGGGCTGGAGTTCAGGTTTGGGCCAGGTTGTAAGTTAACAGGGTGGGGAAAGTTTGGAGTTTGATAGGCCGGTGGTGGTGTTGAGGTTGTGGTTATTGGGACAGTTTGTGGCGAGGGGTTATGGGTCGGAGTATTGTGGGATGGGGACTGAGTGGAGGGTGAGGTATGTAATGGTGGGCTCGGGTGAGGGGTCGTGTGTGCATTTATAGGGGTATTTGGGCCGCTGGAAGCCGGTTGGGGTTGTGAGCCAGGTAAGATGTGGTTCCACAATAAAGGGTTAAATGGAGTGTTAAGGAAATCGTAATTAGGTGGGTTGGTGGTGGATTGGATTTGGTAGGGAAATATGGTTTCTTCAAAATGAACGTGATGAGAAATAATGAGGCGGTTGGTTTTTAGGTCGAGACATTTGTACCCACGATGGTTGGTGGGATACCCAAGAAAGACACAAGGTTGGGAGCAATTTGTTAATTTGTTGATGGTGGTGGAGGGAGTGACAGGGAGGCAAAGGCAACTGAAAACGCGAAGGTGGTCGTATTCGGGTAAGCAATGGTATAAAAGGTCGGTTGGGTATAAGAAATCTTGTTGTTTGCTTGGAAGAATGTTGAGTAGGTAAGTGGCGACCTCAAGTGCGTGATGCCACAAATTAGGGGGTAGGGAGGCTTGGGAAAGGAGGGTTCATAGCATGTTATTTATGGTGCGGATTTTGCGTTCCGCCTTGCCATTTTGAGAGGAGGTGTGTGGGCAGGAAAAACGAAATTGCATACCGGTCTGTTTGCAAAAATCGTAGAATTGGTTGTTTGCATATTCTTTACCGTTGTCACATTGAAATTGCTTAATGTTGCGTTCAAATTGAGTTCTTATTAAATTGTGAAAGGCGCTAAAGATTGCAAAAACCTGTGATTTGTGGCTAATGGGAAATGTCCACAAGAAATTGGTGGAGTCATCAAGAAATAGGACATAATAGCGGTGTCCTGCCGTGCTAAGCACAGGTGATGTCCAAAGATCACTATGAATTATGTCAAATGGCAAACACGTAGAATTAACAGAATTAGAAAAAGGCAATTTAGTACTTTTTCCAAATACACACAATTGACAAAGTTTGTCATTTATTTTGCCAAAATCAATAAAAGACGAATGTTTTAAAGAATTCAAAAGGTTGTTGCCGGGGTGTCCTAGGTGTTGATGACAACATTCTTGAGACACAGCAGCGAATGCGGTAAGGGTGGTGAAGTTGGTGGATAATTGTTGAGTTAGGGGATAGAGATCGCATGTGCTATTGAATCGGAGGATAGGCGCCTTGGTTTTGAGATCTTTCACAAGAAAACCAAAATGGTCAAATTCAATGGAAACCAAATTGTCAGTGGTAAGACGACGCACATATATTAGGTTTTTAATATTGTTTGGTGCAAAAAGGACGTTGTTTAATTTTAAGGGTGGAAAAGGTGGGGGTAGGACTTGGTTACCTTGTGCCACAACCGGAATAGACATGCCATTTCCAAATATTAAAATTAGACGGGGAGTAAATACTTTGCTCGTTGGCCGAGTGTGCGGATGCACCGGTGTCCATAATGCTGTGGTCAGGTGGGTTCAAGTCCATAGTGTATAGTGCTTGCTCAATATACGTAGGCGTGTACCCCTAGTAGTAGGACTGATCCGATATTGGGCCTAAAAATCCCTATCCATCAGATTATGAGGTGGGCTTTAAGGGGTAGGGGCATGGAGGGATGTTTGTAGGCCGCTGTTGTTGGGGTCGGTTATTGTGGACCATGTCGGCCCATTGGCTGGCAGCCCAAGACGATGGGAACATGATGTAGGGATGGGAGCCGACATTCTGTGGGTTAGTATTGTAGGTATTATTGCTAGATCTCCCACGGTTGTATGAACGAGGCCCTGTGAAATAGTCTCGTAGATCCACTGAAGTACGATGGCATCTAAGCGAGACCATAGTGCTTCAATGGCCGACAGGGTGGTTTGTTTTCCATCGGTAGAGGAAGAAGGAGGAGCCGCATCAGGTTTTCGTGGCTGAAGATGATCGAACACGTCATATGCTCGACAATGGATCTGAAATAATTTAGACCATGTGATATAGTGGGACATTTCGTCTTCAAGCGTGATAGGGATAAAGTTCCGTATGTTGGATACGGTCATTGCCGGGTGAATTTTGGGTTCCATACGGGTGGATTAAGGTAAAGAAAATAAGGTGTGAATGAGGGGAGGGATTTGCAGGTGATCGAAGAAGAAGAAGGAGTAGTTGGTTGGATAGGCGACGATGAAGAAAGGTGAGGAGAGTAGGTCAGAATCGTGACCAAGATGATACCATATTGGAATTAATTTCCTTGCTATTCACATTGATAAATATCAATTATATAGAGTACAAAAGTCAGGAGTCAATATCCAATTAATGTGGAGATAGTATACAAAAATATGGACAATTAGTTTTAATATCTTCCTAAAATATAATTGGTCTATTCAATACAAAGACTTTAATGGGTTATTTAGACAATTTTGTAAATTGTTAAATTTTATTACTCAAACTAGCTAGTTTACCATCTCTCTGGCTATAGCCTTACCTAACCTAACCGTAATCACTGTCTTTCCTCAGTTAAGTGTCATGATGTATTGATCAGAGTGTACAAGTATTGTGAGTACTGTAAGACTATAAGAAGTGAAGGGGAAAAGAGGGGGATGAAGCGTCATATGGCACTTGTGGGACCCATGTGGAGAGAGGAATTGTGGGGAGTGGAAGGGGTGCCACGTGGATTTTCTTTTCTTTTTTTAATTTTCTTTATAAACTAATAAAAAACACAATTTTAATAAAAGCATTATTAAAATCATTATAATTAATAATAAACTACAAACTAAAAATTAAAAAAAAACATGAAATAAAAAAAATACACGAACTAAAAAAATACACAAACCGAATATGTTTTTAATTATCGCTACCGTTATCGTCGGATGCGTAATCTCTTGGTATACTCCAAATATGATCAACCAAATCCGTTCGAAGGTTGTGATGTGTTTGGCTATTCTTGATTTCAAAGTTGTTTAAGTTTCTTTCTTCATCAGTAATGTTTCCTTAACTTGGTTGCGTTTCCTCACCAAAGTACTCGCATATTGCACGTCCTTCGTCTTCCAAAATCATGTTTATGTAAAATAATGCATGCGTAGATCACATTTCGTATTTGGGGTTTTTCCCACATTCGACATGGCTGACCCAAAATGCGTCATCTTCTTTGCAAGACACCAAAAGCTCGCTCAATGTCTTTCTGTGCAACCATTTGTGCTTTGTTACACGTTTTTCTCTTACACTCTGTTCTAGAGTTTCATTAAAGGATGGAAGAGAAAGGATTAGGAAGGAAGTGAGGAAAAAATGTGTTCCAGAGTTTTTTGTAGGAGGGAAAGGGAGGGAATGAGAGGGATAATAAAGAGGATTTTAGTGTGATTTTCAATCTTTCCAATTTGGAAGGAATTGGAGAGAAGGGAAGAGGAGGGATATCTTTTCTCTTCCATCCTTTAATGAAACTCGGGAACACAGTGTTAGGGTCTAACGTAGTCCTCCGTGTAAACGATTTTACGAACACGACCCAATCAGGGTAAATTTCATCTGTTAGAAGATACTCGTGCTTGTATTCTACCTCGTTTAAGAAAAAAAGTTCCTTTTGGTGCAACATCATTTACAATATCATTGAAAATTGGGGATTGATTAAGAATAGTTCTATCGTTCAATGAACCGGGCACACCAAAAACTACATGCCAAATCCAAAGATTGTGACGCAACCGCTTCAAGCATCATACACGGCTTTTTATGATATCCATTCGAGTGTTGGCCTTGCCACTTTGTTGGACAAAGTTCCCACTCCCATTTCATACAATCTAAACTCCCGAGCATCCCGGGAAAACCATGTTTTTCTTCGTGAAACTCCAAAAGTTGTTGTACGTCACTAAATGTAGATTTTCTCAAATATCTTTTTAAATATAGTTCAATGACGTACTGACGAAAATAGTGAACACTTTCCCTAGCCGTTCGCTCGGACATTTTTAGATAGTCATCCATTATGTCGGTACTTTGTCCGTAACCCAAGTGTCTAAGTGCGGCTGTGACCTTTTGCAACGTGGTAAATCCCATCTCACCACGCGCATCGGGCCTTTGTTGGAAATATTCGTAATTATTTTGCAAATCATTTGATATTCTTAAAAATAAATTACGACTCATACGAAAACGCCGCCTAAAACTTTTGTCATCGTATATTGGTTCGGGTGATAAGTAATCACGTACCAATAACTCATTTGCGGCTTGTCGTTCACGAAGTATATACTTTCTACGTTTGGGTTCGGAGGTCCCTTCATCATCCACTACAGCTTCAACGACTTTCTGAACGCTCGCTATTATCAATTCCGCGCTGTCGTCGGATGAAGACTCCAAAGAGAGTAGATCAAAATCGTCAAATGCACTTGAAGATTGGTCCGACATCTTGCGAGCATTTTTAGAAAATAACAGTTTGGAGAAGATTTTATAAAAATATGATTGTGTGGATTTGGGTAGAAGAAAATATGGTTATATGTATATATATATATATATATAATAAAATAAATTATTTTTTTTCCAACCGTTGTATAACGGTAACAATTTTTTTTAATGATCAACGGTTATCATCCAGCCCCCTAATCATCGCTTGTCACGTGTCCAAAAATTTTGCCCCCATGCCAGTGGGTTTCTTCCCCCCAAAGGGGTCCCCCTCCGGACGGTCTAACATATTACACTATAACATTTAACTTTTTAAATTATATTATATATATTATTAATTATTATTAATTACTAGATTAGCAATGCATCAAGAGTTTTACATTCATCATGGATTATACACATGATGCAATGTAAAGTTTCTTTTTTACTTTTTCTATTTATATTTTCTTTTTACTTTTAACTATAATACTTTTGCATCTTTTATAATTTAACTTCAACATTTTTTTCACTTTTAACTATAGTCTTCTATATTTTTTATCTTTTACTAATTTTTCGTTTTACGTTTCGATCTAAATTTCGTGAGTTAACACACCGCAACGTACATGTGTGATTCAACGCTTTTACATCTATCTTTTCCCGTTTAACGGTCCCATTGCAACGCACAGGCCTATATCGACTTAATTATCGTTTCCTATCTTTTGTGTTTCAAATACGCGGTTCAACTTATTTACGTCTACTATTCGCTCTATTATAACTCTTTAGCCTACTACCCTACCATGTGTCCACCAAAACATTAGTCAGATGTGGTTGTTTGTGCACTATATGCATATGATCTTATTGTTAGCACACTTACAATGATAAGCAATTTAAACATTGTCAATAGACAATTTAAACTAGGAACCATATAGACTCATAGTACCATTTAACCTCCCAATAGGTTTAGGTTCCCAAAGAAGCACCTCAAAACACTTAAACAATTCATAAAAGATTATTAGCAATTAATTCACGCTCCAACATGATGACCAAGTTGTCATGACCATATGAAGTTGACATCCTTGTGAATCAACTTAGTCGATAGTGAAGCAATTTTATAGAAATATTGATTGGAGAATTGATTATACTCGGCTAGCCCCATAAAACTTGGTACATACGAAGGAGGCTTGGAGATAATCTAGAGATGGCAATGGGATCCAATCTCATACCCGGTTGTAAAATCGTGTCTCATACCCAATCAGTATGTGTTAAGTAATTGTCGCGTATAACCCACGGGTATCAGGTATACATGTTAGTTTATTAAAAATACTCATGGAGATCTCCAAGTACATTTATTGTTTATTATTATAATTGTTCATTATAATTGCTGTATATTTTTTTATCTATATAACGATTACAAACTAAATTTTGATACACATGAGTTTTATCATATATAAATAATATTATTATAATTTTTATATAATATTATGTAGGTTCTTCCCAACATACAAAATATAAATAGTATTATTACATACATATGTCAAAAGAAAAAAAAAATAGTGTTTCACATAATGAATCTACTAAAATAAAACATCAATAGCCAAGGGTCAAGGGAAAATAAAAATAAAAAATCCAAGTATATGATTCAGGTATATGGTTCGGATAAACGGGTATGTGGTTTTGGGTAAACAGGTCAGGTATCACCTAATTCATGCACATCCTATACCCACCAATTTTTTTACAACTATTTTCATATACGGTCCCATACCATCATGCTACAAGTATATTCGTCCCAAATGTTTTACGTATATCCGTCAAACTCAAGTTTTTTTTTTAATCCCAGAGGTACGTACATCTATTCATAACATCATAAACTTTCAAGGGATCCACTTAGATACCCTTGAGAACTCACACATGTCCTATAAATTGGACTTTTTGTATCCAAGTCTCAATAATAATGTTTTTTACTTTTCGACTAGATAAGAATGTTAACGTTGAAAACTACATGCTGGATCTATGTGCTCAAGGCATAAGATATTATAACGTTTACAAATGATGTATGATTTGATAGTGTTTCATGTTTGTATGTAACACATTGAGGTTGGTTTTCACTCTGTTCGCGAGAAGACCACATATATGGAATTACATGTTCATGGTATCTCTACAAAGGATCAACCTGGTACCATGTTCACTAAACAACTACTCATTCCTTTTATTCTCTTAGTCTTTCGGCGTTCCAAGCTTCAGGTTGCTCATGTGTTTCGCTTCCTAGCTAGGTCACACCTAGCCTATGATAGCCCAATCTTGTATTGAGTTACATGTCAAATGAATATAGACAATGTAGTTATATACTAAGGCTATGTGGTGTGGAATGGAGTCCCTAGAGGCTCTATTGTGCCACCTAAACTCGACGTCAGCAGGGAGCTTCATTGTTTGCTTCCAATGGCGCCCAAGAAATTGAATGACGCCCCCTCCCCTCCACTATTTCCTCTTTTTATTAGTTTTATTATTGTGGGGCCCACCCAAAGTATCGGTTGTTCTACGTTATTATTTTGACGAGGGTTCAATAGCAATAGTGCCCTGAAAATAGACAGAGAGCACTATTGATGGAAAAAAAATTGTTGAGGCGGCATAGGGCGCGGTTCCACACCAGGCCAGCCTAATTTTGATCAATAAGGATGAAGGACGAACTGATGAAGTACGCTATAGGCCTATAGCACGGGCATCATGTCACTTCATATGTAGGTTTTGAGGAATTATAGTTAGGTTTTAAGCAATTATTATAGTTTGCTTAGGTATGGGTTATAACGATATTGTGATTATCAAACATTAAATTGTTTTTACTATGTGGTTTATAGACCTATTGTGATGCTAGCTAGTCATAGATATTTACGTTATCTTATTTCGGTTGCAACTAATTTGTTTGGTATGTGGTCATTTGCATTTATGGTTCTTGGCAATTGATGATGGTTATTGAGGTTAAGCTTAGCATATCATTTATGTTTGTGTGATTGATTAACATTGTAATAAAATTAGGATGATCAACATTGTAATAAAATTAGCATACTAACAACTAGGGTGTAAATAAGCCCGAAACACGTCAACTTAAACTAGCTCGAGGCATAGCTTAAAAATAAGCTTGTTCAGTCAACGAGCCCACACCCATGCATGTGTAGACTTCACTAGAGTGTCTCCTCTGGTGGGTAGGGATTCGAACTTGGGACTGCTAGGTTATGGTTGTACAAAGACTTCCACTGAGCTAAGCCTTTAAAAAATGGCTTAAAGACTACATACGAGCCAAACTTAAGCACTTATAAGGGAATCGAGCTCAAGTTCAAGCCTTATTAAGCGTATGCCTCAGCTTGGCTCATTTGCTCCCATTCCTAGTATCAAGAAATCAAATATTAAAATTGAGTGTCCATGTAGGGCTGGCATAACATGTTACACGAACCTGTTAAGACATGAATACGAAACATGTAAACACGAACATGACACGAAATCAAATCGTGTCATTTTTTTCAAACACGAACCTGTGTATAACAGGTTAAAACGATAAGGAACACCTAGTAAAACAGGTTAACACGATAAGACACGACAAGACATGATAAGAAAGACGATAAGACCTGTTAAGACACGAACACGAAACAGGTACACACGAACACGACACGAAAATAAACAAGTCTTAACGTGTCGACCTATTATAGACACGAAACCTGTTAAAATCGTATAGGTTCGTATTAGGTTATCGTGTTCGTGTCTAAATTGCCAGCCCTATGTCCATGTACGACATATCTTAGCATTCCATTATTAATTGACATTTACAACAAATTACGCAACTGAAAAGAATAAGAAAAAACTACACTCTCAACAAAACAAGAAACAACGACACAATCAACCAAATAATTTAATTTGATCTTAGTATAAGTGGGATGAAAAAAAAAATGAGGTGAAACAACGTACATAAATTGAACGAATTGAAAATATTACAACTCAATTGGAATAGCCCCAATTTACAGATAGCTAACCCTAATTCTGATCACCAACGACTAATAACAACCCATCTTTAGAATTGGCAACTTTAGTGCTTGTCTTTCTTGTACTTATACGTTTTAAGCAAAAACTCCACTTCTGCCTTATAACATCTTTGTCACATTGTCAGAATTGCCCCTTATACTTTATTTGACTTTAGTTGACCATTAATTATGACTTTATTTCCAACAATCTCCACCTAAGTCACAATTCTCTCATCCCAATCTTAAAGAATCAACACAAAAAAATAAACTTTGGACCAGGCAAAGCCTTGGTCATCACATCAGCAAGATTCTCAGCTGTACTGGCCCATTTAACCTCAACTTCCTTTGAATTGATCACATCCCTTATGAAAAACAACTTCACATTGATGTGCTTGGTCCTTTCATGGAACACACTGTTCTTTGAAAGTTGTACAACACCTAAATTATCACAATAAACTTCCACACTGTCCAGTTTTATCCCTAGATCAGTTACAATCCCTTTGAGCCATAAAGACTCTTTTACCCCTTTAGTTAAGGCTATAAACTCAGCCTTAGTAGTTGAAAAAGCGACTACATGTTGTAACTGGGATTTCCAGCTAACTACATTCCCCAAAACAGAAAATGTATACCTAGTAATGGATCTTCCATTATCTTTATCTTTTGCATAGTCAGAGTCAACAAATCCTTTGACCATATTAGCCCTTTCACCAGAAACACTTTGAAACTTTAAACCAAGTCTTCTAGTTCCTGCCAAGTACCTCAAAATCCACTTCACTGCTGCCCAATGATTTTTACCTGGATCTGCCATGTACCTTCTTACCACACTTACTGCATATGCTATAACTGGCCTAGTGCAGACCATAATATAAATAAGACTACCAACAGTGTTAGCATAGGGAACTTTGTTCATGTATTCCCTATCTTGATCAGTCTGAGGAGCATCTCTCTTTGACAACACAAAATGAGCTGCTAAAGGAGTTGTCACTTGCTTGCAGTCACCCATATTATAACTCTTTAACACTTTCTCAATATATGCTGTTTGAGAAAGTATTAACTCCTTCTTTTTTATATTCCTGGAAATCTCCATACCAAGAATTTTCTTAGCTTCTCCCAACTCCTTCATGTCAAACTCTTTCATCAATAAATGCTTTGTCTCCTCTATCTGATCTTTGTCTTTACATGCCAGCAACATATCATCCACATACAAGAGCAAATAGACATATTTGCCCCTATCATACTCCTTATGATACACACAGCTATCATATGGACTTCTGGTAAAACACTGTTAAATCACTATACTCTGGTTTCTCTCCTGTCCACACCTCCATAGGAGTTTTCATTGACAGAGCTAAGGATGGGGATCTATTGATAAGATACACAGCAGTTGTTGCAGCATTTGCCCAAAATTTCATTGGCATTCCAGCATGAGACAACATACACCTTAGCCTTTCACAAATGGTCCTGTTCATTCTCTCAACTAGACCATTTTGCTGGGGTGTTCCTGGAATTGTCAAATTTCTAACAATGCCAAATGATCTACAATATTGGTTGAATTCATTGCTACAGAGTTCCAAACCATTACTAGTCCTTAACTTTTAAACTTTCTTACCAGTTTGGTTTTCAACCAACACTTTCCACTCTTTGAACTTACTGAATATATCACTTTTATTCTTGATGATATATATCCACACTCTTCTTGAAAAATCATCAATTATGGACAAATAATACCTTACACCCCCCCTCCCCAAATGACTCAGTCTTGGCAGGACCCCACAAGTCAGAGTGTACATAATCCAATATACCCCTTGTTGTGTGCCTGCCCTTTGTAAACATAACCCTTTTATGTTTTCCCATGACACAACTCTCACAGAAACTTATATCATAATCACTGTTCTTTAGTTCATCAATTACTTGTTGTTTATTAAGTTCAACAAGTCCTTGACTACTTATATGACCAAGTCTCTTGTGCCATAACAAGCAGTAGAATTACCTTGCTCGAGAGCAACTGATGCTGAGGCTGCAATCATCACCTTTCCATCCAGTAAGTAAGTATTGTTGCCACTTCTGACACCTGATAAGATCACCATAAAACCTCTGATCACTTTGGCTTTACCATCTTTTAGACTAATATGACATCATTCCTTCTCAAAAGTACCAAGAGACAATAAGCTTCTCTTCAGATTAGGAACATATCTCACATTCCTAATATCAACTTCTTGTCCATTATTCATCTTCACAGTAACAGTTCCTTTTCCCATTACTTTACAAGGCCTATCATCACCAAGCTTAACAGATCCAAGATCTTCCATCTTGATCTCTTTAAAGTATTCTTTCACAGGAACCATGTGAAAAGAACATCCAGAGTCCATTACAGGAACTTCTTTATCAACATCACTACTTGTAACACACAAAACATCAGAACTTTCATACCCTTCTGACAAATCATCTAGTGAGACATGACTAGACTGATTCTTGAACCCACCATTGGACTCTCCCTTTCTTTTCTTGAATTTTGGACAATCTTTCTTGAAGTGCTTATCTGAATTACATACAAAACATCTTCTCTTGAATTTATACTTTGATCTTCCCTTGTTCTTTGATCCATTACTTCTATGTCCAGGCCTTCCTCTCACAAATGAACCATCTCCACCTTCTTCTTTCACATCAGACCTCTTCTTTAACTCTTTTGAGTTCAATGCAGCCAAAACTTCTTCCATTGTTAAAGTTTCTCTGCCATACATCAGAGTATCTACAAAGTGCTCATATGAAGATGGCAAAGATGTGAGGAATATTATAGCCTGATCCTCATCATCCAATTCTACCTTAATGTTCTCAAGATCCAAGATAAGTTTATTAAACTCATTTGTGTGATCTTCCAAAGACTTGCCTGTACTCATCTGAAAAGTATACAATCTTTTCTTCAAATACAACCGATTAGCCAATGATTTAGTCATATACAGAGCCTCAAGTTTTGTCCACACCCCTGTAGCAGTTGCTTCCTTTGACACCTCTTTGAGAACCCTATCACCAAGACTCAATATAATAGCACTATGAGCCTTTTCTAAGATATCTTTCTTCTCTTTATCAGTCAAACCACCGGGCATATTAGCTTCTCCTAGAAGGGCATCACTAATACCCTGATGAACCAGGAGTGCTCTCATCTTGACCCTCCATAAACTAAAATCATTCTTGCCATCGAACTTCTCTAATTCAAACTTCGTCGACACCATTGTAACAAGAATATTGCGGAATTAATCACCAGATTTCACTAATTGAGCCAACCTGGCTCTGATACCAATTGTTAGAATAACACAGCGAAATCAAGAACAATTACCAAAGAATTATCAATGATTTTATTGAATGAATAGAAACGAATACAGAAATTGAACGAATTGAAAAGATTACAACTCAATTGGAATAGCCCCAATTTATAGACAGCTAATCCTAATTCTGATCGCTAACGACTAATAACAACCCATCTTTAGAATTGGCAACTTTAGTCCTTGTCTTTCTTGTACTTATACGTTTTAAGCAAAAACTCCACTTCTGCCTTATAACATCTTTATTACATTGTCAGATGTGCCCCATATACTTTATTTGACTTTAGTTGACCATTAATTGTGACCTTATTTCCGACATTAATAAAGCGTAAGTGTGAAAGGAATGCGATAATTTTAAATGACTGAAATGTATGTTTTTTGTTTACAAGGTAATTTGAGTTGAATGCATTGTTTGAAGTAGAGATGCACATAAATCCTAGTTTCGGACCCGACATGAAACCTGTTCATACCTTACCCGACCTGGGGGTACGAACCAGTTGTAACACCCCAACCGATGGCGGAAACATCGGGATGTCACGTATTGATGATTGTTCAGTAGCTCATGGTAAATAATAAATTTCAATAATTGATTTAAATACATTACATACAATTGTTCTACAAGAATTTGTACATCAAAATGAAAAATACTAGCTACGCATCTTCAAGCAATAACTCTAATCTTCAAGCAAGCTATAACCTGAAACATGTTAAGTTTGAAAATATTTTGGGTCAACAAAAGTTGGTGAGAATTACATAGGTTTTGATAATTGAATAAAACTTGTACAATTCAAGTGTCATGGCAAGTCTAGTCCATATGTGAAAACATACTAGAAGTAAATCGAGTGCATAATCAACCCTTGTGACTGTTATATTGTGGTACATCCCATACGCTCATGGTTCACTCGATTATGTTATGCGATAACAATCACCCACGCTACCTTTGTAGGAGGCACGTATCCGGGTGGGATTGTCAGTCCAATAGATCTATCATTGTATACCGTCGGCTGATCAATGTTAATGATTATGCTAGAATATTGTGCTTACCCTAGTCATGTTTAAGACATAATACAACATAGAAAAACACATAGACACTTTATGATTGAATTGCATATAGAATGTTGTAACATGTTTCACCCCAAAAATGGTGATAAATAGAAAAGGGGCTATGTAAAACCCACCTTAGCAAAATGTTATGTCTCGTGAAAAAAATAGAATAATGTGTTGTGAATGTATGCGAGGCGAATCCCAAAGACTCAACAACGTAGCTAGTCCAAATTGAAGAAAACGAAAAAGAAAGAATATCAAGCTTCCAATTCGCCAATTACAAGAGCTTATAATCAAAGCTTCAATTGTAGAAGTAATAGACTATAGAAGAAAGGTATGGGGGAAAGTTTAATCGGATTGAAACAATCGATTTAGAGGTGCAAAGTATAATGGGTCATAGGTGGGTTTTTATACTAGTTTTGGAGTCAATTAGCCATTAAAATTGGTCAACACCATAAAGTAAGGTTTTATGATTAATTGACTATTTGACTAAGACTTTGACTGTTTAACTAAGACTTGACTAATCAATTTAAGGAATGTGTTAAGTTTATTTTCTTTTGAAATACTACACAAGATGATAGTTGGCTCAGTTGGTTGTCACTGTGTGTTGGTTGGCTGTGGACGCGGGTTTGAGTCCCGGTCCACACAAATCTTTTTTTTTGGCAATTATTTCCCTAAAACTATATTATTCTAAATTCATAATATGATTATATAAGCCCGAAAGTGACTCGAAATATTTTTAAAACGTACAAAAGTGTCGAGATACAAATAATTATTAGTTTAAGGTATTTAAAACATACATTGTTTAAAAACAATACATTCTTTTTATCTTTTTTTTTTAGCTTTATTTATTAAAATTTTCATTAAAACAAAATACGGAAGTTACATCATAATAGCTGGTAGACGGGCAACAAGCTGCACCGCCACCCCTTTTTGAATTGCAAACCCTAGTCTACTAAAGACAAAACCTTGCCCCCCTGGGGATGAAACATTGCTGTGGACAACCCGTTGGACCCTGGTCAAGAATCGAATAGCTTCTGGCGCCAGGGAGCCAAAGGTGTCGAAAGCCAGAGGGATAAAGCCATGTTGGTTATCTGCACAAGCTTTAGCATGTTTATCTACTTTCTTTGATTCCGCCTTTCTTGATGCTTGCCCAGCTACGAACCCTGTTTCCCGTAACCCAACCAGCGGAGATACCCCGGTGAGGTCCACACAGGCATGTTTCCCTCTCTCCCAACCAAAGACAAGCAGGTCTGTTGGTCGCAGGGTGGATCTCCCTTCCGTGGGGTCTGTGAGGAAGTTTACAGGGGCCTCCTTTTTGGCAGAGATCCCAGCTCTTCTCAAGATATCCCACAAAACATCCCTCACCCAGTCATGCCGATATTTGAAACCAGGGAGCTTCTTGCAATGAATTGCATGCTCCCCGTATTTATCCATGCAGGTTTTACGACAGATGGGGCATGTTTCATCTTCCGGGTACATAGGGATCATCAATCGGTACTTGAGTATGGCCCTGTACTCTACTGCAGACATGCATTGACCCAAACCCTCAATCGGGATAACGGTCAAAAAAATCCTGAGCATGAGGGCCCTTTAGGCATTCAATCACCGCCTTCTGGCGAGTGGACAACTCAAAAACTTCTCCCAGGCTCTGAGCAGTTTTGCTAAAAAGAGCATTCGCCAAAGTTTTTTGTGGCTTTGGGGGGAGGGTGTCCTTGTTAGAAAAACCGCCAATATCAAAATCCGGGAGATAGACATTTAAGCGTTCGAGCGCTTGTTGATAGTCTGGGTCTAGTCCATTGACCCCACTGTTTAGGAGGATATGATCCTGAAGTTTCCAAGACTCGGGATGTTACACCAGTTCCAGGCTCGGGGTCAGTAAAAGGAACCCAACTGGAAACCGTTGGGCCCGGTTCCGCCTTTACCCGGGTAGGAACGAGGTAAAACCTAGAGAATAAAAAAGCCAGCCAAACCCGTCAAAACCCGAAGGTATCGGAAACTGGTTCCTACCCAACCCCGTTATTGCTTTTGTTAACCAAACCCAGTCCCGGTACCTGATTCAAAAAATAGCCCGATTTGTCCATCTATAGTTTGAAGACCCAACAAGGGATAACGTAACATAGAAAGCGAAGGTGTGACAAGAAGATGATAATTTTAAGGCAAAATGGAATTTATTAATCCCGCATTTTTTTGCAGTTGGCTGATAATAATCACACCTAAATTTATTCTTCCCACCAGTCCCACAATTCAGACATTTTGTTCTCAATGCAACCCCCCCCCCCCCCCCCCCCCCCGTTAAATCACACTAACGCCGTTAGTTGAAACACACAACTCTAGGCAATTATTCACCGGATTTGAAAGAGAAAACCGAGACAAAGATATTGGTATGTTAAATTACAAAAATAAGCATGGTTCGTCGGTTGTAGGTTGATGTGGGATGACCGGAACCGGCGATTAAACCATCTAACCATGCTTATTTCTGCAATTGAACATACCCAATATCTTCATCTCGATTTCCTCTTTCAAATCCCGTGAATAATCACCTAAAATTGTAAGTTTCAGCTAACGACGTTACTGTAAGTTAACGGAGGTGCATTGAGAGCAAAATGTCTGAAAAGTGGGACTGGTGGAAGAATAAAATGAGATTATTATAGGCAACAACAAAAAGGTGGAATTAATAAATTCCATTTATCTAATTTTAAATAACTAAAATATTTTGTTATTTGTTACAAGCTAACTCAAGCTAAATATAAGAATTTGTGATGAATCATCGTATCAAATAGCCTCCACGATATTATAATGAATATCGAAATTGAACTTTAAGCAACCACCCCTTGCTTTGTACTTGTTACCTAACCGATGCATTCATTTTTTACTCGAAACAACCGTTAAAAATAAAATAAATCCAAACACCACACATGACACATTGGCATGATAAAAATAATGTAATAATTATTCAAAATTCTATCATATTAAAGTTTTACCTAAAGTAACACTAAACATATTCCTCAAAATCTACAAAAAGTAAATATACATTCACTCAAAATAAATTAAATTGCAAAAATTAAAAACTAAGCATTGCCAATTGTACTGTACAACATACTAAAGCAAAAGCAATTTAAAACCACATAATAATAATAATAACTACAACTATTCATTGGATATTTAAAAACCGGGTTAATTGGGTCGGGTTAACAATGCCGGGTATATGGACTCCATTTCTACCCATGAGAATACCCGACATTTGGTTGTAGCTTTCAAGCTTTCTTTTATCACCCGGCTTCGGCTCAGCCGGCTTCTCCTTTTGGCTAATAATAACTGGCTGTTTCATCGGCTTCTTATAATCCGCTAAATGCGCAGCGGCTGACACAGGCACTGCTTCGGCTCGAGCCGGGTCCCACGGCTGGCCAAACAAGGTCCCTTTGGTTAAAAACTCATGAGCCAGATAGCCAGCCATCAGCTTATTATTATTATTATTATTATTAATATTAATATTATTAATAATATTGGTTGGTGGTCGAGCCGGCTTGGGAGCTTTGAGTGGAGCCGTGGCTCGTGGGATGATCGGCTTGGCTAACTTTGTTGTCGGCTTGAGAAAATCAAACGTTTTATTATTATCGCTTGTTTTTGTCTTTTTATTATTTGAAGTTAACTGTCGTGGCGCGTGGCTCATCGTGACTTGCATGAGCGCGTGGGGAACTCCGTATCCTAACTTTACGTAAATGCCCCCAATTTGCCGGATTAAGAAAGAACAACCAAATAAAAAATCCAGGGGTAAATTCGTAATTTACAACCATAAATTTTTTAAAAATTTTCGGATCAGGAAACACTAAAAATCGAGTGGATCTGCGAGTATGTCGGAGCACGACGGCGCGTGGTGGCGCGTGGCGGTGGAGAGAGTGGCCTACGGCGGAGATGGAGAGATAATAGATAAGGAAAAGGTGTGGGGAAGTGGGGGATGTGGTGGGTTGTTTATATAGGGAAATACTTAACCGACTGCCCTTGATTTTATTGATAATTACAAAAATACCAGGATGTGTGAAAAGACGGAAATGCCCTTATACTAAATAAATTCAGTTAACTCTCTTAAGAAATGAATATTGTTATGTTATCCCCTTATTGTTTTAAGTTATTATAGGGCTTGAACGAATGCTTGAATGAAGGTCATGAATATTTTTGCATGGTGGCAGATTGTAATTAATTCATTGTTTTGGGGTAGGACCGTACACAAAATATTATTACGGTATTTGTTCTATCCAACAAGCTAACAATTTAAAATGACTTGGTTCGATGATAATAAAAGATAATTTAATAATTAAAATTCAAATAAATGTTGATGATCGTGAGGTTTTCGTATTTCTTCCGCTATGAATACCAGTCGTTTTATTATCTTATTTGTTTCATCGTCAAATATTGTCATTTGTGAAATTTACTGAGTATGGTGGTTGCTGTTTCATTTTTAAATAAAAAAAAATTACTTTTTACATCGAGGAACAATATTGAACCAATTTTAATAAGAAGACGTTAAGTTGCATAAATCTTATAAGTGAAATTCTTCGGATATACTAAGAGAAAAAAAAATAAAAACAATATGATTATTTGTAAAATTTAACAAATTCATTCCAGGACAAAGAAAATTACATTAAGATAGCGGGCAGGTGGGCAACAAGCTGCGCCGCCACCCCTTTCTGGATAGCAAATCCTAATCTACTAAAAACATAATCATGTCCACCCGGAGCCGAGACACTACTGTGAATAACCCGCTGGACCCTAGTCAGGAAACGGGTAGCCTCCGGTGCCAATGAGCCAAAGGTATCAAAAGCCAAAGGTACAAAAACGTGTTGGTTCTCCTCGCAGGCTTTAGCATGTTTTTCTACCTTCTTTGCCTCTGCTTTTCGGACCGCTTGCCCTGCAACAAAGCCACTATCCCTCAACCCAACTAGGGGAGATACACCCGTCAGGTCAACACAAGCATGCTTCCCCCCGGCCCACCCAAAGACAAGGAGATCTGCTGGTCGTAGGGTGGATCTCCCTTCTGCTGGATCCGAGAGGAAGTTTACAGGGGCCTCCTTCTTGGCTGAGATCCCAGCCCGTCTTAAAATGTCCCACAGAATGTCTCGAACCCAATCATGCCGATATTTAAAACCGGGCAACTCCTTACAATGAACCGCGTGTTCCCCGTATTCATCCAGGCAGGCCTTACGGCACATCGGACAGATGTCATCCTCCTGGTACATTGGGATCATCAGACGATATTTAAGAATGGCCCTGTATTCAATAGCGGACATGCTTTGGCCTAAACCTTCGATCGGGATAACAGTTAGGAAATCTTGGGCGTGGGGGGTTTGCAGGCATTCAATAACTGCCCTCTGACGGGGGGACAGACCAAAAACTTCACCCAGGTTCTGAGCGATTTTGCCATAAAGGGCATTCGCCAAAGTTTTCTGAGGCTTTGGGGGGGGGGGTGTCCTTGTTAGAAAAACCGCCAATATCAAAACCTGGGAGATTATTTGTGTATTTAGAAACATGCTTATTATTATTATTATTATTATTATTATTATTATTTTTTCAAATTCTATTTTTATGTCTAAAGCACTCGTTAAACGTGAAAATGGGTGCACAAAGCCACAAATGCATTAGGTATAACATTTGAATGAATCGATATATGTCAATTATTTCAATCATAACCCGACACACATAAATTCGGGTTAACTCGAACACGAGCTGTTTAACCCATATTTTTAAATAAGTCATACATGTTGACGAGTTATAAACGGGTTTTTAGGTTGTAAGTGGGTTATTGATAACATATTTAATAGTAAGTATAAGTATGACTAGTAAATAATATGATATGCAAAAACTAATACTATTATAACTATGTAAATAGAAATGGAAAAAAACAAAAACAAAACTATAATAGATTTTTTTAAAATACTTAAACGGGTTAATATGTCAACCCGTTTTTTATATGTGTCAACCCTAACCCAACTTGTTTTTTATACGGGTCGACCCGAACCTGACCCGTTTTTTAAACCTGTTTTTTTCGTGTCAGATTCGGGTTGGATTTTGGGTCGTGTCAAGAATTGTCGCCCCTAATTATAACTTAAAAGTTTATTAATTAAAGAACATAGTAGATGAAAGGTTTGTTTACCAAGGAGTGTGTGTAGTAATTAATAGGCTTGTAAACGAACTGAATGTTTATGAACTGTTTGTGAACTTGTTCTACGGGAACTTCGTTTATGTTCATTTATTTAATAAACGAACGAACACGAACAAATTTTTTTGTTCATTTAATTAAATGAACAAACATGAACACGCCATTTATTCGTTCATTTATGTTTGGTCAATTATGTTAGATTTGTATTCATTTATGTTTGTTTAATTATGCTTATTTGTGTTGTTTTATGTTTGTTAGATTATGTTCAAGTTTGTTTATGTTCATTTACGTTTGTTAACTGTTCGTTTAGGTTTAAACGAACGAACATAAATGAACACGAACATGGTCATTTTCTTAATGAACAAACACGAACACAAAAATGTGTTCGTTTATATGTTCGTGTTTGTGTCCGGTTAAAGTTACGCGAACAAACACAAACATGCCTATATTCGTTTTCGTTCGATTCGTTTAGTGCCTAGTAATTAAAGCATTGCACTCACTCAAGTGATGGGAGTTTTAATCCAGTAATGAACATTGTATAATATTAAGAGTAGAATTAATGCTAAGGGAGTTTGTAATTCTAAGAAAATAACATATTGTGATATATCCACACACTTAGTTATTTAAATGTACACGTTTTAAAAGAATCTCATAAGAGGTAGGTTTTTTTCCTTTTTCTAGAAATATTCCCACATGGTTTTGTGTAAATATTTTACTTTTGAGGCTAGTTTATATATGTGAAGTATTCTTTTTTTTTTTTTTTTTTTTTTTTTCATGTTTATCATTATAGACGTTTTGTAACTAGATTCTCAGAAAAGCATTGCTAGTAATCTAAGGGTAGCATAGAGTGGCGTATTTTTATAAAGTCATCCTTCTATGAAAAATAAATATTATGCCCCTGGTATATAAAGTCATCCTTTTGTGAACATCAAATATTATCTCCCTGGTTGTTGTAAGTAGAGAATAAAACTTTATGATTACTTTCCGGCCAATAACTTATAGTTCCACGAACTTATTTTAACTCTTTTAATGCCACAAATTTTGTATTTTGTAAATCTCCATGAACCATATGATTACCCATGTGAAACACCCTCATTGATAAATAACTATATATATAGGGGAGGGTTATCTTGAGAACGCTAAATATTGTGAGAACCGTGAGAACAAGTACAAAAATCAATCAAAATCAATTTTTTTTAATACAAATCCCATTATAATCAAAATACAACATTAATAAATGAATTTTCTTTCCAAATAAGTCATCTTTTCTTGCAAAAACACTTTTAAATTAACTTTTTACACATGTGTAAATGAAACAGTTTACACATGTATAAACAGCAAATTTACACATGTGTAAAAACAAATTATTTTCGTATACGTTTGAATTTTTACGCGTAATTTGTGTTTTTGAGATGGAATTTTAGTAATAAAGACAAGTGTAAAAAGAAATTTGGAATTTGAATGGTTTTAAATGGCGTTCTCACGGTTCGCACGAAATATAGGTGTTCTCAAATTAACTTTCCCCTATATATATATATAGGGTATGGTTCAATTAGGAACCAACCCTTAGTTAGAAACTTTAGGAACCAATCTCATCCATCCATCTTCAATGGCATGATGGTAAATATGTTAAACATTAATTAATTTTTTAATTAAATCAAGGGGTAATATTGTCTTTAGGTATTTGATTATTAATAGGTTATTTATTATCCATTGTAACTGACAAAACACCACAATAATATCATAATCATCGATCTTGTATCCTTCAACATACGTAAAGAATGTGCAGAAATCCAATGAATAGCAACAAATCGTATACATGTACGTATGAAGGTGTGATATTTCATTGTTATTCTTAATCAACCGTTTATATCATTGTTATTCTTAATCAATCGTCGTTTATTTTGTTTTCATAACCAATTCGTTTTGAAGTTTCTAGTTTTATCGATTTATTCTGATGATTTGATAAATATGATCCAAATATGTTATTGCTACGTTGTTGTTGATTTTAAGAAAAAGGGGTATTTGAAACCCTAGTAAAATATTTTCAGGCTGTTCGAGATTCGATTGTATGGGTATATTTTGAATATACACCTGTGTATACACAATAAACACGGATGTAGGATTTGCCGTTAACTATACATTGATGCATACAAGATAAAATATGAATAACAGCGAAGGGATTCGATGTAGAAAATGGTTTTTTAACGGCAAATTATAGCTACAAAAAAAAAACAAAATGTTATAACACAATGGTTTGTTAAAACAGAGATTCGATGAATATACACCTATGTAGGATTTTAGGTGTATTTGTTGAATATACACCTATGTATAGTTGGTTGAATTTTATGATGACAAACGACTTTTAGCATAAAAGCTACGTAATATACTTTGATGTATATATGTTGCATTTCATATATTTTATACACTGCTAAATATAATTAAACATAATATACACTGACGTATAGTTGTTGAATATTATGGTAAAGTATAATGTTTTTGTATCATTAATTGGACTATACACTGATGTATAATTGTTGAAATATGACTATACACTGACGTATAGTTGTTGAATATTATGGTACAGTACAATGTTTTTGTAGCAATGATTGGACTATACACCGATGTATAATTGTTTGAATATAACGATACTAAACACTGTTCTATAGCAACAATTGGATTATACACTGATGTATATTGTATGTATCCAAATATTTGTTTTTTATACAATGGTGTATAACTTTTGTTTTGGCTTTATATTATGTGTATTCAGGTGCTTCGAACGTTTCTGGTAAACCATACCATATAGGCTAGAGCTTACCTATGCTACGGTGGATAACGTCAAAGATTGTGGAGTGTTCTTGATGCGCCACATGGAAACATGGATGGGTATAACAAATGAGTGTTGGCATAGCGGCTTACCCGACGAAAAGAAAAAACTATCTTCGAAGTTGGCAACGCTTAGGAAGAAGTATGCAGCGAGGATTATGTCGTCGGAAGCAAATGAAGAGCGGCGTCGTATTATTGAGGAGGCGAATGAGCTTGCACGCTTGAAAAAGCAAAAGTTGATTTGAATGTTATTACAATGTTTATTCTGTATTTAAGTTGTTTAGTGTTTTTTGATATTTTTCTAAAACTTTTGTCATATCTACATCTTTGGAATGATATGCCTAGTTCACTTATGTTTTGGAAACATCAAAATTATTGTTAGTGGAATTGCGTGTTTATCTTGTATACATCAACGTATAGTTAACAAATATCCTACAACTAATAGTTAAGGCTATCAATCTAAAAACCAAGTATACATCAATGTATATTGTATATGTCATTTGTATTTACAACAATGTATAGAACACTAAAACATTGTTTAACACTATCAATGGTCAAAACATCTATATACACTTATGTATATAGATGTTTGTTATATTGACTAGTGTATTTATAAAACTTCTTGTTTGTGTTATGCTTCCATGTATATACATCAACGAACTATTACCTACTGTACGGGTGATATTATACAACGGTGTATATTGTATAATTATACATATTTTAAAGCTACTATAAAATAAATGTAGACAAACGAGTTCCAAAACCGGCTGCCTCTCCATAATTTTCATACATTATGATAGCTTCGTCCCACGTTCTAAACTTGGCACCTACAAATGGTTTAACATTGTCTGGTACAACAGGCGTCCAATATCTCGTCCCACCAGGAGACTCGTATACTTTGCTGGACAAGGAACCTACAATAAAAAAAATGCACATTAGAACTTAATTAACCGAACTTTAGTAAAAAATAGCGTCAGACATTCCATTTTATATAATTAATATACACCTGTGTATATTAATGTTATTGTTTCTGTACGCTTCAAAAAATCTTATTATATCATTACGCTTAAGCATATATACACTGGTGTATAACAAACACTAAACTAATCTAGACCTGTGTATAGATAATGTTAGTGTATCTGTACGCTTTAAAAAAGCTTATTGTATCTGTAAGCTTCAGGAAATATACGCTGGTGTATACCAACCTATTAAACTAAGAGGAAATCTTATTGTTTCTGTGTGCTTCAACGAATAACAATAAGTAATACACCAGTGTATAATTCCAATTTTGTACGTAAAAAAAGATGAACTGTATAATACAAAACAATTATTTCGCAAAAAATACACTATTGTATAATTCTGTGTACTTCGAAAACTGTAAGCCGAAAGTTGAATTTCGCAAAATCAAAACTGAATCCATAATACAAATCACAATAACTTGAATTTCGAACAAAAAGTAATTAAAAAACTAAAAAAAAAATACACAAATACCTTGATTCTCAACACTATTTAGCAAAAAAGGTTGTGATTGTGTATCATGATCCTCAATATCGTGAGAAACTGGTTGAATGTTTTCATGTATATGATTATTATCCATCACTTGAATATCTTAATCGATGGAAGCCGAAAGTTTTTCTATTGTTTCTCTTTGAAATCGAACGTGATTAAGATGTTGAGAGATTGGAGGAAGGCAATTGAATGATATTAGGAGGAAGTTATGAATTCGTAGAAAGAAGATGAATGCAATCAAACGTGTATTTATTAACTTCCATTTTTAAAACTTTTTTTTTTAAATTAAAATATAAAACATAATTGTTTAATTACCATCCTACCCCTAGATCAAGATTAAAAGATGAATGGCTCAGATTGGTTCCTAAGTTCCTAACTAGTACCTTGGTTCCTAATTGATCTTTTTCCTATATATATATATATATATATATATATATATATAGGCTATGTATCCTATGAAAACCTTATTGAGTTGTGAAAATTCTAGAAACCCATCCAATGGTTAGCATCCTTCCACATCTCCCTTCTTCTATATTTAACATAAGGGCAAGATGGTAAAATTACCCATCTTATTGACTGAGCATACACGCACCTTTTTGTACATGTCTGATGTAACATCGCAAAATTTTCCCCAAAATTTTAATACATAAAAAGCCCTTATATATATATATATATATATAAATATTTTTTTATTACACCTTTATCATTAATATTATACAAATGTGCCTAAGTCTTTATTTATCCTAACTCACAACTTATATACATACATAAATGTATATAAATAATAATAATAATAATAATATGATTCTAAATTCTTTTTTTTTCACATACAAGATTTTTTTTTTTAAATAAAGCCTTGAGTCAAATAGTCAAAGTCCTAGTCAAAGTCTTAGTCAAACAGTCAAAGTCTTAGTCAAATAGTCAATTCATCATAAAACCTTACTTTATGGTGTTGACCAATTTTAATGGCTAATTGACTCCAAAACTAGTATAAAAACCCACCTATGACCCATCATACTTTGCACCTCTAAATCGATTGTTTCAATCCGATTAAACTTTCCCTCATACCTTTCTTCTATAGTCTATTACTTCTACAATTGAAGCTTTGATTATAAGCTCTTGTAATTGGCGAATTGGAAGCTTGATATTCTTTCTTTTTCGTTTTCTTCAATTTGGACTAGCTACGTTGTTGAGTCTTTGGGATTCGCCTCGCATACATTCACAACACATTATTCTATTTTTTTTACGAGACATAACATTTTGCTAAGGTGAGTTTTACATAGCCCCTTTTCTATTTATCACCATTTTTGGGGTGAAACATGTTACAACATCATTTATGCAATTCAATCATCAATGTGTCCATGTGTTTTTCTATGTTGCATTATGTCTTGAACATGACTAGGGTAAGCACAATTCTAGCATAATCATTAACATTGATCAGCCGACGGTATACATTGATAGATCTATTGGACTGACAATCCCACCCGGATACGTGCCTCCTACAAAGGTAGCGTGGGTGTTTGTTACTGCAATATAAACGAGTGAACCATGAGCGTATGGGATGTACCACAATACAACAGTCACAAGGGTTGATTATGCACTCGATTTACTTCTAGTATGTTTTCACATATGGACTAGACTTGCCATGACACATGAATTGCACAACAATTTTATTCGATTATCAAAACCTATGTAATTCTCACCAACTTTTGTTGACCCAAAATATTTTCAACTTAACATGTTTCAGGTTCTACTTGTTTGAAGATTCGAATTAATGCTTGAAGATGTGTGCATAGTTTTATTCAATTTGATGTACGAATTCTTGTAGAACAATTGTATGTAATTTATTTAAATCATTTAATGAAATTTATTATTCACCATGAGCTACTGAACAATCATCAATACGTGACATCCCGATGTTTCCGCCATCGGTTGGGGTGTTACATCTGACACAAAAGTCCCTTTTACATAACATCTCTTTCATATATTCATATATCTTGTTTAAAATTTAATGCATTTCTCTCTCTCTCTCTCTCAACCCATATCCACATTCAACCTCATACCCATATGCTTTTATTAGATCTACAAGAACGCCTAACACCACCACCATTATCAGTTCTATAGACGGTTACGATCGACGATGTGTGAGTTAAGATCTGGTGGTTTCTTGATCTAGCAGTTAACAGTTTGGTTGTTAAATGATCTGGTGGTTTCAAGATCCAATAATGGGGTCAATTTTATGATGTTAATTTCATATCTATAGCCGAAATGATTCAGATCTATGGCCGAAGAGAATGGTCGGAACTTTAGATCTATGGCATATACAGGGAAGAGACAGGGAGAATGGTGGATATATTAAGAAATGATTTGGACGATTACAAGGTGGCAATGATACAGGAGTAGATCATCCAGGGAAGCACTAGTTGTTTACCATATGGGTATGAGGTTTAATCTATCATATGAATTATAGGAATTATAATCTATTATATGAATTTGCTATAAAACCCATGTTGTTTACCATAAATTTAAATATTGGTCTGGCTTTATTATATAGTCGGAAAAGAAAGATTTACTTGTGAATAATCCATAGTTCCTACGTATTTTCACATAAAGGACATTTACCCATTTTATTTTATTAAAATTATTATTGTTATTTTTCTTTGTTTTTACATTTTTTTAATGGTTGTGAAGATTAAAAAAACTAATTTTTTTCGTGTGTAAACCAAGATCTAATTTCTCTTATATTTCTATTTTTTAATTTGTGGGTTTGAAGATCTGTATAAGTTTGAAGATCCAGTACAAGTTTGAGAAAATTTGAAGATTCAGATTTGAAGATGTGTACAAGTATTGAAGATATGGTCGTTCCAAGTTTGAAGATGGTGCAGTTGGTAGATGTAACATTTTTACAAATGTGTTACATATATTACAATATTACTAAATGTAAAGTCAAGATGGAGTTGGGGCCTAATTCTTTATTTTATTGGCCAACAACTAAATGTAACCTGTGAAACTAAATATAACCATTTGTGTAAACATGTAACCTTTTTCAGTAAACATGTGAAACTAAATGTAACATTTTCTGGAAACAAGTGAAACTAATTGTAACATTTTCATTCATAAAGTTACATTAATATGTGACATCATCTCGTCAACCCTAAACCGACACATGTTATTAGAAGAAAATATGCAATTGAAATCATATATATCGATGACATATAACAATATAGTTACAAATGTAACGTTGCATGCTTATTACATACGCAACAATTGTTGTCTTGCTAAATTTTTTACTTTTAATTTTGAGCATTCTGCTAGGTACATATGTAGTATTTATGATAGACACATAGGTAATTGTAATTTTTGAACAACTAGACCAGAACCACACATTTTCTACAAATTCATATTGAAAAGAACCAAAAACAAAAATATCTAAAAAAGTGCTTAGAATCTGAACCATGCGTAATCATGAATCACTTTGTAATATACTTGCATTTCTTAAGTGTAACGATCCTACTTACGTATGTAACCTACTACATACATATGTGAAATTTGCTAGTAACATAATTAACATTGCAAATTACATATTGAACGCTTTTGGTACATGTTGCTACAACAAGGAAAATGACCGGGATTAGGTTGCGAGATGTTTAGGTTAAAGGGTTAGTGGAATATTAGGTTTAAGTTATGGTTAAGGGGATCCTCTGGCTCCTGGAATGGACCTGCACAAGGTAGCAAACACCGTTAGCCTTAACGCAGGAGGGGGTCTCCTGCGTTTGGACTCCGGCGTGAGAATAAGTATGTATTCTTTTGGAGTTAATAATGTAGAGAGTATGAGAGTAAGAGGAGAAGTGAGAAGTGTGTTGAATGCAAACCCAAGGGTCTCCTTATATAGGCAACATAAATCTGCCCAGGAGCTCCCTTAGGGTAGCATCCTTACTATACCTGGCCATGGTTGACTCTCTTTCAGCTGCCTGCAGTGAGACTTTACCCTTTTGGTGCATATTCAGCTTTTTCTATTTCCTAGGTGGACATGGAGCTGTGTGATGTTTTGTTTTATGCCAATAGTCAAAAGCTGAAGCACCTTTTTATGTTTCCAACATTTTCTACTGTTCACGTTCTGCTGCACAGCTACCATATGGCAGCCGTGCTGCCTTATGTTAGCGTTTCAGCTCCAGGAAGTTCTACAAACCTTAATACCTTTTTTACTTTGCTTTATTTTCTTGACAAGGGTTTTAGACGTGGTCGTTTTAGGACCCACGTCATCAGCCCCCCAGTCATAAGCATTTGTAAAGAAGTTATAAGTGCTTGTGACTTGTAAATTGTGTCGTTCCTCGGTAGCATCGTTGGTGGAACAGACCTGCGTGCCGAGGAGTTTAACGGACCCCAAGCTCCCTTATGGGAGCTGTAAAAATTGTGTCATGTCCTTGCTAATATTTTATTCTAACTCTTGTCCCTTCATTTAATTTTGTAATTAAATACTGCTTGCCATCATTACTTTTTAGGCGGCAGACCAATGTCCCATCAGCTGCTGCTCCGGCTGCTGATTTGATGGGCTATGCAGGCTGACGTCATCCTATGGGGAGATGGATGATTTTTGCCTTGGTAACCGTTTGTAGGTTATTTAATTTCAAATTTTTTGGACTTTAAAAGGGGAAAACCCCTTAATCCCTCATTTCATTCCCTTTTTAGTAAAACCACCTTCTCTTTCCCACGATTTCCACTCTCGCCGGCGTCCTTATTTCTCCTATAAAATCGGTAAGTGCCTCCTTTCCTTGTGCACTCTTGTTTCTGGTCGTTATGGCTAAAAGTGATCTTCTTTCTCAATTTACCCGTTTATCTAAGGCTGACGCTGAACAGTTTTGTTCGGAAATCGGTGTACCGTTGTCTTTTGAACCCTCCGTTCCGAAAGGTAAGACTCCGGTAACCTCTGTTCCTTCCGGTAAACTAGCCGTGTATACTCGTCAGTTTGATCAGGGTAATCTTCGATACCCTTTTTCTAGGTTTTTCTTAAATGTTTTGGAATACCACCAACTGGGTCTTGATCAATTGTGTCCGTCCGGTGTAGCCCGTATCATCCATTTTGAAGTAGTGTGTCGTTGTCTTGGCCATGAGCCTTCTTTGTCCATGTATCGTCGGTTCTTTAGGTTAGCCAAAAATGGAAACTGGTTTACCATTGAGAAAACTCAATGTGAACCAGCCCTGATTTCCAGTGTCATTGGCCTTGTGTCTACTTGGAAGGACAAATTTTTCTTTCTGAACTCTGATTTTCTTCCATTCACTGCTCCAAGGAGGTCTCCTGACACTTCTCTTAATGAAAAAGAGACTGAGTCTGACACCCTTGATCAGGAGTTATTGGAGAAGCTTCGAACCTGTCCTACCCGTCTCCGTACTTTCCCTGAGGATTTTCTTGTTATGATGGGTCTTAGTGTTAACTGGGATGACCCGGAGACAGAACCCGTGATTTATCACGGCGGGGAGGGTATGTGTTGTTGAGGTTTATTTTCTTTTGTCTCCTTTTTGTTCCTTTGTGACGTCTAATTCTTTGTTTTTCCTTTTTTGCAGAAATGAGCACTCTTGACTTCCTCGCCTTGGATGACATTACCGATGTTAAGTTCAAAGTTCGGACCTCTGCTGAGGGGAAGAATGTGGTGGTTAGGACCGAACATGTCCGTTTCCAGGGGGAATATACCAGCATTACCTCTTCTCCATCTGCTGTTGCGGAGCCATCAGTGAAGAGATCCATCAGTCTTCGTCGCTCCAGCAAGCGACTTCAAGGCGTTTCTTCTGGGCCAGGGAGTGTTCCTGCCATTCCTCTTGTTATTGAGGAGGAGGATGAAGATTCCTCACTGATTGCGTCTGCCATGGGAGGTATACCTGCCACCGGGAAGGGTAAGTTGACTTTGTCTTCTCCTAAAAAAGATGATGTTGTGTTTAAAAAGCCTAAAGATGTGGTAGCCAAGAGTGGGGACCAGAAGTTGTTGTTGTCAGGAGGCGAAGGAGGGGAGAGTTCAAGATCGGTTGCTGGTGTTAGTGCTGATGCTCCTGCCCCACAGGGTCAAAGTGAGGAGGTTTATGTTCCAAAGTGGGGTATTAAGAGTTCTGACTTGTTGAAGAGGCCTTCTGTCTGCAGAGATTTGATTGACCACTGTGTTCCTGATGCCGAAAGGGCTATGCACCGGGAGTGGACGGACAAGGACTTGATGAAGAAGATGTATTTCCACTTTGGGCAGTTCTTATCATTGTTTCCTGATGGTATGTCTAGGTGGGGTAGTTTATTGGTTCGGAGTGAGCAAGTGGAGGGAGCCTATGAGAAGCATGAGGGGGAATTGCAAAAGGTGAAGGAGGAGTTAACTAAATATGTTGCTCGGGAGAAGGACTTGGTTCATGAGTTGGCGGTGGCCAGGACTCAGCTTGGTTTTGAGAAAGAGAAGTTTGATAAGATGTTTCGTGGTCTGAATGATGAGAAGATGAAGGTAGCTGAAGAAAGGGAGGGTCTTGCTAAGGCCAGGGAGGCTGTTAGGCAAGAACTGGCTGGTGTGGAGAAGATTGGTGTGGAGTTGAGAGCTCAAGTGGATCGTCTGACCGAGGAGAGGGATTGGCTGATCTCAAGGGGGGTTCCCCGTTTTGTTACTAACTTGCTTCATTCCCAGGAGTTTAATGCTCCCTTGGCTGACATTTATGCCAAGGCTATTGCTTTCGGACGTCATGGGGGGATACAAGCTGGTTTCAAAGCAGCCGCTGAGGGTCAGAAGATCGAGGAACTTCCTGCCTTTAAGCCTTCTTCAGGTGATGAATTTGTGAGTGCAGTGAAGGCTATGGAGGTCTCCACCTATCCTTACATTGCAAACATTGCCAAGGCCTCCCATCAGCCTATCTCTTCCTTGCAAGGACTGGAGCCTGAAGGTTTGAAGAAAGAGGTTGCCGATGAAGTCTTTAATGCCTACGTGTCAAAGAGGCCCCTTCGGATCATGTTGGGGGGTGCTGATGGTGGGGAGGGTAGCTCGAAGCGTTTAAAGCCTGCTGGTACGTCTGATGTTTCTTGTTTGGAGCAGGTATTTGAAAACCCCTCCCCTATTCAAGCTTTGAAGGTTGACCCCGTCCCTCCTGCTGGTGAGGATGACCCGTTTGCATGCCTTGACACCGAGGATCTTTATGAAGATGTCGGGAACCGAGTTCTATCCTTCACTGGTGAAGATGATGCTGTGGATGAAACTGAAGACTCCATCACTCCATGACTTCATTATGTTTTAATCTTTCTATGTTATGTTTTGGGAATCTGATGTACTGAAAAACTCTTTTATGATTTGGGCCTACGGGCTTTTATGTTAGTGGAAGTGCTCCCCCTTTTAGGGGTGATGCTTTTAGTATTTAATTTCTGGTTGTGTTGAATATTTGTGCTTGTCGTTTATAGTGTTTGCAATGTCTTTAACCTTTTGCCATGAGGTGGATGCTGCAGTCACCCATCCCAGGCTACTGGGCCAAGGAACCGATGCAATGCTTATCCTATGTGACATCCGTCACTTTTATCCTATTATTATTATACATATATACATATATACATTTTTTTTCGCATCTCCTATATTATACGTCACATTTTATCCTTATAATAATAATAATAATAATAATAATAATAATAATAATAATAATAATAATAATAATAATAATAATAATAATAATGTTAGTCTAAGTCTTGAACCCAATTTGAGACCCACACCTCTAGCCCATTAGTCCTTTTTTTTTTTTTTTTTTTTTTTTTAAATGTTTCAGAGCCCATTAGGACAAACCCAACACATCAGGCCCATTAGCCCTCTTCCTTCTCCCTTTGTTTAAAAAAAAATAAATAAACAAAACAGCTCTGCCGGGACTCGAACCCGGGCAGAAGCTGTACAACCCTCACGTCCTGACCATCTGAGCTACACTTGAAGTTTGATTTAATCCTAACTTGAATAATATTAAAACCCTCTTTTCGCGCTGTTTCTTCTTTTCTCCTTTTCCTGTTCAATCGCTGCAACAAGGAATCACAAGGAAGCCTCAATCTGATCCGATAATCACGCTGATCAGTCAACCAAAACATCGAGTATTACGCAACATCATTCCTAAAACCATATCACGCGTGATTTAAACGCGTTGAATCGTTTGATTCGATATTAAAGACCATTAATAAACTTACCAATTGAGCTCGATTGAAAACCTTATAAATACATGTTATTAGTTCAATCAAACCTGCACAAACACACACATATATGCGATTAGTATAACCCCTATAACACTTTTCATTTCCAAACACCAAATCATCCAGAATTGAAGATTTTAGTTCGCGTTTGATCTTTTTCTTTGACTGAGCAAATCATAATCAATTCGTGTTTGTAAGTAGCATTTTTCTTGTGGGTTTTGTTCATCGGTCATCTACAAACAATAACCCTATGATTAATCGGGTTATTGTTTGTTAGATTTGATTATTGCATAAGCTAGGGCTCGTTTCATATTGAATTTGGGGAAGAACACATTAATCTGATACGTATATAATTTTTATGAAACAAAAATAACACAAACTACTCGTCCAGATCAGATGGTTAACACAAGCCTTACAAAACGATGGGTCACAGGTTCGAGCCCAAGGGTGGGCAACCATTTCATTTTTTTTACAAACCCCCTTTTCTTTTACATTTTTGCTATTAACTTTTAAAAATCGTTTTAAAATACTAAACGTGTTTTATAAATTCTACAAAAATTACCATATGATTTTCAAATGATAAAGTTCATCATCCAATTTTTAGTTTTTCAAAAATAATTTATTTAATATATATTATTAATAATACAAGTTTATTCATTTATATTTAAATTCTATAAAAATATCTAAACGATTTTATTAAATCTCACAAAAATTATCCTAAACTTATATATTCTTAAACATTCCAGAAAATATTTTTATTTCAGAAAAACCGTTCATATTATATTTTTAATTAATTTTTGTTAGTTTTAATCATAAATAATTCATAATAAATTCATTTTACAATATTTTTGTACCAAAATTTTACATAAATTATTTCTATTCATATGGAACTGAAATACAATTTTTAATTCAGAAAGTCTTTGATTTTAATATTTTTAGATATTAAAGTCATATTTTGACAATTTGAAATAATTAGATTAAATATTCTATTTTCAAGAAAATAATTTTATAAAAATTATTTTCATACTTAAGACCTTATGTTGTGACTTTATTCAACTTAAAATTTTACAAAAAGACTTTTGTTTATTTATTCATTAAATTTCTCATAATTAATAAACAATTTGTTTAATAAACAAATAAACGTTTATCCCTAATTCGAAGCCCTAGAAATACATATATCCTAGAGTTATTTCCCTTACACATTATCGAATACTTTAGGTTGATCATTTGGGAGTAATCTCAATTCATATTTCGTTGTCCAAGTTCAATTTCAAGTTATTACGTAAACTGTGAGTATTCCTACCCCCTTTTTGCTTTTATACATTTTTGGGGTGTTACATGTACACTATTACAATTTCAAATACAAGTTTACATTTTTACAATACAATTCTAGTACTATGTGCATTGCTTACAACGTGCTTTATGCTTAGACAATACATGTGGATTACATTTGTACTTAGTGAAATCATTAACATGGTACAAGCCGACCTTAACATTGGATAGCGCTATTTGGATTGACAACCCGCCTAGATTGATTCTCCCCCTTTTTCATCGGAGAATCCGTGGCCATTGTTAAGTTATCACCCATTTATTGGATGAGTACACCGCCGTTCATACAGTACATTATACAGTCACAGGATTGATTTCGCTCATTTGTATGAAACATAGTTTACATATTTGCACTGTAGCTTGCACTTGAATTGTATAACTTTTTAACCTACTACATATATCAAAACTAGGAATGCTCACCAACATTTCATATGTTGACCAAATCTATTTTTGTACATGTTTCAGGTGCAGTTTGATCTAGTGCTTTAGCAAGGAACATTTAGTGCCTTATATTAATTCAGTTATTTCAATATTTACATTTCATTTAGACAATGTATTTTCCATTTCCATGTAAGACAATTTTGATTATTCAATAATATTTACATTTTAGTACCATGAGCTTTTGAACAATCGTCACTACGTGGCACCTCGATGATTCCGCCATCGGTTGGGGTGTTACATCCTATCAGCTTTTTAACCTTTCTTATAGGTTATAAAATGTTCGTTTTAATCCCAGGTTTTTTAAGTTGAAGAACCGGGGCTATGTTTAGCCTAGGGGGTTACTTGTAACCTGTTATGAACATGTTCGAGCTGTCTTGGTGTGAGGAGCTCACCCTCTTTCATGGGTTTAGGTATTCCAACTAAAGGACTTGTCCCATGGAGTTGTGGATTGTATTAGGAACTCACCCTGTATACAGGGAGGTTATTACCCTCATTACCTGTTGAGCAGTTGTGGCCTAGGAGCTCATCCCCATTTCATGGGTAGGTATAGCGTCGGATCCCACGGAGCCTGGTTAGGAGGGGCTCACCCTTTGATAAGATAAGTGACAAGTGAACTATGATTTTAAAAAGAAGGTTCATTCATTCATTAGCTTTTTCATGTGGCTTACATCGTAGCATTACAACCGTTTAAACATAGAATCGTTTCAAATGCTTATCACTCCAGTGCCTCGGGACCATGTTGCCGTTTGGGTCAGCTAGCTTGTAGGATCCCCCTTTGTGGGCTTCCTTGATGACGTAGGGACCCTCCCATCGGGGACCTAGCTTCCCTACGCTCTGCTGTTTGCTGGCCTCATTGCATCTTAACACGAGATCCCCTGGTTTGAAGACTTCCTTTCTAACCCTTGTATTGTAGTAGGCTTCGAGCTTTTTCTTGTATCTAGCTTCTCTGATGGAGGCTTGATCTCTCGACTCTTCCAGGAGGTCCAGGTTGAGTAAGACCTCCTTTTCGTTGTGTTGTGCATCTCGTCTTGTGCTTCTTCCTGAGCTTACCCCAATTTCAGCTGGTATGACGGCCTCGCTTCCAAAGACTAAGCTGTAGGGTGTTTTCTGGTGACTTGTCTTCTCCAAGGTTCGGATAGCCCAGAGAACACTTGGGAGCTCGTCCACCCATTTCTTGCCGTACCTCCCCAGCCTTGCTTTTATGCCTTCCACAATGCTCCTGTTCATACGTTCAACTTGTCCGTTGGACTGGGGGTAAGCTACAGAGCTGAAAACCTGTTTGATGCCCAGCTCGACGCACCAGCTGCTGAACGGCTTGTTGGCAAATTGCTTCCCGTTGTCGGTTACGATCTCTCCTGGTAGGCCATATCTACAGATTATCTGTTCCCATACGAAATTCATCACATGTTTCCCTGAGATGGTGGCCAATGGTTTAACTTCCGGCCACTTAGTGAAGTAATCAACTGCCACTAGGAGGAACTTCAGTCTTCCCGGAGCTAGTGGGAAGGGTCCCACTATGTCCATCCCCCATTTGTAGAAGGGCCAGGCAGAAATGACGGGCACAAGATCATGTTTTGGGCTGGTTTTCACCGGCGTTTGCAGTTGACAGGCTTCACATCTTCTGATTGTCTCGAAGGCATCCTTATGCATGGTTGGCCAATAATACCCGAGGTTCATGAGCTTAGATACCACGGAACGAGGACCGGCATGCATTCCACATACCCCTTCGTGTACCTCCCTGATGAGGTAATCACTTTGATTGGGTCCAACACACCTGAGCAGGGGTGCCAAGTATCCTTTCTTGTAAAGCTTGCCTTCCTCGATCGTGTATTGCCTTGACTTGATGACCAGCCGCTTTGCTTCTTGCTCGTTATCTGGCAGCTTTCCTTCTTAAAGGTAGGACACTATTGGGGTCATCCATGTGGATTCCGTTTCGGTGACTATGTCTTGGACTTCTTCGTCATTGATGGAGGGTTCCTTAAGTACTTCGACCAGAACTTTCTTCGTTAAGTGAGCAAACGTTAGGGAGGCCAGCTTGCTTAGGGCATCTGCCTGCTTGTTCTTAGTTCTCGATACTTGCTCTAGTGTAAAGGTCTTGAACTGTTGAATCAGTTCTTTGACCTTATCCTTGTACTTGATCATCGAAGGTTCTTTAGCGGTGTACCCCCCATTCACTTGTTTGACTACCAGGTTCGAGTCAACAAACACCGTTAGTTCTTGAACGTTCATGCTTCTTGCTAATCTCAAGCCGGCCAGCAGGGCTTCATATTCAGCAACATTATTGGTGCAGGGGAAATCCAGACGGAGGGCATAAGTGTATTCAGTTCCGTGAGGGTCTTTAATGACGAGACCAGCCCCGGAACCTTCTACACTTGAGGCTCCATCAGTGAAAAGGCACCACTTCCCCTGGAGGTTAGGCTGCTCTTCCTCAACCTCATTCATCTCCTCTTCTGTCTGCAGGATGGGCAGCTCAGTTAAAAAATCGGCGAACACCTGCCCTTTGTAAGCCCTTCTTGGCACATACTCTATCTTGTGTTCTCCAAGGCCGACAGCCCATTTTGCCATCCTCCCTGAATCTTCCGGCTTTTCGAGGATGGATCGTAGGGGTTGATCAGTGATCACCTTCATTGGGTGAGCTTGGAAATACCGCCTTAGCCTCTTGGCGGTATGTACTAGTGCCAACACAAGCTTCTCCATGGGAGCGTAATTAATTTCAGCGTCTTTGAGAGCTCGGCTGATAAAGTAAACAGGTATCTGTTCTTTTCCCCTATCAACAAGGAGGACTGAGCTTACTGCTTCAGATCCTGCAGACAAATAAACTGTTATGACTTCCCCCTTTTTAGGAGCTGCCATTTCAGGCAGGGAAGCTATGTGTTTCTTGAGCTCCAGGAAGGCAGCCTCTGCCTCCTTGGTCCAATGGAAATCCTTCTTATCAATACAATTTTTGAGTGTTTTAAAGAAAGGTAAGGATTTCTCCGCGGACTTAGGTAGGAAACGTTTTAAGGCAGCAATCTTACCATTGAGGCTCTGCACTTCCTTCTTCGTGGAGGGTGACTTCATTTCGAGGACAGCTTGGATCTTGCTTGGGTTTGCCTTAATGCTTTGCTTCCCAACTATGTGGCCAAGGAATTTTCCTTCCTCAAACCCAAAGGAGCATTTTACAGGATTAAGCTTCATGTTTATGGCCCTGAGGTTGTCGAATGTTTCTCGGATGTCTTCGATCATTGCCTTCCCAGACTCGCTTTTAATGACCAAGTCGTCTACATAGGCTTCCATATTTCTCCCAATCTGTTTTGAGAAGGCCTGATCCACCAGCCTTTGATAGGTTGCCCCAGCATTCTTCAAGCCAAAGGGCATCTTTCGGTAGCAAAAAATCCCCTTATCAGTGTGGAAGGCAGTCTTCTCTTCATCTTCCTGCTTCATTTGGATCTGGTGGTACCCCTTATAGGCGTCCAGGAAGCACTTGTATTGGAAACCGGTGAGAGAGTCTACTTTCCAATCGATTTCGGGCAGCGGGTAGCAGTCTTTGGGACAGGCCTTGTTTAGATCTTTGAAATCCACACACATCCTCCAGGAACCATCTTGTTTAGCTACCATGACTGGATTAGCCACCCATGAGTGGTACTGTACTTCCCTCAAAATCCCTGCTTCTACTAGTTTTTCAACCTCTTGGCAGGCAGCCTGGCTCCGGACAGGTGCCAGGCTCCTTTTCTTCTGGACAACAGGCTTGTAAGAGGGAGCTATGTTGAGGGAGTGTTCTGCCAACCTTCTGGGAACTCCAGTCATGTCCCCGGGACACCAAGCAAATTCGTCTCTGCTGTCCTGCAAAAGATTAATTAGTTCAAACATAACCTCATCAGGGAGCAGGTTGTTTACTTTCACGGCCTGCTCCGGATAGGCAGGGTTTATGCTAACGTCCCGGACGGGATCACTGGTTGGTGCTTTCATCTTCCTGGGAGCTTGCATTTCTTCCACGGAAGCTATTAGAAGAGCTTCCTCTGTTAGTTTTAGAGTTGCAATCCCATTGGGTGTTGGGAGCTTCATGAGACCATGTGTTGTCGAGACCACTGCTCCGAAGGTCGCTATGCCCATCCTCCCAATTAGGACGTTATAGCTGGAAGGGTACCTGATAACAGAGAAGGTCAACTCTTCTGTCCTTGACAGTGAAAAGATGACGATGTTACTTGAGAGGTACCTGATAACGGAGAAGGTCAGCTCCTCTGTCCTTGATAAGTCTCCGTCCCGGAAACAGACGCTAAGTGTGAGCTTCCCTAGGGGGTGTACCCGTTCCCCTGAAAAACCCACCAAGGAGGCGTCGGACGGTTTGAGTTTGGACTTGATCTCTGGACTCAGTGATTCGAAACACCTTTCGTACATAACCTCAGACGAGGCACCACAGTCCATGTATACCCTGTCTATAGGGAAGCCATCTAGTTCTGCTTCCACTATTACAGGGGTGATGATCAATTCGTCTGGTGCTGGAGGGAGGCAAATGTACTGCTTGTTCCAAGGCTCGGTTCGGGCTCTCTTGATCTGCTGAGGTCCCTCGTGCCTAACCATGTTGACCTCCTTGTCCTTCCTCCCCTCATCTTTCCTTCCCTTGATGTCCTTAATCAGGTGGGCCAATTCCCCGGACTTGACTGCCTCTTCTATTCTCTTTTTTAGTTGATAGCAATCATTCGTGTGGTGTCCAGTGTCGTTGTGGAAAGCACAATGCTTGCTGGTATCTCTCTTGCTAGCCGGTTTAGATAGAGGTCGGGGAGGTCGGAACGTGTATTTGACTTCTTCGGTGGAGAGTATTTCCTGAGGGGTCTTGGTTAGGACGGTGAACACGTGCCTTTCTTTCTCTTGATGCCTTCCAGGTCTGGGAGACCGTCTCCTTTCTTCATTTCTTCTTGGTTCGACAGGCCTTCCAGATCGCCTCTCGTTGTAGGGTTGGAAGTTAGTTCTTCGGGAGCTTGTGGAGCTGTCTCTCCAACTTCCACGATCCCGTTTTCGGTTATCCTGCCGAGTGAGAGCCTCCTCCCCCCGAAGGAAGGCCTCGGCTCTCTCGAAAGCTTCTTCCATGGTTTGAGGAACGTCTTCATGAAACCTTCTCAATAACTTTTTAGGGCGGATGGCCCCCATGAATCCCGAGACTCGAATCTTTTCGGTGGCTCCACTATATTGCAAACCTTCTCTCTTGTATCTTTCTATGAAGATTCGGAGGTCCTCATGCTCCCCCTGCTGAATTTGGTACAGTATGGCAGCGTCTTTGGTGCACTTTCTCAAGGGATTAAAGTTGGAGGTGAAGCTCCTTCGTAGGTCATCAAAGGATGAGATGCTGCGAGCAGGGAGACCACAAAACCACAAGCGGGCAGGACCTACCAACGTTTGCATAAACATGTGGCAACACTCGGCATTATTCCACTTTTCTACAGTGGCTGCTCCGGAAAAGACATTTAGATGGTCGTCAGGATCCTCGGTTCCGTCGTACGTCTTTACGTTGGCCGGCATTTTTATCTTGTTAGGAAAGTCAAAATGTGCTATGTGCTCGGCGAAGCATTCTAGTGACTTGGGACGGTATGGCTCGGAGGGTATAGCCCCGGTTCGGGTGTCAACTGTGGAGGCTTGGATTTGAGGCTGGGGTATGCCTCCACCTTGACCCCCCTGGAGAGCCGTTGCCGGTATTTGGTTTAGAGGAAGTGGATACTGCCACGGGTATCCCCCGGGCCATGTGGGAAAACATGGTGCCATATAAGGTGCGGGCTGAGGCTGGGAGTAATTGAGGTACATCGCCGCTGAAGATGCAACCAGCCCTCCTACATAGCCTCCGGCTCCTGCCAAGGAAGCAGCCACGGCACTACTAGCTAAAGGTAGGGACCTTAGATCTTCTGCAAAGGATAGGGGTGTTGAGGATGACAGGGATACGTGTGTGGCTTCCATCACCTGCTCTGCTGTGTACTCTTGGACCCCGGGAGAGAATACGGTTCTGCTAGGGCCTTCCCCTGAAAGAAGACCTCCTTGACTGTTTAAATAAGGGTGAGGACTTGTTTCAATACGTTGAGTTGTAGAGGAGGTAGTGGTCCCCCACAATGGAGGTGAAGGTGAGAGGGTAACTGTAGGTTCTTCATCATAGGACAGTCTGACCTTTACACCTCTGGACCTTTCTTCCCGTACATAACCGTTTAAGAGGTCTCGGAGTTGCAAGAAGTTTCTTCGTACTCCCTCCGGGGTGATATCCATCCGTTCAACGGGTAATAACACGTCATCTCTAGGAGATGCATAAGCAGCCCTCGAGGCTGGTGGAGTTTGATAGTTTAGCATATCTCCTAGAGACGGTTCGACGCATGGTCCGTCCGTTCCAGGTGTTCCGAGGCCAACAGCGTCACCGGAGGTGTGGCTACTAGCCGGAGTTTCTTGAGGACCCCCGTCTTGGCGGTTATCTCCGCCGGTCATCACAAAAAGAGGTTACTTAGGAACAAATGGGACTGAAGGACTTTCAACAGCTTTGTTCAAAGTAGCGACAGCCCCACGGTGGGCGCCACTTGTTGCTACAACAAGGAAAATGACCGGGATTAGGTTGCGAGATGTTTAGGTTAAAGGGTTAGTGGAATATTAGGTTTAAGTTATGGTTAAGGGGATCCTCTGGCTCCTGGAATGGACCTGCACAAGGTAGCAAACACCGTTAGCCTTAACGCAGGAGGGGGTCTCCTGCGTTTGGACTCCGGCGTGAGAATAAGTATGTATTCTTTTGGAGTTAATAATGTAGAGAGTATGAGAGTAAGAGGAGAAGTGAGAAGTGTGTTGAATGCAAACCCAAGGGTCTCCTTATATAGGCAACAGAAATCTGCCCAGGAGCTCCCTTAGGGTAGCATCCTTACTATACCTGGCCATGGTTGACTCTCTTTCAGCTGCCTGCAGTGAGACTTTACCCTTTTGGTGCATATTCAGCTTTTTCTATTTCCTAGGTGGACATGGAGCTGTGTGATGTTTTGTTTTATGCCAATAGTCAAAAGCTGAAGCACCTTTTTATGTTTCCAACATTTTCTACTGTTCACGTTCTGCTGCACAACTACCATATGGCAGCCGTGCTGCTTTATGTTAGCGTTTCAGCTCCAGGAAGTTCTACAAACCTTAATACCTTTTTTACTTTGCTTTATTTTCTTGACAAGGGTTTTAGACGTGGTCGTTTTAGGACCCACGTCATCAGTACACAAATAACATTATAAGTTACATATGTAAAATGGTAACTCTACTTAGACCTAAAACGTCTAGCGGAAAAGACCTTGATGCACAAGAATTGTCGCTACAATTACATTTCGAATAAATTACATAGAAGTAAGATATTTTCCTCGTTCCCCATTTCTTCCTTTCCTGCAAAAAAAAAAAAAAAAAAAAAAAATCATAATTTGTTTAATCATAAATTGATTATTTTCTAAGGCATATACCAAATGTATGTTATTACTGTTGTTAATACAAAGATAATTAACTTCCAATTGATATCATAATTTATAAATGATAGATAAGCATAAAAATAAACATTCTATAAAACCACAAATGGGTTTCGTAATGTGATAAACGCAAACTATACAAACTTGTGGACCAAAGTTTTTTTTTCCTCTTTTGGAATATGTAATGAAACATGTTTCAAAATCAATAAACCAAAAAAAAAAGTGAAAACCATTTACTAATAGTCTATTACAAAATTAAAAAAAAAAAAATACTATGCAATCAGGTTAGCATAAGGTATATGTACAACTAAGGTATACACAAGTTTGCAAAGCCAAAAGTATATCTTTTAAGCATAGACACTCCCTGTGACATCCGTCACCTCCATCGTTAATCAATTAACAAATTTTGTCCCTACACTTTTCGACGTTCTCAAATTTATTAAAACGTGAGTTACTTTTAAATTTTTAATTTAAACGTGAAAAGTTTAACAAAAGTTTGAGGAAATATCAATTGTTTTATTCATTTCGTTTATAAAAAAAATAAGTTTATTAAATAAGTGAAAAAAAAATTTAAGTTTATAAAGTTGTCAAGGCATTTTGGTTAATTATCTTAACTTGGTTAGTGTTTTACTAAAGAAACTTGACTAATTTAAACTAGAGGGACTGTTCTTGCCACATTTTGAAAGTTTTAAACTCAAAAAAAAAAAACAACAACTCTGTCTCCCTCTAATCTTGTTCCGGCCAGAGAGGCTCGCCGCCGACGAGTCTCCGGCGTGCCCCAAATCAGTTTTTAACATGAAATTAGCGCGGTTTAATGGTCTTCATACGTTTCTCCACGCATTGTAACGTATTACCCTCAATAATATCAAGCAATAAACGAGTTTCAATGGGAATTAAGGCTTGTAACCGTCGACATTTTAAGATCAAGATTAAACGCCATTTTCCTCGATAATTTTATAAATTGGTTACTGAAGTTCGTCCCCAATCCTTTACACTCTTTAAACCCACGAAAAACACAACATATAAACGTCCAGAAACCTCTAATTCGGGGCTTGAAGCATGCGACCTGTCCGAGCCTGGTTCGATCATTAACCATGTCTGTAAGTCCAATTTTCTTGTACCATTTTGTTAGTTAGATCCTCATTTGTAAAACCCCCATGGTTCGCGTGATTAACAGTAGTCAATTAATGGTCAATTGTTTTGTGGTTAGGGTTAGGGTTCTTGGAAGTTAAATTGGGGAAGATGACACTTTTGATTTATCATATAAATATATTTTGATTTCATATTATTCACAACCCAGACTTGTAGTCTGGTGGTTTGTGTCTGATGGTACCACTGGATGCACACGAGTTCGAGTCCAGGCAGGGACATTGTTTTTTTTTCTTTTCTTTTGTTTCTTTTCAGGTTTATTTATTGTTTTTTTTTTGTTACTAGTATATTAAACTCATATAACACACACAAACTTCTAATATTCATAATAAATCCATTTTTGCTCCAAAAATTATAAAAATTTAGGAGTAGCATCTTGACACCATAAAGAAAATTACCACACTTTTATTTTCTGGAAAATGTTTTATTTTTATATCTTTATTGAATTAAATTGTTTTAATCATATTTAATTGATTAAAAATTCATGTTTTATGATTTTAATCTCAAACTTTTTGAGAAATTATTTTTCACCATCATGAACTGAAATAAAAATATTTGGTTCAGAAAACATTTATTTTTATTAATTTTTCTATTTTTTCATTTAAACATGATTTAATCTCATTAAATCAGTTTTAAATATAAATAAGTTTATAAAAATTATGGGAAAATTATTTACATTTGTTTACATCAGAAATCATTCATTTTCTATAAAACTAGGATTTTTGGATCATGTATGGTATTATTAGTCTTATTTACGTTTAATTAGACATAATAAAACATTTATTTATTTATACAATTTAAACATCTATTTTATAAATATTTTTCTTATAAAATAGAAATACTCATATGGTTTAATGTCTTTATTACCTTTTGTTGGATCATTGTGTAACTCAAAATTATTTATTTATATATTTATGATTATTGTATTTATTTTAATTTAGTTAAAGTAATTAACTAAATTATTTTGTCTTAATGATTTAAAACATATTTTTACCTAAATATTCAATTGGTAATAATTATATTACCTAAACCACATTTACAAACTTTGATATATTATTTGTGATATACAACTTTTACGTTAACGCGACTTATCATTAAAACTCTAATTCCCCAAATCGACTTAGCAAACCCTAATGCCTTAGACCCTAGTGACCTTAGACTTTTTAGACACTTCCTTATTAGTACTCTTATACATTATAGGTTGAATTCTTCGGAATTCCCATTACTTAGCTCACGACCGCTTAAGTTGGATTTTGATCGCTTTCGCAAACTGTGAGTATATCTTTCCCCTTTTACTGTCTTACTATTTTGGGGTGACTCATGTACTTACTATCAAGTTTTTATTTCTTTTACTAAATGCAATTCTCATGTGTGTTTGCTTATGTCATTTCTTGTATCTATGACCTGTCAAATCATTAACCGTTGCGGCCTGGCATTTCAATGAATAGTACTATGGTTTATACCCTTGTGACTCTGTTGAGAGTCCTTGTCATTGCTATGTATTACATTACTACTAGCGCATACTATATATATCTGCTTTCTTCTCTTAGGGTTGATTTGACCCGGATACCACTTATTACATAATTGCAAACAGTATACGACACATGAATTGCTAAACACTTTTCTACTATATTTATTTAAACAGGGTATGCTCACCAATACATTTTTGTATTGACCAAATTATTTTGTACATGTTTCAGGTTGTTTTTGAGATGCATCCTTTAAGCTTTCGGATTTATAGTTAGATATTGATTCATTGTATTTCAATTTAGTTGGCAGTTAGAATTGTTGTACTTCATTTCAATGTAATAAATTATTTAATCAATGAATTCAAAATTTACACTTTAGTCCATGAGCTATTGAATAATCGTCACTACGTGACACCTCGATGTTTCCGCCATCGGTTGGGGTGTTACACTCACCTAGGGAGGCGTAACCAACTAACCATAAGATCCGACAACCACCAATCCTGTCTCCTTCTTCTTCACCATCATCCTCGCCAACTGTTCTTCGACATACAATGATTTGGTATCAGAGAAAGAAATTAAGGTCTTTCTGATAGAGAGAAAATGAAACTTATACTAGTAATCTTAGTATTCTAACGAGAGAGATGAAGAGTTTTTCTGATGAGAGAAAGATGAAATTTGTTTTAAATTTCTTTAGTCTTATGGGGTGAAGCAAAGTATCAGACTTTGTCAAAATCAATTGAAATGATGACATTACTTTTACCAATATCCATAAAAACACTTTACCCATATTACCCTTCCAGTTCATACAAAGAAAAATGATACGTCCTTTATAATATAAAATAACTTGGATGGATCCTACCCATTGATGAAGGTTGATCAACGGTCTGTATATGGTTTCTAGAGTTTTCACAACTCAATAGGGTTTTTATTTTAGCCAAACCCTATATATATATATATATATATATATATATATATAAATTTATATAGGGATGAAAATATTATTATATTTCACATGGTTAATCCTTCACTAGCAGTTTTAGATCGAATGACCTGCAAACACGAGTATGATTTGGGTAGGGAGACGACTACACAAGGTAGCAGTTTATGACAAAAACGTGGGTGAATGGGGATACTATCAAGTGATAGCTCTTTGGGTTAGCAAAAAGTGTCATCTACATTAGGGATATGATCCCTTATATAGAGGTAGACGTATGCCACCATTACCCTAAACCCTAATCTTAGTGGGCCGAAGCCCGATTAGGGTTGTCTCCACTACCCTTAGTTATATTAGTAAGGTAGTTATGAAGGGCTAAATATATGGAAAGGATGGAATGGTTACCGCCTTTACCGCCATGCGCGCGGATTTTGCTCGTTGATTGATGCATGGTTATTGACCATGCATGATATGCGCGTGTGATGTCCCGCGCATGGGCTCCTTCTGCGCAGTCTTAGAACCGGGTTTGGGTATGACCACTAGTCGGTTTAGTACCCAATCCCATCACATATATTATAAGGGGGAAAACATACAAACACCATGTTTTCTTCATATTCACCACAAACAAGTGGATTTCGTATTTATAATCAAAATTAGGGCACAAGGGGTGCTCCACTGAACATGTTTTCACTTCACTGATTTCTACCAATCCTGCACTGTCACATCACTTCACTGAAACACTTTTTTATAGGCAGCACTCCACTGATTCCTTACTCAACTATCAATTTTTTTCACACATAATAATAATAATAAACACCAACAGTGGTGTTATAAAACAACCACCAAACACAAAAGTCAAAAATAACAAAACAAAAGTCAATATATTTAACACTATAACAGTGTCATCTTCTTCCCAAAACCAAACCTGCACCTTCTTCATCCTACGCTTATGCTACTTAGAAGGGTCAATTTCTAAAAAAAAAAATTGTGTGAAAGTTTGTGTCACATCCGTGAACCAGCACGGTAACTAGAACCAGAAAATGGTTCACGGGAGCACTACCAGCATTGGTGGCGACGGTGTTACCGTGCTGATAGTGAGATACCCGTGACCAATTTTGGTAGCGCCCCGTCCCCTTAGTTTTGTTTGAGTCGATTATGTGTTTTCATTTTTAGATTCTGGTTTTATAATATTAGTTCATAGATTTCTTTGGTTTTGTTTCCGCATATGACAAGTTTTAATATTATATCTACCTTTCAAAGCTATCATCTATTTTGACCCGTTGTTATTTTAATGTCACGGATCATTTGTGTTCCATTGTTAACAACTAGTAGGTTACCCCTCTTCGTAGCGAGAGTTCGGTCTGTAATGGTTTTATTATCACGATACTGACACAGCTTGAAATAGCAATCGAAAGCAGGGGCGCAACTTCATGGGGGCGCCCGACCCCTGAAATTTTCGCTCAGAAGTTTTGATTATATAGTATTCGTATAATTTTTTTTTTGGTATATATGATTTCCACCCACGTAACCGGTGACTTCCCACCCCCAATATTTTTGTTCAAGCTTCGCCACTGATCGAAAGAGATACACCCAAAAGAACATAGATTAACACGTTGTGGACCATAAAAATGAACGTCAGTAATGGTACCAATGTTATTCGACTAATACCGCTTTAACTCGACATGGTAAGTTAAATTGATTTTTATAGTAATAATAATACATAGAAAGGAAAAAAGTAATAGAAAAAAAAAACCTCGAAAATATTAAGGAACTAATATAAGAAACAAAGGTTCAAATAGCTATGTATAATAATACTAAAACAATATAAGATCCTATTAACTAAAGCCACATAGATTAATACTGTTCACAATTTGAATTGTTATTATATAGAATAGAATGTGTTCATGGATATGATCAATTTTATAAAATTGCATTCGATACCTTTGGCTCTTTGGCACCGGAAGTCATCCATTTCCTGACCAGAGTTCAACGGGTTCTTCATGGTAGTGTCTCGACTCCGGTGGGGCATGGATTCGTTTTTAGTAGGTTAGGGTTTGCCGTCCAAAAAGGGGTGACGGCGCAACTTGTTGCCCGCTATCTTGATGTAATTTTTCACGATTATGTGCTAATAGATGTCACTGGTAATTTTGAAAATAACAAAATAAATGTCCATATATAAATTCTAAAAAAGAAGAAGATAAATATCGATTCTACACTACGAAAAATGCGTTTATGATGATTTCAAGATGAAAAATAACTAGAAATGAAAAAGAAAAATTGATGGTTATCCATTGCTAATTGTATCAAAATAACGACGAATCAAAATTTGTTGACAAATCACTTTTGTTAAGCATGATTACTAACAACGCGAGCCATTCTTTTTCATTGTCGAAAGCACTATCACATGTATAATAACATGTTCATATTTGACGTCCATTCGGTTTCTCTCCCTAAGAATGTATGTTTCCTTATTTCGCTCACAATCATCCATACCACTATACCAGTGATATTAATGGAAGATGAAATGTAAAATTTGTTAAATATACGAACAGGAAAGTACATTGATGGTACATGTAGTTACCAAAAGTTTGAATTTAGTCTCTAACTTTCTAAAACTACATAGATGGTTCAAGTTAAGGCTAAATTTATAAATTTATTATAAAGTGCAAATCACATAGACTTTTTTTATAACTTATGGACCTTTAATTACTTTTGACAAAAGTTGGAAACTAAATGATTTACAAAGTGTAAAGCACAAGGACCATTTGTGTGCTTTTGTAAAGCTAGGGACCAAGTCTAAAATTTGTGTATATCGCAAGGACTATTGATGTGCCATCATTTACATATGTTTTATATGGGTATTTGTCCTCCTTTTTACACATATATTATGCTTTTATTTTTAAAAAACATAGCTAAATCGTTTCTAAGAGATAAATGTAGGTTTTTTTAAACAAGCAAAAAGGAGCGGAAAAAGCACTAAAGGAAGGAAATTGAAGACTTCGCATACTGCAGCGGATGTTGCACAGTCGTGCTCCCAACAAAAACTGCCAGAAAGGACTTCTAGTACCAAAAGTATGTACCTTCTTATTAAAATTTTAATTATTACAATGCCATGAAATTAACAACTTTAATCCAATCCGATCATCACAAATTCGAAATCCGGTATATGTTAGCTAAATGAACCAGTTTGACTCTTTCAACTCTAAAATAAAGTTCAATTGCGTATGAACTTAATTCGCTAATTAATACGTATATGAATCATGAATATGCAAGTGATAACAGCTTAAAAGCAAAATTGCAGGATGATGAACTTATGATGATGATCACTGTTTTCACCCTTGGAGAATCTTGTGAAACCATTTCAAGTTAACACATTTAGCTGGTTACAGTTAACTTTGGGCCACCTTGGACCATGACCCTTTCAACCCAGTGTTCGCTTATTAGCTAAATATTATGATTGTAGCCATGACCCAAAACATATAGGGGGGGGGGGGGGTCTATAAACAAGCAACCAACCAGAAAGCACATACCATGATTCAACCATACAAGTTGCATCAATAGGTGTCACTTATGATCCAATTAGCAAAAAACAAAGCACAAATGAAAAAAAAAATAAAAAAATTTCATGATAAATAACTTTGCTCAAACAACCAACCATCTAATCAAGTGGAATAGTGGATTGGATTCATATCACCATATGAACCAAAACATATCAAGTATAGCAAAAAGCTTACTGTTTTGATTGAATTCTTTCATACATCTTGTTCACCAGATAAAAGATGATGAATCCCTTCTTGTTCTATAAGTCTTGAAGTTTTGAGTGCAAAAATCAGCAGATTCACAAGCAGCTCATCCTATGACACCTTGAACCAATAATATATGACCAATGAAAACCAAAGACTAATTAGTCAACTAAATAAATTAAACAGTAAATCATGACCTATATCTCTATCTCTACTACATTATAAAGAGTGAGGGATGGGCAAAGTTGTCCAAGTTGGTAAACTTAAGATGGCATATGAAAAGCCATGTGCATTAACCCTCAAATGTCATATAAATCTTCCTTAATTTACTATTCAATGCATTAAGATACTTGTACCATGTAACCTAAAGAAATCATTTCATCCCTCTTTAATTTCATCCCTCTTTATTATAATTACTCCCTCTTTATGTTTATGTTTATTTATATTTATATACTACATTATAAAAGGGGAGCCATGGGCAAAAATGTCTAAAATGTCAAAATTAAGATGACATACCAAAAGCCTTAAGTGTGATCTCTAAATTTTTACCCTCTTTGTTCCATTTATACTCTTATGTACCACTTTTAATAGCAATTGTACAAAATAATAATGCAACTCATAAACTCTATCATTAACCATCGAGACATCTATCACGGATCGATCATGTACAATGCAAAATAATAATGCAACTCATAAACTCTATCATTAACCATCGAAACATCTATCACGGATCGATCATGGACAATGCAAAATAATAATGCAACTCATAAACTCTATCATTAACCATCGATACATCTATCACGGATCGATCATGGACAATGCAAAGTAATAATGCAACTCATAAACTCTATCATTAACCATCGATACATCGTGTTTAGTCAATTTCGTGCAATCACTAAAGCATAGATGAATAAAGTGATTAATTTTTTTATTTTCTTTTTTACATGCCATTCTGGCTATCGTAAGTGCGCCTATTCGCCTTGACGACATAGTTTACAACATAAATATTTCACATTCATAAATATCATATCCCTAAGCCGGAATTTGGCCCCCTATTATTATTAAACAAAAATATTTAGAGAACATTAACGACTTCTTAAACGCTTTAGAGTGCGACTAGCATCTTATAACATGTCTTTTAGAATGTGTATAGTAGCGTTATATTAGAGGTTGTGTACCCGCCGCATCGCGCGGGCCAACCCACTAGTGCATACTAATACACTATGATATAAGATATGAAAATACATGGATGCTTACACCGTAGTCTAGGCGACACGAGCCCTTTCTAACCCATTCGTATCAGGCCACACAAACAACAACCCTTGAGACATCATTGTTAAGAACCTGGTAACACAAGCTCTCAGGCGATTGGACCGATTGAACCGATCGAGCCCTATCGTCCATCCGACGACTCATGCGGAATCCTAGTACACCAACTGCATCCATCAAAAGACCATCCTAGTATTGTAGTATGAAAAATGTTGATGCCCATTTTCATCAATATCAACACAAAGTTACAACCCATCAATAACAAAAAAAAAAAACAAAAAACAAATCTAATAATAATAAAAAAATATATATTTTTTTATAGAAAAAAATAATACTGACAAAAGAGTAATCATCAAAAGTTACATTTTTTTTAAAAAGAATAAAGAAGATTTAACACCAAATGTAAATTTAAAGAACCAAAAACGATATTAATTGAAGCAATATTCCAATTTCATAAACAATAAAACAAATCCCGTTGCATCTTTACGGTATGAAACAAAAAACCCCAAAAACAGAGAGAAACAACAAGAGCTTACTAATTAACCAAGCAAGTCATAACCCTAACATAGATATTTCTTCTGCAATTCCTTTGTTGATCCAATCAAACAACAAAGAAAGATCATCCAACTATTTGGGTGCGTTAGAGATAGGAAGACGAACTACGGGATCGAGTGAAGTTGTAAACATAAATGGGCAAGCGTGATGGATGAACTAAATATAAAAATCAGTGAATGCTATTGATGAATTTAGACTAATCAATTTCTGAAACCGCTAGATCGATGGAACGGTTTAAGACTGCAATGATTGTTGATGAGAAATCGAACCGTTGAGATAAACCTCTAATCCACCTAACCTAAAAAAGACTGATTTACCCCAATACGAATGCATCAAATGTTTGTATTTTGAGCAATTAAATTTATACTTTCTTAACTTTTGCAGAAATCCTTTCCTCATGCTTTATTATATAGTATAGATGTTTGGTTTGGTATGATTTGGTTTGTTGCTTAAAATTTTGTTAAACTTGTTAAAATTGTTAATAATAAACAACAAACATCTAAAATGACTTATTATTTACCAAGTTAAACATTACAAAACGGATAACTATCGATTATAAGTTGGAAAATTGTTAAGAAAAAACAATTCATACAAGTTGTTTGTAAAATGTTTAAAATAAAAAAAACATGTGTATGTCATTAAAAAAAAAGAATTCATGACGTTTTTAACAAAGTATTACTCTTACTCGTAACATGTCTATGCCGAAAAAACAACCTATATCACGTGTCTATACCGAACGTTTAAAATTTTTAAAAAATAAAACGTGCCAACCAAGGAAAACCATAGTTTCTCCAAAAAAAAAAAAAAAAAAAATAGACATAGCCATATGGGGCGTATGGTGTTACACGAGGCATATATGGTGACTGATCTGACACCTAATGATTAATGACACAAAAGTCAATAACGTAAACCCCATATGGGGTGTGTGGGTCCATACGCCGCATATGATAACTTCAGTTTTATTAGTAATAGTAATAGTAATGATAAATTAAGGATTTTTTATGTGTAGTTGACTAGTTCCACGTATGTTAGTGAAAGTTCGGTACCACGAGTTAGGTAAATCGATCGACAATTTAACCAGTGAACCCATTTTTGTTTTCAATACAGTAGTTTGTTTTAATAATAAAAATGATTTGGCATTAAAAACATATGAATAACTAAATCTTCTTAAATTTAATATATTCATTTAAGATTTAAAAAAAAATCTAGTAAAATTTACACTGCGAAACGAAAACGCTGGGAAGCCGGAGGCGAGTCTGGCCCAAAAGAGGCGCCAATGCCACATCAGAGCCACGTTGCTAAAACGATACAAACCTCCCCTACGAGCCCTACCCACCGCCCTTTAGCCGTTACCACGATGGCGCCCCCTCTTTATGCATCTTTCACACTCTCACGACATGGTGCAACGCCCTTGTTTACGCCCCAAGTACTGCAAAAAGGTTGACACATCGGCGGTGAGCCTTATATAAACTATTAATGTATCGTTATTAGAATTATCTAAAGTATTTGATGAGACCTTCTATTAGGTCATAGTACAAATAAAATAATTTACTTTCTTAAAATAGTTAAAGTGAATTTTGACGATAAGATAGGAAAATATATACAAAGAGGTCAATTGTTGATGTGGGCAGCACCTCTAAATAAAAACAAAAACCATTTAGGTCACCTTAATAACTTAATTCACCTTTGTGTTGCCCTTATTAATGAAAACAAATAAACATTAATTGTATAACAAAGTAGATTACGAAACTGATGCGTAAATATTAAGTCTATTAAAAAAGAGATTTTTTTTTTTTTGAAACAAAAACTTCATTTAAAAACACGGAGAGGACCTCAAATAAAGGACCGCTCACAAACACAAATTACATCATATACATAGGGTATTTAACCCAATCGTTCCAAACAATCCTAATACTTTTGGATCTATATTTCAACCAAATAAACGACATAGACTTAATCAAGGCGACCACTTCTACAACCTTCGGATCGTTATTATGAAAAACCATCTTGTTTCGTTCTTAAGAATGTATTAATATTAAACTAATTGTTGTTAATACTATAAAAACTAACATGTTTATTTTATATTACTAAACTGATGCGTAAATACTATAATAATATATTAAAATCCAAATCCTGTTAAATATAACTGGAAAAATCTTTCAATCAAAATGTCTAACACTAGTATTGAGTCCGCAACTTGCTCCAATACCGTACAAGGATGCTGGTGATAATGTATTTGTTATATGGTATATCGATGTATTAATATTAAATTATTTAGGTTTTAATATAAACGATAATAAAAAAGAAGCATGCAACACGATTAAGTAAACATCACTAGAGTTGAAGTTAGCTTTAACTATAACATGTTGCATAACAAAAAAGAGAATTGCGTTTGTTACATGGTGTTTTAAGGGTTGATATAGACCCCACAGACTATAATCTTAAGGCCGTTGCGGCGGGGACACAGTGAGAGTTCAATCGGTATCACACACTGTGACAAAGGTTAAAAAAATTAAAAAAAAGTTGTAATGTTAACCAAAATAATATCTACATGTTTAGTCTGTTGTAGTTGCAGCTCGACCTTAAACATCGAAACGTAACAACGCAAAAGTACGTTCCACTTTAAACAAACTGTAAACGTACACCAGTACCAACCGCGAAAAAAAATACATCTTTGAAATCTTCAACGAGAACTAGCTAGGATGATAGTTAAATATGTAATTCTTTATTTTTTTTATTTTATGTATCTTTTTGGTAGAATTGGCAAAGCCTCCTCTACTAACATGATAGACACGTATCATTCCATGCTCACTTCACCACCTAGCACACCATATAGTCTAAAAGATGGATTTCAATTTTCAAATTCAATCCACATCAAACAAAATATATATATTTTCCAACACATTTAGGTAGTGTTTGATATTCAGGAATGAGATGCGGAATGAAATTGAGTATTGAGATAGAATAAAAAATACATGTTTGGTTGGTTAAGGTAACGAAATCATCCATTACCTCCTCCATTCCATTCAATTTAAAAACCCTAAAATTCATTCCATCCACCCTATGTTTTTTTCATCACATTTCCTCTACCACTACCACACACCTCTTGTGACACCCGGCATATTCAGGTCAATACTTTTATACTTTACATACATGCGTTTCATACCTTACATGCATACGAGTCTATCTCAACGAAAACATTTTAAATAACTACTTAATATCATACTTAACTGGGGTCAATTAAGTCGTACTGATGATTCGGGAATCATCGGGAGTCGTTACAATGGTTCGAGAAACCATTGGGTGTCGGTCCATAACCATGTGTACAAGAATCGGTGATTTGTGGGATCGCCGGGTTTAACGCACCCACGCAAGTCTCGAGTCCCGAGAATTGGTGATCGGGCGGGAACGTGTTATTTATCATGCATTATATGTTTACAATCATTATGTGGCTTGCCGGTATGTGAATATGTGTTAACATATGTTAAAACGGGGTTTAACGCGCAAAACACACGAATACAGAGGTTACAGGCGATTAGGCTTATGGGGAATAGCCTAATCGCCAATATAGGGGCGATTGGAGGGAAGCTTTAAGCGAGTAGGAGGCTACTCGCATGAAAGTTCATGCGAGTAGCAGTCCTAATCGCATGAAGAGCTGCATAATCGCCTGAATTGCCCCAAACGACTAGAAACGCCTATAAATACCACCCTTGACCTCCAAAACATCATTTGTGCAACCCTAGCCGTCCCATAACATAACCCAACGCACAAACACCCTCTGGAACTCGTTTTTGCATCAAAACCACCATTTTCAAGCTTATTCCATCATCACCTCTTGATTACAAGGTGTGTTCTTCAAACCCAAACCTTTATTTGATTATGTTTTACTCCCTAAACGTCCAGACCTGGCTTATAAATGTTTTTATCTTTGAAAATCCATTTAAAACCGTTTTTAAACAAACCCACACCTTTACATGTATTATATGTGTCATATGTGTTTAAAGATAGGATTTTTAGGATTGAATCATGGTTGTTCTTGTGATATTATGATGTTTATTGCTGTTACAAGTTAGTATGATGATGTCCTAGGAGTTTGAATGGTTTTGGTTGTGTATTGTTGATACTTGATGTCTTGACCCATTTGAAGGATTTTGGATGATTAAGGATGATATGAGGTATGTTGTTGATTGTGTGATGTTAGGGTTTGTTGTAGGATGATGCTAGAACAGTAGGATGCTATCGGACAACGTGGTTATGTGATTTAATCTGGATATTTGCTATTTAGGGCAAGTTCTTGCATGTTGATGTGATGTTTACATGCTAAGTTGCCATTTTAGGAAAACGCTCGCATTTGGAACTGTTATAATGATGAAAACTTAGGGGTTTTGCTTGAAATATGTTTGTTAATGTGTTAGGATGATTATTGGGTGTTTTTACACGTTTCGGATCTGATTTGGAGGGTTAAACGCGCTAAAAACCACATCAGCTGCACTATAGGCGATTGGGCATCCTAATCGCCTATGTTATAGGCGATCAGGGGCCTAATCGCCTGAATGGGAAGCCTAATCGCGTATATATAGGCGATTGGGGTCATACTCGCCCCCATTTCATGCGATTGTGATCCTAATCGCTAGTTCAGCCCTGAATTGCATACCTTATGATCGTAATCGCCTATAATGCACATGAATAGCCCTAATCGCCTATCCTAAGGGGCGATTAGCCCTTGTAATCGCCTGTTGACCATCCATAATCACATGTTGACTTTCCTAAATGCTAGTTTACTTCCTAATCGCGTGTAATGCTGCTGTATGTATATTTTAACATCCCGGAACATGATTTGACGCCTAGAAACATGATAGGAACCCCGGGATACACCCAATGACTTAGTGATACGTGTTCGGACCTGTTTACGCGTTAATTGGACATTATGCTAGACTAGGTGAACTATCACGCGTATTAAGTGTTTAACTGCATATGTGGCATGATGTCTTGTATTGTCTAACACATGAGATGTCGGGTCACCAATGGGATGTCGGGCCTTGTCTGGTACGGTCGGTTAAACGTTGAAACATCATTTCATATGTACACGGTTATGGTCTGGACTACTAGGGACTAATCAACCTACGGGTTGTTAGTCTAACACCTTATATGCTCGTCATGATAGGTCACCGGTATTAGGGGCCGTCTATTGAGCAGGTTTACTTGTCGTAGTGCGAAGAGCAGCATCAGGTGAGTTTCACGGCCCCGCCTTACGCTTTACATTTTGGGGGAGACACATGCTTATACTTATTACATAAATTATCATGTTATACTAGTGGTTGATTCATTTACATACTATACGATACGTAAAGTCCCGGGGAAACCATGAATATGCTGGATAGCATAACGGGGGAAATGTGGATAGATCTATTGGGATTGACAGACCCCACCCGTCGGCTGGGAGCCGGACGGGTGCATATTGTCTCGGTCGTACGCTAAATCATTTCGGGCAAAATCATATATCGTTGTCTGTAATGGTTTCCGGTCGTAGTAGTATAACTCATGCGTCTAGCTAACGCTATTACTTCTGATATAGTGATAACATGATGGCTTTTATTACTTTAAACATTTAATATAAAACCTGTGAACTCACCGGCATTATTTGCTGACGTTTTTAGCATGTTTGTCTCAGGTCGTTGAGGTAGCAGCTTATCATAGGCGCACGGAGTCACACGGCGTCTAGGTTTCATATGCATTGTCATATCTTTTTCAGACTTACGTACTTTTACATTTTGGGTTGTAATAAAAGTTACGCTTCCGCAGCGAATGGATTTATGGAAACTTGATGGTTGTTTATTTCATTTTACGTATCATATAGTGTCGTTTATTGTGACCGTTGACTTAGATCCTGGTTTGTCATGCGCCTCGCGGTAAAACCCCGCACGTGGAATTTGAGGGTGTGACAGATTGGTATCAGAGCCAATGGTTATAGTGAACTAGGACTGCATGTTGAGTCAAGTCTATAGCCGAGTCGCACACACTAGACGGTCACATTCATATAAGTCATGTCATACGGGAATTTGCCGGGGTGTTCGTATTACATTCGTTATTATTATTTATGCTTACATCACCTATCTATTACTCTTATCTCCTATCTTGTACTTCAACTTCGTGTTGGAAACGAGGATCCTTACTACCTTTGCACAGGCGGTGGCGTACGTTGGAGTGGCTTCGGCATCCTGCGGAGATTGTCCAAGATTCGGACATCTCCCATTTCTATACTCCAACGGACACACTTGCTTGCACACATTATCACACACTTGTACTTGCTGTTTATATTTTGAACATGGGTGCCTGGTGGTTTGAAGGTCAGGCTAGGAGCACGCCTCGGGGACCATGTAGAGCGACTTATCATTTCGGGTGCACACGAAATAATAAGTTGAGATGCATGGAAATCCTGGTGGACTCTGTGTTTGATCTAATGACTATGATGGGATCCAATCCTTTGATTTACTTTATTACTTACGGTTTCTTCATGATTCTTTGTCATCTGTTCTGGAATCTGATGTCTTGTCTTTGATCTTGACAGAAGATGGCAGGACGTCGTGGTGGTCGCGTTGGTGGTCGTGTTGGTGGCCGGAATGGCGGTGGACGTAATGGGGGTCGTGGCAACATCAGCATGACCCAGGCGGAGCTGAATAATCTGATCCAGGAGCACGTGGCAGCTGCTATTGCTGCGCAGCAGGCCGCCCACCAGGGCCATGGTGGTAATTTAATTACTCCTACCCTCATTCCTTATCTTTTGTCGTGTGATGATCGTTTTCTGACCGTGTTGTTTTTGTTGGTATTAGGGGATGCTTTTCCTCCTCCACCACCTCCACCTCCTCCAGTCCACTGTACTTATAAGATGTTCCAGGACTGCAAGCCCCATAACTTCAGTGGGACTGAGGGGGCTGTGGGACTACTCCGTTGGTTGGAGAAGGTTGAGTCTGCTTTCTCCATGTGCAACTGCCCTGAGGAGTTTCGTGTGAAGTATGCTTCGGGGACGTTTGAGGGACGTGCTTTGACTTGGTGGAATTCGACTGTTCAGACTATTGGGTTGCTGGAGGCCCATGCGTTGCCATGGACCGAATTTGTGTTTCGTTTGAAGATGGAGTACTGTCCCAGGGATGAGATCAAGAGTTTGGAGCACGAGCTGTGGAATCATCAGATGGTGGGATCTGAGATAGAGGAGTATACCACTCGCTACCATGAGCTGGCACTTTTGTGCCCGGATTCGGTGACGCCTGAATATAAGGCTATTGAGTTCTACATCAGTGGGTTGGTGCCTGAGATTCGCGGGTTGGTGACCGCTAATGATGCTACTACACTTCGGGATACCATTCGATTGGCTCACAGGTTGACTAAACAGAAGGTTCAGGAGGGTCTTTTGCCTCCTAAGGGTACTGTGGTGAAGACCTCTGACAGCAACAAGAGGAAATGGGATAACGCGGGTAAGGGTACGGCGCAGCCTCAGCAGCAGCAGCAGCATAAGAAGTTTGAGACTACGGGTTCGTCTTCTGGGCAAAAGCAGGGTGGTTATACTGGTAGGCTGCCTAGGTGTGATCGTTGTGGGTATCATCATGTGGGGAATTGTAGTTTTTGTACCCGTTGCAAGAAGAACGGGCATCTGGCCCAGACGTGTAGGGTGAATCTTCAGACTCAGCAACAGGTGGTTGCCCCTACTACTACTACCACTGCTGCACCTAGGGGTAACCAGGGATGTTTTAATTGTGGGGAGACAGGGCACTTTAAGAAGGACTGCCCCAAACTGAAGCAAGGGAATGCTGGGAGGAACGACAGGGGCAACGGGGGTGGCGGCAGGAACGCGCGCGCCTTCGTCATTGGGTCGGGCGAGGCCCGTCAGGATCCGGATACTGTTACTGGTACGTTTCTTCTTTGTGATCGTTATGCCTCCGTTTTATTTGATTCGGGTGCCGACAAGAGTTTTATATCTGTTGAGTTTAGCCGACTGTTGGACACTGTACCGACTCCCTTAGAGGTCAAGTATATTATAGAACTGGCTGATGGTAAGAATATTGAGGCGACTCATATTCTTAAAGGATGCCAGTTGGAACTATCAGGGTTATCTTTTCCTATCGACCTCATGCCGGTGTCATTGGGTAGTTTCGACGTTGTAGTGGGTATGGATTGGTTGTCCTTATATCGCGCAGAGATCGTTTGCTTCGATAAAATCATTCGCCTCCCTCTCCCGGATGGAGAGATTCTTTTGGTTCATGGCGAGAAAAGTGGAGTTCCCTTGAGCATCATTTCATGTATGAAGGCGTATAAGTATTTACGTAAGGGGTATTCCGCGATCTTAGCTCTTGTTTCGGTTTCATCTAACGATGAGAAGAAGATCGAGGACATTCCTGTCGTTCGTGATTTTCCCGACGTATTTCCCGATGATTTGCCTGGTCTTCCACCTCACCGTCAGGTTGAATTTAGCATTGATCTTGCGCCCGGCGCGGCGCCTATTGCCCGAGCTCCTTACCGCCTTGCACCTCCCGAGATGCAAGAATTATCTAACCAACTGCAGGAGTTGTTAGAAAAAGGGTTCATTAGACCTAGTTCATCCCCGTGGGGAGCTCCTATCCTATTTGTCAAAAAGAAAGATGGGAGCCTTCGTATGTGTATTGACTATCGGGAACTGAACAAGGTAACCATCAAGAATCGTTACCCGCTTCCTCGAATTGATGATTTATTCGATCAGCTCCAAGGCTCCAGTTTTTTATTCCAAGATAGATCTGAGGTCTGGGTATCATCAACTGCGGGTACAAGAAGCTGACATTCCAAAGACCGCTTTTCGTACACGTTATGGCCACTTCGAGTTTTTGGTCATGCCCTTCGGTCTTACGAATGCACCTGCCGTTTTCATGGACTTGATGAACCGCGTTTGCAAGCCCTATCTCGATAAATTCGTTATCGTGTTTATCGACGACATTTTGGTTTATTCTAAGAACGAGACGGATCATGAGGAACACTTACGATTGGTTTTGGAACTTTTGAGACGGGAGCAGTTGTACGCTAAGTTCTCAAAGTGTGATTTCTGGTTACGTGAAGTACAATTCCTAGGGCATGTGGTTAATGAACTAGGAATTCATGTCGATCCGGCAAAGATTGAAGCTATTAAGGAATGGGAAGCACCAAAGACGCCATCTGAGGTACGGCAATTCCTAGGCCTTGCGGGTTACTATCGTCGTTTCATTGAGGGATTTTTGAAGATCGCTCAACCCCTCACCACTCTTACCCAGAAGGACCGAAAGTTTGACTGGGGTGAACCGCAAGAATCAGCATTTCAGATGCTGAAACTTAAACTTTGCTCTGCACCCATCTTATCCTTACCTGAGGGCACAGATGATTTTGTTGTGTACTGTGACGCTTCCATTCGTGGTCTCGGTTGTGTGTTAATGCAACGCGGGAAGGTTATTGCCTACGCCTCTCGCCAACTTAAGGTCCATGAAAAGAACTACACCACTCATGATTTAGAGTTGGGTGCGGTGATCTTTGCGTTGAAGATCTGGAGACATTACTTGTACGGTACCAAGTGCGACGTATACACCGATCACAAGAGTCTCCAGCATATCTTCGACCAGAAAGTATTGAACATGCGGCAACGACGTTGGGTCGAACTCCTGAACGACTATGACTGCGCCATTAAGTACCATCCTGGTAAGGCGAATGTTGTGGCAGACGCCTTGAGCAGAAAGGAGTCTGTCAAACCTCGTCGTGTTCGAGCCTTACAGCTCACTATTCATTCTTCGTTGCCTGACCAAATTCGTTCGGCTCAATCGGAAGCTTTGAAGGAGGAAAACCTTAAAGCTGAAACCATGCACGGTGCTGATAAACACCTCGAGCTTGGGTCTGATGGCCTGCATTACTTTGCCGAGCGCGTTTGGGTTCCTTTATTTGGGGGTTTGCGGGGGCTTGTCTTGGACGAAGCTCACAAATCCCGGTATTCTATTCATCCGGGTTCCGATAAGATGTATCAGGACTTAAAGATACTCTATTGGTGGCCCAATATGAAGGCTGACATAGCTTCATATGTCAGCAAATGTCTGACCTGTGCTAAGGTCAAGGTGGAGTACCAGAAGCCGTCTGGTCTTCTACAACAACCTGAAATTCCTGAATGGAAATGGGAACGGATTACCATGGATTTTGTGACCAAACTTCCGAAGTCGCCCAGTGGTTGTGACATGATCTGGGTGATTGTCGACCGGTTGACAAAGTCCGCACATTTCCTCGCTATTAAGGAAACCGACAGTCTGGAGCGGTTATCTCGTATCTATATTAAGGAAGTGGTTTCCAGACACGGGGTGCCCGTCTCTATCATCTCCGACCGTGACCCTCGTTTCGCCTCCCGTTTCTGGAAACAATTACATAAAGCGTTGGGTACTCAACTAGACATGAGCACCGCATATCATCCGCAAACTGACGGTCAGAGTGAGCGGACGATTCAGACGCTTGAAGACATGCTTCGAGCATGCGTCATCGATTTCGGTAAGAGTTGGGAGATTCACCTACCGTTGGTGGAGTTCTCTTACAACAATAGTTACCACTCCAGCATTAAGGCGACACCGTTCGAAGCTCTGTATGGACGGAAGTGCCGGTCCCCTCTTTGTTGGGCCGAAGTGGGCGAAAGCCAACTCACCGGTCCAGAAATGGTGTACGAAACTTCCGAAAAGATCGTACAAATTCGTAATCGTATGGCGGCAGCTCGTGATCGTCAGAAGAGCTACGCTGATCGTCGTCGCAAACCTTTGGAGTTCCAGGTTGGCGACAGGGTTTTATTGAAGGTATCTCCATGGAAGGGCGTTATACGCTTTGGGAAGCGCGGCAAACTTAACCCTCGTTATGTCGGACCGTTCCCCATCTTGGAACGTATTGGGCCGGTGGCATACAGACTTGACTTACCAGCCGAGCTTAGTGGCGTGCATAACGTCTTCCATGTCTCGAATCTTAAGAAGTGTTTCGCAGACGAATCTCTCGTAGTTCCTCTCGAAGAAATCAGGGTTGATGATCGTTTACGTATTGTGGAGGAACCAGTTGAAATCTTAGATTATAAGATTCGTAGCCTTCGTCGGAGTAAAATCCGTATCGTTAAGGTTCGTTGGAATTCTAATCGTGGACCGGAGTTCACGTGGGAACGAGAAGATCAGATGAAGGCTAAGCACCCTCATCTATTTCCTAAGCGTGCGTTTGAATCGAACTATGTGGCCTCCAAAGAAAAATGAATCTCGGGTCGAGATTCCTTTCAACTGGGGGATGATGTAACAACGGGGAAAATTTTTTTTTCTTTTCTTTCTTCCTTTCGTCTCTTCATCTACGGACTTCATTTAATTTTCGGGACGAAAATTCTTTCAACTGGGGGATGATGTGACACCCGGCATATTCAGGTCAATACTTTTATACTTTACATACATGCGTTTCATACCTTACATGCATACGAGTCTATCTCAACGAAAACATTTTAAATAACTACTTAATATCATACTTAACTGGGGTCAATTAAGTCGTACTGATGATTCGGGAATCATCGGGAGTCGTTACAATGGTTCGAGAAACCATTGGGTGTCGGTCCATAACCATGTGTACAAGAATCGGTGATTTGTGGGATCGCCGGGTTTAACGCACCCACGCAAGTCTCGAGTCCCGAGAATTGGTGATCGGGCGGGAACGTGTTATTTATCATGCATTATATGTTTACAATCATTATGTGGCTTGCCGGTATGTGAATATGTGTTAACATATGTTAAAACGGGGTTTAACGCGCAAAACACACGAATACAGAGGTTACAGGCGATTAGGCTTATGGGGAATAGCCTAATCGCCAATATAGGGGCGATTGGAGGGAAGCTTTAAGCGAGTAGGAGGCTACTCGCATGAAAGTTCATGCGAGTAGCAGTCCTAATCGCATGAAGAGCTGCATAATCGCCTGAATTGCCCCAAACGACTAGAAACGCCTATAAATACCACCCTTGACCTCCAAAACATCATTTGTGCAACCCTAGCCGTCCCATAACATAACCCAACGCACAAACACCCTCTGGAACTCGTTTTTGCATCAAAACCACCATTTTCAAGCTTATTCCATCATCACCTCTTGATTACAAGGTGTGTTCTTCAAACCCAAACCTTTATTTGATTATGTTTTACTCCCTAAACGTCCAGACCTGGCTTATAAATGTTTTTATCTTTGAAAATCCATTTAAAACCGTTTTTAAACAAACCCACACCTTTACATGTATTATATGTGTCATATGTGTTTAAAGATAGGATTTTTAGGATTGAATCATGGTTGTTCTTGTGATATTATGATGTTTATTGCTGTTACAAGTTAGTATGATGATGTCCTAGGAGTTTGAATGGTTTTGGTTGTGTATTGTTGATACTTGATGTCTTGACCCATTTGAAGGATTTTGGATGATTAAGGATGATATGAGGTATGTTGTTGATTGTGTGATGTTAGGGTTTGTTGTAGGATGATGCTAGAACAGTAGGATGCTATCGGACAACGTGGTTATGTGATTTAATCTGGATATTTGCTATTTAGGGCAAGTTCTTGCATGTTGATGTGATGTTTACATGCTAAGTTGCCATTTTAGGAAAACGCTCGCATTTGGAACTGTTATAATGATGAAAACTTAGGGGTTTTGCTTGAAATATGTTTGTTAATGTGTTAGGATGATTATTGGGTGTTTTTACACGTTTCGGATCTGATTTGGAGGGTTAAACGCGCGAAAAACCACATCAGCTGCACTATAGGCGATTGGGCATCCTAATCGCCTATGTTATAGGCGATCAGGGGCCTAATTGTAACACCCCAACCGATGGCGGAAACATCGGGATGTCACGTTGTGATGATTGTTCAGTAGCTCATGGTGAATAATAATTTCATTAAATGATTTAAATAATTTACATACAATGATTCTAGAATTTGTACATCAAATTGAATAAAACTATGCACATATCTTCAAGCATCAATTCAAATCTTCAAGCAAATAGAACCTGAAACATGTTAAGTTGAAAATGTTTTGGGTCAACAAAAGTTGGTGAGAATTACATAGGTTTTTGATGATTGAATAAAATGTTGTGCAATTCATGTGTCATGTCAATCTAGTCCATATGTGAGAACATACTAGAAATAAATCGAGTGCATAATCAACCCTGATGACTGTTATAAAATGATACATACCATACGCTCATGGTCCAATATGTTATACGATAACAAACACCCACGTAACCTTTGTAGGAGGCACGTATCCGGGTGGGATTGTCAGTCCAATAGATCTATCAATGTATACCGCCGGCTGATCAATGTTAATGATTATGCTAGAATGGTGCTTACTCTAATCATGCTCAAGACATAATGCAACATAGAAAACACATAGACACATTGATGTTTGAATTGCAATGATGATGTTATAAACATGTTTCACCCCAAAAATGGTGATAAATAGAAAAGGGGCTATGTAAAACTCACCTTGGTAAAATGTTATATCTGTTGAGAAATGTGTTGACCAAATGTATCAAGTATCGCCCTAAAATGAAGTAATAAATATGTCTAAGTCTATAGAGTCTACAAATGTATAAGTTCTAGGGCTTCGAATTGGGGATAATGGCTCGTTTGATTAATATTAAAAATATTCGCCAATTGAGAAATTTAGTAAATAAATAACCAAAAATCTTTTTATAAATGTTAAATCTAAGATGGTCACAAGGATGTGTTTAAAGTATAAAAATAATTTTTATAAAATTATTTTCTTTAAAATAGATTATTTAATCTATTTATAACAAATTGTCAAAATCTAACTTTATTATTTAAAAATATTAAAATTAAATAATTTTTAGTTTAAAATTCATATTTCTGTTCTAAATGATCAGAAATAATTTGTATAAAATTTTGGTGTAAAAATAGCAAAAATTGAATTTATTATGATTTAATTATGATTAAAACTAACAAAAATTGATTAAAAATGTTAAATAAATGATTTTTCTGAAATAAAAATCATTTTTGAAAAGCTTAATGTTATAAAAACTTAAAATAATTTTTGTGAAAATTAATAAGATTGTTTTGATATTTTTATAGAATTTAATAAATATAAATGAATAAACTTGTATTATTAATAATACATATTAAATACATCATTTTTGAAAAACTAAAAATTGTATGATGATCTTTGTCATAAAACTGATTTAGAATAAATTTTGTAGAATTTATAAAGTTGTTTTAGTATTTTAAAACTAATTTAAAAAAATAACATGAATATATAAGTATAAGGGTTTTTAAAAGAAAAGTTTGTATGTGCTAGGGATTGAACCCAAGACATGTTGGTTAACAACAGGACACGTGACCAGCTGCTCTAGACTAGACATTCTGCTTGAAATTGTTTCTGATATGTTAATAAAGTCACGCGCCCTGGTATCCTCTTCCCCAATTTTAAACTTAGAACCCTAGCTTCTAATTCAAATCAACAACAATCAATAACCCCATAAATTATAGGGTTATTACACGGCTCATTACAAAGAATAATAATTTGCAAATAATTTGAACTTACAAAGGATTTAGAACTCGATTAGAAGAGTCAATATAAAAGTCAAGCGACTTTGATTACGCGAATTTCAGCGAACACAGAAAGATTTGAGAATGTGTGTGTGTTTTTCGGCACCATTAGAACAGAAGGGAGTGCTTAATTTATAATAGGAACGTATAATTGGAAAGGTTTAAATTTTTTGACCCGTGGTGGTCAAAGACGAACGAGATTCATGGCTGTTAATCATGCCTTTAATCGTTGTTTTTGGACGCGGGATGATCAGGCAACGAGTCAACAATAATTAATTTATTAAATTCTCCCTAAAATTATGTCAATTAATTGGTCAAGGGGAAGCTTCCATGGTCAACATTCCATTCTTGTTGCTGCTGTTGTCGCGAGAAGGAAAAGAAAAAAAAAAGAAACAGCGAGTATAATGGTTTAAATACAATATGCATTGAGATTAAATCAAAACTTGAGTGTAGCTCAAGTGGTTATGACGCGTGTGTGTGATCTCCTCTACCCGGGTTCGAACCTTGCAGGGACCCTCTTTTTTTTTTTAAAACAAAACAGAATCAAAGGGGAGGAGGATGTTGGGCCGGACTGGGCTGGGTAATGGGCTTCAGTTTGGGCTTGTCATGTGTGGGCCTCCGAATTTTAAAAAGAACAAAGGTAAAGAGTGGGCTAGGCCATAGTTATTTGTTGGGTTGAGTTTAACATTGCAACAATTAGTGTATTTATTATTATTATTATTATTATTATTATTATTATTATTATTATAATTATTATAAAAATAAATGCATTACATATATATATATAGGTTGCGAGTTAGGAAAAATAAATATAGACTTGGGCACATTAGTGTGACGAAGGTAAGGACGTTTATATTAAGATTTGGGGAAAAATTCGCGATGTTACAGTCTCCCCTACTTTTGAAAACTTCGTCCCGAAGTTTATTGAAAACACAGGGTTGAAGGGGGTTGGATAAAAATTAGGGCAAGTGTGACTTGAAGAGTTTTATGTTAGGGCATGACAATGAATAGAGTAACCTGTCTCGAATAGCGTGGACAGGAGGCGCGTTACGTGTGAGTTGATTTACTAAATGAACTACTAGATATTTGGTTAACTACCGAAAATCTTGATAGAATTCCACACCACCTTAACGTACCTGTAAATTCACGATTACGTTCCGGACCGTAATCCCCAATTTACCTTACATTAGGGTTTTGCGTCCTTCTATGACTCTTCCGATTGTTGAGCAGGTCTGATAGTCTCCACCAGTCGTTGAGCAGGTGGTAGGGCCTCTCCCGACTGTTGGAAAGACATGATGACCTCTACCAATCGTTAAGTAGGTTGTTTTGGTAGTCCACTATTTGTTGTACAAGTAAGCAAGTATGATCATAGATATAGCAATCAGTTTACATTCAAACAAGCATGCACACAGATGTTATGATAATCCTTGAATTTATTACTTGAATCAAAAAGCGTCATTACATAGAATTAAAAGCAAACAACATTTAAATGGTGGGACTTGTTGTTAAGTAGCTGGAGGGTCTTGGTCTCGGGTTAGTTTAGGGCATCGGTTACGGTAGTGATTTGGGTTTCCACATTCATAGCATTGACCATAGTTGAAATTACCAGGACGATTAGGATTAGTAACCTGAGCAAGGTTGTAGATAATCGCAGCCAGTCGGGCATCAACACCTTTGTTGTTTTTGTTGTTGTTGTGGTTGGTGTTGTGGTTGTTGTTACTTTCCTCTTGGTTTTCACCACTGTTATTGCGAGTGCTACGACGTGGAGACATGATCCGTAGGGGACACAATGAAGGTTCAATGTGGCATGAAATGAATGAGGTGATATAAGGAATGTAATCATTTATTCATTAATTAAAACGCATAAACGAAAACGTTGACTTATCAAAGACTCCAGATTCTAATAACATATGAAGACATGCTTTAGCCTATAAGTGAACACTCATCCCGAGAATTCCCAGGTAGGCATCCGGGTCCCTCGTCTGATTGGGATATATGCGCAATGCCAGCCTAGACAGAAAACTCAGAATACAGGCGTCCACCCTTCCAGATTGCACGTGTTCGTTATTAAGATCTAGAACTTCGACGAGATCTCAAGGGGGTTCAGGTTAAACCTGAGGATTTTATCCTATTAGTCTAAGAGTAGATCCACTGATGGAGAGCAACCTTCTTGTAGGAATGAAAGTAGAGATAAGAAGTAGGAGGGAGATAGAGAATAGCAAGTAAAAGAAGCAAGTACTTGTTAAATCCTATGGTTATAGACTAGATTATTTTTCTAATAACCTAATTCCCTATAACCATGGCTCTGATACCAATCTGTAACACCCCAACCGATGGCGGAAACATCGGGATGTCACGTTGTGATGATTGTTCAGTAGCTCATGGTGAATAATAATTTCATTAAATGATTTAAATAATTTACATACAATGATTCTAGAATTTGTACATCAAATTGAATAAAACTATGCACATATCTTCAAGCATCAATTCAAATCTTCAAGCAAATAGAACCTGAAACATGTTAAGTTGAAAATGTTTTGGGTCAACAAAAGTTGGTGAGAATTACATAGGTTTTTGATGATTGAATAAAATGTTGTGCAATTCATGTGTCATGTCAATCTAGTCCATATGTGAGAACATACTAGAAATAAATCGAGTGCATAATCAACCCTGATGACTGTTATAAAATGATACATACCATACGCTCATGGTCCAATATGTTATACGATAACAAACACCCACGTAACCTTTGTAGGAGGCACGTATCCGGGTGGGATTGTCAGTCCAATAGATCTATCAACGTATACCGCCGGCTGATCAATGTTAATGATTATGCTAGAATGGTGCTTACTCTAATCATGCTCAAGACATAATGCAACATAGAAAACACATAGACACATTGATGTTTGAATTGCAATGATGATGTTATAAACATGTTTCACCCCAAAAATGGTGATAAATAGAAAAGGGGCTATGTAAAACTCACCTTGGTAAAATGTTATATCTGTTGAGAAATGTGTTGACCAAATGTATCAAGTATCGCCCTAAAATGAAGTAATAAATATGTCTAAGTCTATAGAGTCTACAAATGTATAAGTTCTAGGGCTTCGAATTGGGGATAATGGCTCGTTTGATTAATATTAAAAATATTCGCCAATTGAGAAATTTAGTAAATAAATAACCAAAAATCTTTTTATAAATGTTAAATCTAAGATGGTCACAAGGATGTGTTTAAAGTATAAAAATAATTTTTATAAAATTATTTTCTTTAAAATAGATTATTTAATCTATTTATAACAAATTGTCAAAATCTAACTTTATTATTTAAAAATATTAAAATTAAATAATTTTTAGTTTAAAATTCATATTTCTGTTCTAAATGATCAGAAATAATTTGTATAAAATTTTGGTGTAAAAATAGCAAAAATTGAATTTATTATGATTTAATTATGATTAAAACTAACAAAAATTGATTAAAAATGTTAAATAAATGATTTTTCTGAAATAAAAATCATTTTTGAAAAGCTTAATGTTATAAAAACTTAAAATAATTTTTGTGAAAATTAATAAGATTGTTTTGATATTTTTATAGAATTTAATAAATATAAATGAATAAACTTGTATTATTAATAATACATATTAAATAAATCATTTTTGAAAAACTAAAAATTGTATGATGATCTTTGTCATAAAACTGATTTAGAATAAATTTTGTAGAATTTATAAAGTTGTTTTAGTATTTTAAAACTAATTTAAAAAAATAACATGAATATATAAGTATAAGGGTTTTTAAAAGAAAAGTTTGTATGTGCTAGGGATTGAACCCAAGACATGTTGGTTAACAACAGGACACGTGACCAGCTGCTCTAGACTAGACATTCTGCTTGAAATTGTTTCTGATATGTTAATAAAGTCACGCGCCCTGGTATCCTCTTCCCCAATTTTAAACTTAGAACCCTAGCTTCTAATTCAAATCAACAACAATCAATAACCCCATAAATTATAGGGTTATTACACGGCTCATTACAGAGAATAATAATTTGCAAATAATTTGAACTTACAAAGGATTTAGAACTCGATTAGAAGAGTCAATATAAAAGTCAAGCGACTTTGATTACGCGAATTTCAGCGAACACAGAAAGATTTGAGAATGTGTGTGTGTTTTTCGGCACCATTAGAACAGAAGGGAGTGCTTAATTTATAATAGGAACGTATAATTGGAAAGGTTTAAATTTTTTGACCCGTGGTGGTCAAAGACGAACGAGATTCATGGCTGTTAATCATGCCTTTAATCGTTGTTTTTGGACGCGGGATGATCAGGCAACGAGTCAACAATAATTAATTTATTAAATTCTCCCTAAAATTATGTCAATTAATTGGTCAAGGGGAAGCTTCCATGGTCAACATTCCATTCTTGTTGCTGCTGTTGTCGCGAGAAGGAAAAGAAAAAAAAAAGAAACAGCGAGTATAATGGTTTAAATACAATATGCATTGAGATTAAATCAAAACTTGAGTGTAGCTCAAGTGGTTATGACGCGTGTGTGTGATCTCCTCTACCCGGGTTCGAACCTTGCAGGGACCCTCTTTTTTTTTTAAAACAAAACAGAATCAAAGGGGAGGAGGATGTTGGGCCGGACTGGGCTGGGTAATGGGCTTCAGTTTGGGCTTGTCATGTGTGGGCCTCCGAATTTTAAAAAGAACAAAGGTAAAGAGTGGGCTAGGCCATAGTTATTTGTTGGGTTGAGTTTAACATTGCAACAATTAGTGTATTTATTATTATTATTATTATTATTATTATTATTATTATAATTATTATAAAAATAAATGCATTACATATATATATATATATAGGTTGCGAGTTAGGAAAAATAAATATAGACTTGGGCACATTAGTGTGACGAAGGTAAGGACGTTTATATTAAGATTTGGGGAAAAATTCGCGATGTTACACTAATCGCCTGAATGGGAAGCCTAATCGCGTATATATAGGCGATTGGGGTCATACTCGCCCCCATTTCATGCGATTGTGATCCTAATCGCTAGTTCAGCCCTGAATTGCATACCTTATGACCGTAATCGCCTATAATGCACATGAATAGCCCTAATCGCCTATCCTAAGGGGCGATTAGCCCTTGTAATCGCCTGTTGACCATCCATAATCACATGTTGACTTTCCTAAATGCTAGTTTACTTCCTAATCGCGTGTAATGCTGCTGTATGTATATTTTAACATCCCGGAACATGATTTGACGCCTAGAAACATGATAGGAACCCCGGGATACACCCAATGACTTAGTGATACGTGTTCGGACCTGTTTACGCGTTAATTGGACATTATGCTAGACTAGGTGAACTATCACGCGTATTAAGTGTTTAACTGCATATGTGGCATGATGTCTTGTATTGTCTAACACATGAGATGTCGGGTCACCAATGGGATGTCGGGCCTTGTCTGGTACGGTCGGTTAAACGTTGAAACATCATTTCATATGTACACGGTTATGGTCTGGACTACTAGGGACTAATCAACCTACGGGTTGTTAGTCTAACACCTTATATGCTCGTCATGATAGGTCACCGGTATTAGGGGCCGTCTATTGAGCAGGTTTACTTGTCGTAGTGCGAAGAGCAGCATCAGGTGAGTTTCACGGCCCCGCCTTACGCTTTACATTTTGGGGGAGACACATGCTTATACTTATTACATAAATTATCATGTTATACTAGTGGTTGATTCATTTACATACTATACGATACGTAAAGTCCCGGGGAAACCATGAATATGCTGGATAGCATAACGGGGGAAATGTGGATAGATCTATTGGGATTGACAGACCCCACCCGTCGGCTGGGAGCCGGACGTGTGCATATTGTCTCGGTCGTACGCTAAATCATTTCGGGCAAAATCATATATCGTTGTCTGTAATGGTTTCCGGTCGTAGTAGTATAACTCATGTGTCTAGCTAACGCTATTACTTCTGATATAGTGATAACATGATGGCTTTTATTACTTTAAACATTTAATATAAAACCTGTGAACTCACCGGCATTATTTGCTGACGTTTTTAGCATGTTTGTCTCAGGTCGTTGAGGTAGCAGCTTATCATAGGCGCACGGAGTCACACGGCGTCTAGGTTTCATATGCATTGTCATATCTTTTTCAGACTTACGTACTTTTACATTTTGGGTTGTAATAAAAGTTACGCTTCCGCAGCGAATGGATTTATGGAAACTTGATGGTTGTTTATTTCATTTTACGTATCATATAGTGTCGTTTATTGTGACCGTTGACTTAGATCCTGGTTTGTCATGCGCCTCGCGGTAAAACCCCGCACGTGGAATTTGAGGGTGTGACACCTCTACTGCCACCACAAGACGCCATCACCACTCGACGCCACCACTGATCACTATCGACACCTCCAATCGGCATCACCTACCATGACCACCGACCATCGCTAACTACCGACCACCACCACCATCACCACAGTCAACCACCTCCATTCGCTGTCGCCAGCACCCACTGTCGTCACCAACCACCGGCCATCATTGACCACTGCCACCATGAATCGTCACGACCATTACTGACATCGCTAACCACAGTTACCCACTGACCGCCACCGTCGACCACCACCACACATCGCTGCTGCACCTACCGTCGTAACCATCACCTACTGTCGCCGCCATTGGCCACCGTCAACCACCACCACTCACCGACCATCCTCGTCACCAACCACTACCGACACCGTCGACTGCCGTTACCCACCTACAACCACTGCCACTATCATCTACCATCACTGCCAATACTCCCTGTCGCTGCCGCCACCACCACCACCACCACTACCAGTTTTATTCCTTCGTTTTGTCCTATTTACCAAGCAATACAAAGTAATGAATCATCCAATTCTCTTATAGTAAACAAACAAGATCATGGAATGATAATGATCCATTTCAATCCTCTGTCTATTCTATTCCCCTGTACTAACCAGAACCTACGGATTAAGTTGACATTTCATGGTTAACTATGATATTAGCAGTTATTACTATTTTATTAGTCTGCATTTTATTTCATTCTTATTTTCTAGATTTGTAACCAAACACTCATGATTTAGTGGTTAAATTCACCCATCGATCACCACCGCCACCGTCATCCACCATCACTGCTGACACTCCCTGTCGTTGCCGCCACCACTCACCAGTCACCACTATCAGTTTTATTTATTTGTTTTGTCCTGTTTACCAAACAATACTACGTAATGAATTATTCAATTCTCTTACAATAACCAAACAAGATTATGGAATGATAATGATCTATTTCATTCCTCTGTCTATTCTATTCCCCCGCACCAAACATAACCTATGAATTAAGTTGACATTTCATGGTTGACTATTATATTAGCAATGATTACTATTTTATTAATCTGCATTTTATTTCCTCCCATAATTTTTAAACGTTAACATTTTTTATATACGAGATTTTTTAAAGAAAAAAATTACACCAAATTAACGAGCGTTTTATTATCTTTCCAATGAGTACCATAGTGCTATATAAAAAGTGGAGAAAAAAAACGACTATCTTTTTGTGGGGTTTTGTTCATACAGAAAAAAAAACACAAAGTGTTCAGGTAATTCATTAACCATGTATAGGCAAGTCACTAATTATGTTCAAATCAGTAAATATGAATTCTATTTTCAACATGTGTTAGCATTGGAGTTGTACATTGTTTTAGATTATTATTTATTTTAAGTTAGGAGCTACCCAAAACTTTCCTGCATGTAACTATAAAGCGCATCATTCTATTTCATATGAAAAATTGATATGTTATATTAGATTTCTCAACCCAGGACGTTCTGAGAGTATAATCTAGTTATTATATATTTAAGTGTGGAAAATTACTAAAGGGATATTTAACTAAACAATAGCTAAAGTCAACAATGAGGAAAAACATATATAATTAGAAATATGTGATAATGGATACTAGGATTATGTTTGTTTATATCTATAGTTATAATGAGTTACGAATGGGTAAAATTATCATTTTATATTTATTTATAGGGATAAAATTATAGTTTAGTTAAATTATGAAGACAAATTTAATATAATAATTAAATCGCTATTTTATTGATTAACAGCACAAAACATAAAAAAAAAGAACATGAGAAGTTAGATAGTATTTTATACATTCAAATGAATAATAATAATAATAAGACAAACAAAGAAACATGCCATTAGTCGTTTCCTCATGTCTGCACATCATAAAAAAGGGAACCGACGAGTAGAAGAGAAACAGTCGACCAACCGTTAACTTGTAATCGACCACTCGGTTCAACCCATTCAGTGCGATTCAATCATCATCAAAGAAATTAAATCGAAACCAATGGGAACACATATGTTTAAAGACCAGAAAACCCACAATTCAAACTTGTTTCCCCTGACCCTCTCTGCTTCCGACAACATTCTGACAAACCGAAGTTCGAAAACGAAACCACAACTACCCACGTTCTGACCCGTAGTACAACTAATGTCACGTTACATTATTTTCCGTTACACATTATAAGTCAATCCGTGCACCTAATAAATGGTTTTGTAAGCGTTGGTTCTCAATGTAAACTATTTTCTTTATGTTTATCGTACTCTTTATGTTTTATAGAAGTTATATAATTCGAATGTAACTCATGACTTGAACAATATTCGTTATAAAGATTAAACCTAAACCAGTTCTAATATAATAAGAGTTTTTTTTTTAAATATTTGAAGTTTAAACTAACTCGGTTCTAGTGGTTGTTTGAACGGACCCGCAGTTTCGAACCGAACCAGGAACCGTTTTAACCAAAATTTAAGAACCATAACCGAACCCTAAATACAAAAATATGGTTCGGATCAAACGGTTCAATTTCTGTTCCCCGATTCTGGCATTTCAGAACCGTGAATGTCTCGCCCTTAACCACGCCCACCAAAAAAGAACTGGTGACACTTACCACTGTAAATTATCGACTCTGCTACAGCGCACGGACCACTAACCTCCCATCTTTCTTCGTAACACTTACACCAAGAGCATCTTCAATGATTTACCCCATCCACTCTTCAAGTCCATCACATCAGCATGCCACATCATTCCAAACCTCAACCATTCCAAACTCGATTATTCCTCCAATAATAAAGCACATCAAATCTTCCCCTCATTATCCATCTTATAGCCTACTTTTCATTTTATATATTATATATGTAATTTGTTTAATCTATTTATAATGTATTTATAGATAAGTTTAATATTTCATCTATTATTTGTAATAAATTTTTTGATAATAAATTGAAAAAACAAAAATATATATTAGATAAAAAAAATTATAAATTCAATTGGTTTTTCAACCAATATTTGCACTTCTGAACTCACAATTCACTACGAACACTCGAAGAAAAATGCAAGAAGACATAGGAGTAAAATGAAGATACAACTTTGGTCACCTCTTGAACTCTCGTCTTTGAGAACATGGCAAGAAGACTATTTTCCAATGCCCTATTTCAAAAACTCTGTCAACTTGTAGGTGAAACCAATCGCTCTTCGAACCAAGCTGTTTCAATTTATTATAAAATTTTTTATTACAAAAGTTAAATTTAAATGCATCGATGGTTGTCGAGTAACTTGATATTAAAAATGATTTTTTTCATATCCTAATATCATAGAATGAAAAGTCATTTATTCATAAGTACCAAGCTTAAGTGACATGTGAAATTTGATGCATCTTGTTAATAATACGAGACATGATATTGTCTTTTTTATGTAACTATGCTAGCAAGAGTCAGTATCCAACACGCCTACAGTGAAACGAAATAATAAAAACATATATTTTGTTACATTTGTGAAACACGTGATATGGGTCTATTTAATTGAAGGATACAAAATAAATGAGTTGGGTACACATATACAAGTACTATGACATCAGGATAATGCTTTATCACAACCATATATGTATAATGTATTTATATATTTTTGTAATACAATACGATTTGATCGACAAAACTGACATTATCGGTGATAACTACATCAAATCATCTAAATTAATTGCTTTATACGTCTGACGAGGAGAATGTGTCTGCTTAAGGTCAGTGATTCAAATACATCAATAAGAAATTAAAGCTGACATATCGTGTCAGACACGACCTGTTAAAACACATACACGAATATGAAATAGAAACACGACACCACACGATAACTTATCGTGTCACAAACATGTGAATGAGAGACTGGACAGTGTTGAGAAGGAGGACTGGTGACGGTGGACGAGTGATGGGTGATAGCAGATGATGGACGCGTGATGGGGACAGGTGACGGAAACGGCGGATGGGGATAGTGGAGTTGAGAAGGAAGAGGAGGGATGACTGGGCGGTGTACATATATGGGCTCTATGATTTGAAAATCGAAAATAGGGTTCCCTCATCTTTAGTCCACACATGTATACAGTATACCCTAACGCCATATATAACTTTTTAAAATAAAAAATTATTAACGTGTCTTAATGGGTGCTTAACATGGTAACATGTCTTTAACTTGTTTAGACACGAAACCTGTTAAAACCATATCATGTTGACTTGTTTAAGACACAAAACCTGTTAAGATTAAACACAAAACCTGTTAAGATCAAGTAAGTTTGTGTCGTGTTATCGTATTCGTCTTTGAAATTGCCTATGAGAAATGGAGACTTGAGTGTATCAATAGTCAACATAAGGATATATGAAAATAATACAACACGTTTTGCTTAAGTCAAAGAAAGATATATTAAATTTGACATAACCAAACACATGCCACTAAAGTTCTTGTATACTCTTCTAGAAAATGATTTTTAATGTATGTTTTCCACACTAGATCACTCGATTATGTGACAGACCTAACCATTGCATAGATCACTCTATAATTCAACGGGCTTGTTCCAACGCTGCTGGAACGAGTTCAATTAGAGTTTGCTTGACCAGGTTTCTTATGTTTCTTTACGTTAAGAACATTATGTACCAGAACAAACCCCATGCATACTAACCTTTATTATCTTTGTTACTACAATAACATACATTTATTACACGCATTATCTTTTTAACCGCTAAATGTTACTCTCCTTAAACTCCTACTTTTACAAATAATACGCCCCCTACTTGAAATTGAACCCTAAACCTCACACTAAAAAGCAATAGTCTCTACCAAGTAGCTAGCCCCGAGTTGACTATATAATTTATACATTAGTCAAAACATATTCCTTTCCTTACATTACATTACATGTATTTATAACTTAGAAATAGCCCAAAAATAAGCCCAAAATTTCAATCCAGGCCCAAATCATACGAAATACAAAATTAAAAAATTCTGATGAATAACAAAGTACTAAAAATTCTGATAAATAAACAAAGTAACAAACATAAACCTCTAAATTCTAATATTATCAACTTCAACAATGGCCTTAAACCCTAACCTCCATTTTACATGTATTATTACATAATAACATATTCCCTTATCTACCTTACAATATAGTGTGCCTTTACTTTCATTATTTGCATTTTGACCACTAACTTTCTTACTAACTTATTTACTTTATTTTCTTTCAAATTGACCACAAAACTTTTAGCTTTTAGGATTTCAAGCTTTGATCACTAAACATTTAGCTTTTAGGATTTTAAACTTTGACCACCGAACTTTTTTATTTGCACTTTGGCCACTAACTTTCTTACTAACTTATGTACGTTATTTTCTTCTAATTTGACCACCAAACTTTGACCACCAAACTTTTAGGTTTTAGGATTTCAAGCTTTGACCACCAAACTTTTAGCTTTTAGGATTTCAAACTTTGACCACCCAACTTTTTTAAACTCGCATTGCAGCCGCATCCACCGCAACATCTTTTAGCTAAGAATTGACACAATTTTTTCTAACTTTGACTTCAAATAAAGCATACTACTAAACATGTATGCACAAGAGCCGCGCCCGCGACGAAGCGCGGGTCAACTACCACATAGTTATATGTACTATATAACTTAATTGAAATAGCCCAAGAAAATGAGGCCCAAATTTTCAGCCCAGGCCCAAATCATAACAAAAATAAAAATTTCTGATAAAATAACAAAATATTAAAAAATTCTGATAAATAAAAAAAGTAACAAACCTAAACCTCTAATATTATCAGCTTCTTGTATGAACTCTTTTAAACAATGGCCTTAAACCCTAACCTCCATTTTCATCTTCTTCCCCAATCATCCACACACAACAAATCAATCCATTACCCTGCTTCCATTTCAAACATTAATCTCATAACCCATTACAGAATTCCACTTGCAGCTTCTAAAGACTCCAATTCAACCTCCAAAGATGATCAAAACCCCCCAAAAACCCCTAAACCAAGAACAAAATCAAAGACCCAAAAAAACCCACCAAGTTTGAAACTTGATGATGAAAGACTGTTCCCAACAACAATTCCTAAAAAACCCAGAAAGGGTAGGAGGAGTGAAGCAGCAGCCGTGGAGGATTTCGTTCGGAGCTCGCTGGAAGAGACGTTGGCGGCTATTCGAGAGAATTCGGGTGGTTTCGAGGGTGTGGAGGGTGTGATTAAGGATAGAGTTGTTGTTGATGATGAGGGAGGTGAAGAGGAGGAGAATAAGGGGATGGTGGTGGAAGAAGAGGATCCGGATTGGCCGGTGGATGCGGAAGTCGGGTGGGGGATTCGGGCATCGGAGTATTTTGAAAAGCATCCGATCAAGAATGTGGTTGGGGAGGATGGGGTGGAGATTGATTGGGAAGGGGAGTTGGATGATAATTTGGTTAAGGAGATTAATTGTTTGGAGTGGGAGAGTTTTGCGTTTCATCCGAGTCCGTTAATTGTGCTTGTGTTTGAGCGGTATAATCGGTTAGTCCTCTTCTCGCCCTTTTCGAGCATGTTTTTACAGTTTTGAATATTGATTTTAGGTATGTGATGAACTGATGAACATACATATGCAATCTTTGTGTCTGTGTGCCTTGAAAAGTTGACCTTATAAGTAGAAAAGGATAACATGGTATGAGTCATGACTGTTGGTTTCGATGGTTATTGGTAAATGTTTTAGGTGCCTGTTTAGATTGGTTATTGTGGCTTCAAATCTCTATGATACGGTTGGAGTGCTAAGTTATAACCGATCAAAGTTTTTATATTATCAAGTGCTAGAATTTAAAAATAATCTATCTAATCTATCTATATCTATCTATCTATCTATATCTATCTATACATATAATAAACCAAAACCATTTTAATGACATGGCATTCAAAGAGACATTCTCTTCTTTGAGTGTGCCATGTGTCATCCCATGTGGCATTGTGTTATTTTAGGAAAAAAAGAATTTAAAAACAAAATTGGATTTTTCTCTCTTATCTCTTATGTTTCCTCCCATAAAACATCCTAAAATAGCCCTAAACATGCCTAAAACATCTCTAGAATCCCAAAAAAATGTATTTTATACTATGCGCTTAATTATAAAAAGTCGTCATTTTTTATGCGCCTTGCGCCTAGGCTTCAGGCTCGGCCTATGCGCCTTGACTGCGCCTAGGCGCTTTGACAACTATGGTTTTAGGTTAGGTGCTATCCGAAGCTTTCCTGCATGTAACTGTAAAGCGCTTAATTCTATTTTATATGTAAGATTAATATGTCATATTAGATTTCTCAACCCCGGGTGGTTCCCGGGGTATAATCTAGTCTAATGCATAGTTATCAAAGGCGTGAGGCGCACTCAAGGCACTTAGGCTCCGCCTGTGGCCCAAAAAAAAGCGCAGGCTTGAGAAAAATAAAGCGCAAATAAAAAAATCACCAAATCATTACAAATAACAATCATCTTTTAAAATAATATAAATATAAACTGACTGATTTAGCCATACCTACTAAAAAGATAGTTGATGGTAAATCAATGAGTTGAGGTGTTTATATATTGAATAATAATTCAATATCTATAAGTGTTTTAAAATTCAAATATATTTAAAAAAAAAAAAAGATTTGATTGAGATTTGTATATATCTCTATAAATTGGTAAGTATTGGTCGATTATATAGGTTTTAAAAAGCAGATAGTGGCTTTTTTTTATCTAGGAGGGAAAAGCGAGATTTGGTGGCTTCTAGGAAATTGGTCACCTAGGCGGTCAAGGCGATGGCTTTTGATAACTATGATCTAATGTGAGTATTTAGGTCGGCAGTGGTTCGAAGAAAGCTTATTATTGAGACGTATAGAACCAAATTTAAGTAGGGCACTGCAAAAAGAGAGCCACACAAAAACAGCATACGTAAGGCAGTTACGAGTTATGTAATAGCATAACTACCTCGGGTTCTTTCTCTCATTATATTTGGTCTGCATTAAGAGCGAGCTTATGCAGCTCTCTGCTTAAAATCGACTAGTATACATATAGGGCTGTTTAAATATCATTTTTTATTTAATTATTGTGACTTAAATGCGAGAATCATATTTCTTGTTGCAACTCTGCGGCATCTGTATGCCTACTTGTTATAATAACATGTTAATGTTGATTTGAGTTGTATTATTACTGATTTGCGTCGTGCGTTATACAGGGCAAGTGAAAATTGGAGGGCCTTAAAGGAGTTAGAGAAGGCTGCTAAGGTGTATTGGAGTGCAAAAGATCGGCTGCCACCTCGGGTATGCTATAACATTATAACTACTAATGCAAATACGACAGTGCCGGATCTTGAACGAAAAACCTGGTATGGCCGGGCTCAATACATATAAAAAATTTCGGAAATTTTCGCCTTTTCGGTAAAATTTACACTACGAAACCAAAAAACTGGGTGGGCCGAGGCCCGGTCTGGCATTCACTATGAACCGCCCATGAATATGAGCACAGGTCAAAAAGGTCATTTTTATACTCGTTGAAACATATTTGGCTAACCCACAAACACATTTTTTTCTCGTTTTTTACCTGATAAAAATAAGTATTACGCAAAGTCGACTGACTAGTTACTAAGTTTATGTTATTTTAACTTTTAAGTTTACTGGTTTCTGAATGTAGACGGTGAAGCTTGATATGAACCTCGAGACAGACCTCGCATACGCTCTTAAAGTTCGCGAATGTCCACAAATTCTGTTTTTACGAGGAAATAGAATCGTATACAGGGAATCACGTAAGAATGTCATTAGTCGTTTATTAATATATACATTACTCGTAACAACAATCATCGTCATCTTATTATGATTCTGATTTGTGATTTGCAGAGTCGCGAACAGCCGACGAATTGGTGCAGCTGATAGCACATTTTTACTACAAAGCCAAAAAACCTTCATGGATGAAAGATAATAAGCTGTATTCATGATTTCTTATTTATTTGTAGAATTTTACCTATTAATTATAATAATAATATATAAAAATTACAAAACCTGCAATTCTGGTTAATCAGAAAACATCCCTTTCTCCAATGCCTTACCTATTTTCTTTGATATGCAGTACGCTGTCGATTCGATGGTGATCATTGGATTTACGCCGAGGGCTGTTGGAAGTAAACTGCCGTCGCAAACGAATAACCCTTTTGCTTCCCAGCTTTCTCCGTTTACATCCACGGCGCCTTCATCTTCGTTGCATCCCATTCTGCAGCTCCCCATCTGATGCGCCGAGCAATATATTGTCCACTTTTCTACTCTTGATTTCGGTCCACCTGGGGCCGTCACGGTGTCAAGAAACTCTTCCAAATCAGAACTTTTGATGCCCTTGCTTTTTATCCGTTGGCCGTCGTTCCGGAATGTTCCCACTTCTTCAGCTCCTGCGGCAACCAGGATTCTCAACGCTTGTCGTAAGCCCACTCTCATATTCTCTTTATCAATCTCGTTTAGCCTGTAGGTGATTTTCCCCTCCTCTCGAACTTGGCCGGAGCTTTGATCTCGAACTAGCGAGAAAAGCTTGGTCATTCTCGAGTATTTGACCATTTGATTCTTCATGTCCGCGCCTGAGACCCATGGAAAAATTGCTGCGAACGATGCAGGTCCCATAGAGGCGACTTCTACTATTGCACGGTTTGATGGTTCTCCGGATGATTTGACTTTATGAAGGGAGGTGATGATTCCGCCCTCGTAGCACTTCCCGTTGGGCGTTCCCGGAACCGGAGGGAAATATCCCCACGAGAGTAACACGGGGTGAACGTGTAAGTTCCTGCCGATGTGACGGTTCTTGAGCCCACTAGAAACCATCAATGGTGGTGTCAAGAGGGAACCAGCGGCGGAAACTGTTACTCGCGCTTTAATCCTAAGTTTTCTTGTGATGGTACTACTTTCTGCGGTTGCAAGCACGCCTCGACATCTTTTCCGCCCGTCGTTTTCCTCGAATAAAAATCTCTCCGCTTTGCAACCAGTGAGAATCGCTGCGTGGTTTTCGACTGCATCCACAAGCCAAGTCGAATCTGTGCCCTTTTTATCTCCAGTTTTACAACCGTAGCAACACGAACCGCAGTAATGATTTTCCGACGCGTTTTGTGGAATCGTCTCCACCGCCAACCCGAGACTCTCGCACCCTCTTCGGAGTACACTGTTCTGAAATCCCTCTTCTTTACACCTCTGGGTAACACCGATCCTCTCGCACACAACTTCCATCGCTGATCGATAATCTGAGGTTCCAAACATCGGAATCTTCTTATCCACCGCCCATTCCTCAATCACGTCATCCGGTGTCTTGATGGAAGCTGACCAATTCACAGCGGAGCCACCACCAACAGTCGATCCAGCGAAAATCGTGATCTTCCCGTCTAAAGTAGATAGTATCCCACCGTTTTCGTACATTTCATTCATCGACGGCCCTTCAAGAAGCGAGTAATCCTCAGGAACATAGTAATGACCTTTCTCGACCACCACCACCTTGTGGCCAGCACTAGCAAGAACTGCAGCCGCAACACCACCGCCGCAGCCAGAACCAACTATCACAACATCACATTTGATGTCATAATAACCATCTGCAGATTCTTTGACTTCAAGACCTTTGCTTTTCAAGGACTCCATGAATGTTGCATCACTTTCTTTCTCTGTTTCCACCACACCCTTATCGAGCGGTCTTGGTTTCCGCGACTTGACCGAGCCATCGTTCGGTAGCTTGACATCGTAACCGATCGCTTCCCATGAAGGATTTTCTGAATTTTCATCAATCTGTAACAAGAAAAATATAATTACATTAACATGTATATTACATAGGGGTAGCTAAATGGGTCGCGTTCAGGTCAAGTAATTAATTTATTTAAATACATTTGTGTTTTTAGTTCAAAACTAGTAGTTTTAGATAGGGGTGTAAATGATGCGCAACAGCTCGAAAGCTACTCGGGATCGGATCGGTAAAAAGCTCAAACGAGCCGAGCCTTAATGAGCTCGAGCCCGAGCTCGAGCTTGAAACATGACTCGTTCAGTTATCGAGACCAAGCTCGAGCTTTCCATACAAAGGCCGTTTAGGCTCGCGAGCTTAAACGAGCCCAAAGAAATTTTATAATATTATTATTATTTTATACGTAGTATACCTACTATTTAACATTGGCGAGTCGAACTCAAGCCGAGCTTTGGCTCGTTTAAGCTATCAAAGCGAGCTCGAGCCGAGTTTTTAGCTCCTTTTAAATTGTTCTATTATTATTTTGAGCCGAGTTCGAGCTTCATAAAAGCATGACGAGCCGAGCTCAAACCCAGTCAGGCTCAGACTCGGCTCGTTTACACCCCTAGTTTTAGATTAATAAAATGTAAAGAAACACAATAAATATTTTGGGTTAAAGAGGCGGTGTTTGTGCCTGTTCATAAAAACTCACGTCATTTCAACTTGTTAACACACGAACACGATCCGTTTAAAAACACTAAATTGAATCTTTGGCTCTTTGTATAACTTACAAAAGAGAAGAAGATGTAGAAGCACATAAGCTTGACCATGACGAACACAATCCTCATTGGAATAAGAGATTTGTGGGTATTTGACCATCTTTGAAGAAGCTTCTCTCTCTTGTCTAAACTTAGATCAGAAAAGCTATGAATAAATGGCCATTTGGTGTCTAAACAAATAGACCCACAGATCAAAAGGGTCCCCAACTTAGTGGACAATAATATCAGAACAATTTTCAGAAAGAATAATGCATCTGATGGATACCTCTTCACCATTTTCTCTGCAACCTATCCAAATAAACACTTTGTTAATCAACATTTCATTAAAGGATACTAAAAAGGAATATTAGTAAATGAGGCTGTCACACACCTAAAGCTTAAGGGTAAATCACCAAACGAGGCGGGTTAACTTAAGTTTTTACCAAATAGGCGTGGATTCTTAACTTAAAATACTAGGAATATCCAAAAGGATGCAACCCGAAAAGGCTATATAAGGCTAAATGGTATGGGGTCATGGATGGGTTCGGTGATCCCATGTGGCTGTTGGCCCCAATGGGGTACACCGTCCCCACCTTGGGGATCAGTGCAAACGACACGAACTTCCCCTCCTCACTAAATGGCTACGTGGCCCCAATTCACTCCTTTTTTTACCGTTAAACAGTCGGAAGTTAAAAAAAAAAAATTAACCTAGTGTATTTACCTATTTAAACCATTTAACATTTATAATTTTTTTTCATATAATTCACCATTTCTCTCAAATATAAATCTCTATACTCGCATTAACCTTTACATTTTTGTAGCATGGATCCAAATTTTCCTAACACACCAAACCGACCACCATTTGACAGATTTAGTCAAAATCCGAACATGTGGCATTTTCAAATGCAACAACTAGCCATGCAAATGCAAGGTCAAATGCTACAGATACAAACCTCCCAAGAACCCGAGCACGATTCCCTTTCTCTAAGCCAAGACGATCAAGACGAAATTATACCGAAATGCAACCAGAAAACGTAAACAATAAAAGAAGAATAAAACCGGTTTAGAAAAGATTCGCCGTGCTCTCTTGGCATTTTCCATGGGTTCCGTACTCCACAAGAGGGGCTTATTGTATCTCACCTTTTATATGCGGATGATGACGTATTGTTTGTGGGGGATTGATCTTTGTCTAACTTTCAGAACCTCGCTCGTTTGCTTAGGTGTTTTCACCTATCGTCTGGATGAAAGGTCAACTTTCATAAAAGTCAACTTTACAGTATAGGGGTGGATGATGGGAAAATATCTCAAATGGCGAATATTTTGAATTACAAGACGGGGGCTTATCCTTTTTCTTATCTCGGTTTACCAGTGGGTTCTAATATGACACTTATTAAAAATTGGAGGCCCGTTGTGGAGAGATTCGAAAGCCACTTATCTATGTGGAAGGCAAGAACCCTTTCACATCTTAATATAAAAAATTAAGAAAAATAATTAACCTTCAATCAGTTATAATTATCTAATGACATTTTTTTTTTGTTTAGTAAGATAAAACAAAAGACTTACCTATTTTTAAAGTTTTATTTTTTGTAAGATAAAATACTTAGATTCCTAAAAATTAATAAAAAAATGTCCTTATCAATCTCGTGATTTTGACATTATTTCAAACACGTCCAATGAAAAGTTGTAGACCATACGTTCAATGTTCAGTTATAAATCAACATCCAAACAATTATAATTGTACCTACCCCAGTTTTTTCGTCTTGGAATTGTTTAAGATACTAATACGATTCTTTTTTTTTTTTTTTAAAGTTCTTATGTAGGTTAAACCGAGACGATATCAAAAATTTTAAAATCATGATTCAGTTATATTTATTTTAATAAACTCAAACATAGGCTAATGACATAAAGGGTCAGAGGGTGCCCCGGCCCTATTCTTTCGCAAGTAGTGTAAATTTATATGTATTTCGTTCAAAAATTTTATACTTATTGAGTCGGGCCTCCTCTAAATTGGGTCTGTGACTTTCAGCTCGCTCTGTATTTTTTTTTCAAGCTTCACCACTGAACTCAGAGTTACATATTTCCAGTCTTCGTTATAATTGTATAAATAACACGAACGAACCGTTATTAAAACCAACCTATATAATATGTTACAAAAGTACTAATGCTTTTAGGTGAGTCGAGCACTCCACGACAAGGGGAAGACGGTTAGATTGCCGCGCGGCAACACCGTCACCACCCCTTCAGCTACCCTAAAAATCTTCATCAATCGGCAACCACAATTTTAATGATTTTGGGTGTGATTTTGACATAGCAAGTGGGGTTAGGTAGGGTTCAGCAACTTTGCCAAGGGTGTCGGGGCCACCTTTATAAATAACATTTTTCTAACATTGATATATGAAACATAAATAATCACCACTTGTATGTAATAAACGAAAAAGAAAAGAAAAAAAGACACTTTTTTTCATAACATGGTATACGACTGCATCAAAAGCTTATTCATCTCATACCATTATAATAAAAACTATTTTCATATAAATATTTCTTACCTTTTCCATTAATTATAACAAAACTTTTCTAAAAACCTAACATTATGTGAAGGCACTATCAATAACCAAAGCTTAGAACTTAAGCATGTTTGGTTGCGACCGATGACCAAATCATCCATCAAAATACATTATATTCAAACTCAACTAGCTAAAAGTTTGAATCGTGCTCAACTTAATTAAACTCGACCGTAAAAACAAATTTTGTTTAGCAAACAGACTTGAGTCCAAACTTCGCTTATCGAGCTTAAGCTTGCTCAAAAGCATAGAGAAAACACATTCTATCATTTAATTTAATTCATATACATAATATTTATTATCACACAAAATTACGATAAAAATAACTAAATAATATTATTTTTTATTAAAATATATAAAAATAATTATAAAGGTATATAAATTCCATACGAATTAATCAAGAAATAAATAACGAGCCAAACTTACGCTTTAAAAACAGAGCTTTAAGTAGGGTGTAAACGAGCTCGGCTCGTTTAGTGTTTATTTGTTAATAAATTAAATAAAAATTATATAAATATGAGTTCGTTTAGGCTCGATAGGTCTAAAGCTCGGATCGGCTCGTATACTAAACATCTTTAAATGCAGTGGCGCAGGATAGTTGGGGCGGGGAGGGGCGGCCGACCCCCCCCGGATTTTTGCGCAGAAGTTCCGATTATATAGTATTCGTATAGAAAATTTTGAAAATATAGGGTTTCGACCCCCCGAAACTGGTTTTCGACCCCCGAAACTAGTGACTTCCGACCCCCCGGTGACTTCCGACTCCCGAACATTCGGGTCAAGCTTCGCCACTGTTTAAATGTGGTGTAAATATTATAAAATATTAATAAAACTAATATTATACCAAGGCTCGACAAGCCCGACGGGCGTTATATGCCAAGCTTAAGCTCGGGCTCAATAAGTAAACGAGTTTTGTTTTAGGCTCAAGCTCGGCTCGAGCTCGAGCTCGATAAGGCTCGACTCGTTACGAGCGTTTTGATCTTGAGTAGCTCTCCAGCGGCAGCTCGGCTCATTTGCACCCCTAGCTTTAAGTAAGCCAAGCTTGAGCCTAGTCGGACTCGGATTAAATCTCATGCACACACAATAAAAATAAAAAATAAAAACATTAGATTGTTAAAAAGGCAAACCTCATGAGGAAGGGGAAGTTGAGACCCAGAAGCAGAGTAAAACAAGTGAAGAGGTTGATTAGCGTTGGAAGGTGGAGGAATTGGAGGGATAAAGGCTTGACAGATGGCAGCCAATGATTGGATCTGGGATGAGGATAAGCCATGGACGTATTTAGTACTGTTTGTTCTTCGTCTCAATAATGGATGATCATTGGTGTTCTCCATGGATGGAAGGAAGGAAGAGAAGATACGGTGAAACTGGAGTTTGTTATGAGGATCTTTGATGATTGTTGTGCATTAATAAAGACAAGGACACGTTTGTTTTGGGGCCTATCTCATCTTTATCTCTTTTTTGACGTATAGTCAAAACTAGGGGTATTCAGAAAAACCGTAAACCAAATAAAAAACGAAAACCGAACCGTAACCGTAACCGAAAAAACCAATCCGAACAACGAATTTGGTGTTTGGTTTGGTTTTAACCGAAACCGAATTGCTTATTCGGTGTTTGGTTTGATTTTTGGTTCTACATTTTTTTTATTTGGTTTATTTGGATAACCGAATAAACCGGTAAAATATATAATTATTAAATAAAAATAATAATATTTAATAACTCATATATAATATATAAGCCCAAAATATTAAACCCAACCCAAAATAAATAAACCCCACCAATTTATAGAGATAATAATATGAGTATAAACTAGTAAACTATGGTTCATTTTACTATTTCTAATTTTTATGATGTTTTTGTTTGTGTGGTTTGATTTTTTGGTTTATATTTATTGCAAACTTTCTTTTCGGATTTTGGAACATATAGGTATATAAGTTAGAGAAAAAAAAAACTTCGTTTCAATTTGGTTGAATTTGGTTTGGTTTTCATATTCCTAATTTGGTTTGGTTTGGTTTTTGGTTTGAGGTACAAAATTTTGAAAACCGAATAAACCGAATCGAATAAACCAAATAAACCGTAAACCGAACCGATAAACACCCCTAGTCAAAACAAAACTACTATTTTATAATGATTTGAAATAAAGTTTTTCATAAAGATTTGAAATAACAATAATTATTAGGGGACCCTGGTCACGGTACCCTACTACTAGAATGGTAATACTGATGCCACCCGTGAATTTATTTCTGGTTGTAATTAACAGGCCAGAAATCTTAGGGTTTTTTTTATTTATTTTGATTTAATATAATTCTATTTTTTTATTTTAACCGTTTGTTTTATTATTTAAACCGTGGATAAATATTGTTTTATTATTAAAACCTAATTAAATAAAAAAAAAAAAAAGAAGAGCATAAAAAAAACTGAAATTCATTAATATTAAACATAAAACTAAAATACATTAAAAGAAATAAAAAAACCTAAAGTTGACGCAACAGTTGCCATGTCTCGACATGGTCAAAACTGTGGTTGTATCGAGTCGCATAGTCCACATGTGTGAACTCAATAGCCAACTCCGGGTCGATGCCCGAGTTCTCTCAACGTGCGGGAGTGAGTGGAAGTTGGTCCACCGATCACACTTATTGTTGAGATCGGTCCACTTCCTCTGCAGGCTCTCGATGGTCCGGTCGTTGATGCCGACTTGCTGATTAAAGTCGGCCAACACGCGGTCCCAGAACCCCTCCGGGCGCGACCCCTCCCCTGATGTAACACCCCAACCGATGGCGGAAACATCGGGATGTCACGTATTGATGATTGTTCAGTAGCTCATGGTAAATAATAAATTTCAATAAATGATTTAAATAAATTACATACAATTGTTCTAAGAATTTTGTACATCAAAATGAAAAATACTAGCTACGCATCTTCAAGCAATAACTCTAATCTTCAAGCAAGCTATAACCTGAAACATGTTAAGTTTGAAAATATTTTGGGTCAACAAAAGTTGGTGAGAATTACATAGGTTTTGATAATCGAATAAAACTTGTACAATTCAAGTGTCATGGCAAGTCTAGTCCATATGTAAAAACATACTAGAAGTAAATCGAGTGCATAATCAACCCTTGTGACTGTTATAATGTGGTACATCCCATATGCTCATGGTTCACTCGAATATGTTATGCGATAACAAACACCCACGCTACCTTTGTAGGAGGCACGTATCCGGGTGGGATTGTCAGTCCAATAGATCTATCATTGTATACCGTCGGCTGATCAATGTTAATGATTATGCTAGAATTGTGCTTACCCTAGTCATGTTCAAGACATAATGCAACATAGAAAAACACATAGACACTTTGATGATTGAATTGCATATAGAATGTTGTAACATGTTTCACCCTAAAAACGGTGATAAATAGAAAATGGGCTATGTAAAACTCACCTTAGCAAAATGTTATGTCTCGTGAAAAAAAAAATAGAATAATGTGTTGTGAATGTATGCGAGGCGAATCCCAAAGACTCAACAACGTAGCTAGTCCAAATTGAAGAAAACGAAAAAGAAAGAATATCAAGCTTCCAATTCGCCAATTACAAGAGCTTATAATCAAAGCTTCAATTGTAGAAGTAATAGACTATAGAAGAAAGGTATGAGGGAAAGTTTAATCGGATTGAAACAATCGATTTAGAGGTGCAAAGTATAATGGGTCATAGGTGGGTTTTTATACTAGTTTTGGAGTCAATTAGCCATTAAAATTGGTCAACACCATAAAGTAAGGTTTTATGATGAATTGACTATTTGACTAAGACTTTGACTGTTTGACTAAGACTTTGACTAATCAATTTAAAGAATGTGTTAAGTTTATTTTCTTCTGAAATACTACACAAGATGATAGTTGGCTCAGTTGGTTGTCATTGTGTGTTGGTTGGCTGTGGACGCGGGTTCGAGTCCCGTTCCACACAAATCTTTTTTTTGGCAATTATTTCCCTAAAACTATATTATTCTAAATTCATAATATGATTATATAAGCCCGAAAGTGACTCGAAATATTTTTAAAACGTACAAAAGTGTCGAGATACAAATAATTATTAGTTTAAGGTATTTAAAACATATATTGTTTAAAACAATACATTCTTTTTATCAAAAAAAAATTAGGGGAAATTCGCGATGTTACACCTGAGCCCTTCCCCCTCGAGTGTGGGCGTTGTTGTAGAGTCGGGTGCCTTTCGGCGTCTTTGTAGCACACCACCAACGCGATCTCCTTTTCCTCGTTCCAGCGAGTCATCTTTGTGTGGAGTGTGTGTGGATGTTTGTTTGTTTAAACCGTGGATTGTGGGTGTGAGTTTTAACCCCACGGTTGTGTGTGTTTATATACAAATTTAGGGGACGGTTCGGTGTGTATAAAATTAAATTTTTGGCACGGTTTCAATGTAAAATTTAATTTTACTGAACGGTTTGATGGACGGTTTCAATAGTATTTAAGTTTTTGAACGGTTGCATGAATTGAATTCAATTTTACTGACCGTTTAGGTCGACGGTTTCAATGCATTTGACTTTTGTTTTAACCGTATAATATCATTTGCGAAACCCTTGGTGGCGGCGGTGATAGCTGGTAATCGAACAAATGAAAGAGTTGTCTTGCTCTATCAAATGCATCTTCTAGCCACAGGCTCAGGTATGTTTTCTTTGTTGTTGTTCAGGTTTCTTTATGTGTGTTCGGCTTATTGGTTTGATAGTTCAATCTGTTCATTGTATTGTTGCATACGTTTTGATTGCCTTTTTAATGATCAGCGGAATAGTGATAGCATTATTTGTTTCAGTAGCTTTCGATGTTTTCGGCCATGGGCACCCGACGTCTGGCAGACGGTGGCGTCGGTGACGATACATCGGAGTAGTGGTGATTCCAGCTGCTTGGGAGTCATTAGAGGACATATATCGCCCCTGTCTCGCTATTGGTCTTGGTCAAAGGCCAGCGGCTAGACTTCGGCCACCCGACGCTTGGCTTATTTTCCGCCCAAGCTTCATCCATTTGAGGCTTCTTTCGTAGTTATTAACTTCATGTAATTTGTGAGACCCGCGTTTAGTGAGCATGCCAAAAGTAATATTGGAAGTAATGAAGTATGAATTTGCATATTTCGTATTAAACAGGTTGGTTTGGGTATAAACAATATGTCCCGAGAGCTCTAAAATTAACACTTAATGTTAAGATGTGTACTTTAGTGGATGCCTATAGTTATATACAGATAGAAGAAGTTGGTTAGGGATAAAATTGGTTAGTGTGTCAATTAATTGGATTATATGTCATTTATGTTGACATTTAGGAAGCCAACATAGCTTGGAGAAAGATGCAGAATGTGAGAACTTTAAAATGCAAAGTTGAGTACATACTATTTCCCAAGAGTTTAATTTGAATTGAATGTTTGCTCAAAGGACAGAAATAATGTTGAAAATGATATCATGATGTGATCATGTGTAATAATACGCTTATATGGTGTTTTGACTAGGTTGTGTCATGTGTGTTATACACACTAACTACTAGAATTTTGTAATTTGTAAAGTCTCCATTAGGTTGTCTACATGTTTTGCTGTTTGCCTTCTTTTCTGTGTCATTCGATTCTGTTTGTCCTTGGTTCGTTATGCACGTTTGTTTTTTGGTGTGTGTGCGCGCACACTTACATGTTTTGGCTATGCTTGGCACGGGTGAAAGATGAAAAGTTGTTTACTCTTGCTTCTTAACGACCCATAAAAGCTTATATGGATTTCACTAACTTCACTAACAATGATCAATGTCAATGTTGGTGTGCCCTATCATAAGTTATGTTGACTTCACTAACTTCTATGACCCGTGTACAGGTGGGACACTCTTTTGAATTTTAGCCTGCCAGCAAGCGGCTAGCGACTTACACAGCTCGCTTTACACGAGCGATGATTACAGCGCATTCATGTGCATGCCTGCCCTGTGTCCACCGACTGTGATGGCATCGTCACGATGCAGCTGGTTGGCGTGTTGCACAGTACACTGTATTTTGTCTGAGCTCTATGACGCGTTTCTATAACTCGTGTGCAGATGGGACACTCTTTTGAATTTTTGGCTGCAAGCAAGCGGCTGGCGACGTACACAACTTGCTTTACACGAGCGATGATGACAGCGCATTCATGCGCTTGCATGCCCTGTGTCCACCGACTGTGATGGCATCGTCATGATGCAACCGCTTGGCGTGTTGCACAGTACACTGTATTTTGTCTGAGCTCTATGATGCGTCAAAAGTTAGTAATTGTATTCTTATATAATGCTATCTTTTTTTTTCCCATGCTTGTGAAGCTGCTTTTAGGTACGCCGGGAGGAATTGTATTGTACTTTTGTGCAGGTCCTCGATTAGCGATGACGGCATGCCTCTACTGCCTCATGTTTAGGCGTGTAGCTTTCAATTTAGTTTCTACAGCTACTAGAAACCTACGATGATGCTTCTCGGTATAACGAAACTGGTAAGTATCCTCATAAGTGTGTCTCCATTTTCTTTCTTATGGCCAACTGCTATGTTTCGTGGCTTTGCTTTTATCTTATTACATGAATTGGTTAGATTAGACTCCCTTAACATTCTTAAGTTTTGTTAACCGCATCTTGCTTTTTTACCGTGCAAAAAAATAACACAACAATGAATCATTTTTTTTTTGCCCAATATGTAATATCTGCAAGTCTGGTCTCTGTTTTATGTTTTAGGCTACTGGCAGCAAAGTATCGATCGCATGGAGTTTAATAAGGATGCTAGGAGTATTGTTGTGATACATATTCTTGCACACCAGGTATGATCCTTTTCAAAATTGTGTGGTAGATAATTGTATAAGTTTTCAGCAGCAAACACTCAAGTCTCACAAGAACTTATGAATCCTATTGGCACTACACATTACGCAATTTATAATTTTTTTTTGTGCTATATATAAATCCTTTAGTTGGGGCAACATATTATTTATGTTTTATTCGATACAAGAATGGCATATTCTATAGTATCTTACTTGATTACCAAGTGTGTTGCAATTGGGTTGGTTTTAACTTTTGGTGTTGTTTGAATGTGTACTACCATTAGGGAGGAGATTGCGATTGTGATTTACTTCTCAAACGACTCCAAAAACAGAGAGTGAGACCGAAGGTGAAGCTCTCAGTTGGCGCGATGAGACAACGATGATGGTACGCTTTGACGCGTCGTATTGCAACAGTGCAACGCGCCGAGGCTATATATGACCCAGTAACCCGCTCGCCCCCGCCACGGCAACGCGCGGCGGGTATAAACCTAGTTAATTACAATGATAACAACGATAATAATAACAAAAACAATAACAATATCGTGCTTCCCTTTCTTTTTATAAAAGAAGTGATATTGTAGTAATTTTACTCTTGGCATAATTTGGGTCTAAGGCTAGAATTTTTCAAACTAATGCACAAATCCTTGAAATCGAGCTTTACGCATTTTAACTCAGCTGCTGCAACACGCGGGTTCCTCTGTTGTTGGTATGTCACAACGTTACATGTTATTAAGCGTTTTTGATCATCCAACACATGGCAAAAATTACTTATTTTAAAGCCCAAATAGGCGAAAACCATAAAACAAAAACCATAGCAACTATTTACTTAGGCTCAGTTTCAATTTTCCAATAATGTGGTAAAGCCCAACTTTGTAATTAAACTTGTTACAACTTACAATGTGATATAAACTTAGTAAAGCTAGAAGGGTTAATTAGTATAATTAATGACCATATATTATATAGAAGAACGGTATAAATGGCGAAATAGAGAACATGAAACTTGTTTCCCAAGCTTCATACAAGCAACAATGAGTTACTGGCTACCTTTAGTGTCACTTTTCGGCATCGGAGCCTGCGGATGCTTGCGAATTAACATCGTCTGTTGGTTTCTTTTTCCGAGTCCTTTTTGGGAGTTCTGGCAGTGACTCATCCTGGGCCCGTCGACCCTCAATGACCCTAGTGTGGTGTCGTCTCGGCTGCCTAGATTTGGTTTGAGTATCAGGGTCCGGTGCGTTTTCCACCGAACGATGACGACGATGTCTAGATTTTGTCTTATCTTGACGCTCTTTTCGGGACATTCTTTGGCCTGTATCTGCTGCAACAATGATTTAAATACATGGTTTTTATTACAAGCTGCAAATATATTGTAACGGGTCAAACAAGTTGAAAGTGCATTTTGAATGCTAAAAAACTACTTCCGATAATCATATTTAACCCGTTAACTATTTATAAATAATATGAGCAAATAAATCTTCCAATCCGGGCTCGTTTTGAACAATCCAAAAATCAAACCCATTTTTACCCCAAACCTGTTTTCACAGGTGCCGCAGCCCATCTGACCCGCCCATTTTGCCATCATCAACATACTCAGTTAATCCCACCTATAGCAAAGCTAAGGTAGGGTCTGAGGAGGGTAAGATGTAGACAGCCTTACCTCTACCCCTAAGAATAGAGGGACTGCTTCCGGTGAGACCCCCGGCTCGATGTGGTTTGGTATCAAGCCTTGGACATAAGGTTCAGAACACTTAGCAATCGAGACAAACCCGATCGGGTGCATGTACCCCTTTGTCTTTTGGCTATCCACGCCACCACATGATGCATAATTAACCATCCGTCGTTTTTAACGTTATTTTCACGAAATTAGTAAAGTAAAATAACGTTAAAACTAGTGCAACTTTACTTTTGCCCCCCAAGGGCCACACATATATACACATTATATGCGCACACCATTTTGCCTGACTATATGTAATAAAAACTTTATTAGATACGATTGATGACAATCTTTACTCTGGCGATTAGTATAACCTTTTGTATTGATTCAGGCATTATATTAAAAGTTTGAATTATTCTAACCTTCAGAACCCCCATCGAAACCATCAGGACTTGGGGCTTCTAATAAGTTTGACGATGAAGGTTGACATTGTGCAGGCGTACCAAACCCTTTCATCTGAATCCAAGAGATAAAAAGATCAAATTATCATTTCTAAATTATAAAAGCAAACGAATCATTTACACCACAAGGATCAATGGTGAGAAACAAACATGAAACATGAAACATACCCAGGCGGGAGATTCTTGAGCCTGTCCGTCGCATCCAAAATGAGCGACATGCTTCACGTCTGTTGGACAGCCAATCTGTATTTCTTGTTTTTTATCTTCTTCTGCACGAAACAAATTCTTGAATGTGTTAATATAAACATGTGTATTCACATTAATTATTGATTAATGAAGAGGAAGGAGAAAAGAAGGCTGACCGAAAACTTGAGATATATATCTAAGGCCTTTAAGAAGTCCTTTCACCTTAAGAGCATTCATCTTGAAAGGAATTGTCGCTTTGATCAGGACGGGGTCTTTTGACCCCATAAAATGCAGGAAACAATTTAGGTAAAAACCAAATAGATTGATACAAAATAAGAATGCGGGCGTGAGAAAGAAACCAGAAAGGAAATCACACAGATACACATAATAAAAATAATAATTAAAAAAAAAAAAACAGAATAAAAGTTTGTGTGTGAGAGAGAGAGATAATAGGAAGAAGTTGGGAAACCATGCATGTATGAAGCCTAAAATACTTTCTTCCCTATTTTCTTTGTTATTTTGGGAAAATCAGAGTATTTTGAGATATTACCAAAATAGTCATTTGACATAACTTTATCAATTAGACCATTACAATATCTTTTAAAAAGAAACTCAATGTATACGGGACACGTGGACTACTTTTGGCAAAACTTAGCCAATTTTGTGCCATTTTACGCAAAACTTAAGTCGCTTTTTGCAGATTAGACATTGGCGAGTTTACCTCTTTTGCGCCTTAATAAAACGCTTAACACGTTTCATAATTGACACAGAACTTGACAAAATTTCTGCCATCCACATAACCTTGATGCATGTGGCTTATTTTGATTGGATGTGATCATTTAACGGTCAAATTGATAACTTAAGAAAAAGTCAATGGCTGATTGGAAAAATGTTCGGTACAAATGACGATTTATCTGATTATGCCTATTATTTTAACTAACTAGACCAGTGGAAAAAAAAAACATAGATGTGAAGGAGAGAGAATACCCGTATACATTGGCTTGTACTCCATGCACGTATACTCAGCCTTTTCCTTCAAATGCAGCTTGTACCCTATGCATCTGTAGTTGTAGTTGAAGCAAACAGGTAGAAGAATCTGCTCATCTTCTAAATGAGCACATAGTCGAACAGTCTCAAGAAATTTAATAAGTTTCAATTGATAAGACAGCAATGATTACAACTTCATAAATTTAATCTCCAAGGGGGGCATAGTGGCAACTGGCAAGCGCATGATCCCCTATAGCACAAACTGGTTTTTGCCTTTAACCCCTTGAAGGCCATCTGTTCAGCACAAGTAGGGCTGGCAAATCGTGTATACCCGACCTGTTAAGACACGAACTTGTTAAGACACGAAAACGAAACATGTATACCCGAACACGACACGATAACTTATCATGTACTTTTTTCTAAACCTGAACACGAACCTGTTTATACATGGTTTACACGATTAGACACGATAAGACACGATAATACCAGTTTATACCAAGTTAACATGATAAGACACGATAATACCTATTTATACTAGGTTAATACGATATACACGAACATGTTTTCCAAATCCGGCACGTTAAATGGGTATCATTAAGCATTAAAAAGGTAGAATTCCATCTATAAAAATGTATAACTCCAATACTCCACTCCCACAACCTATATTTTTTTTAAAAAAAAAAATCTTTAACATGTCTTAACGGGTATTAAACAGGTAAACAAGTATTTAACCTGTTTAGACACGAAAATTAACAAGTATATTTCGTGTCTACCTGTTTAGGACACGAAAACTATTAAGGTCGTACCTGTACCTGTTAAAATCGTGCTGGTTCGTGTCAGGTATTCGTGTTCGTGTCTGAAATTGCCAGCCCTAAGCACAAGCTGCATTATACCTAGTCACATTGGTTAGCTTGCTATTCGCGGACCCCGCAAAATTTACAATGACGGATGCTCACGGTTATAAAAAGGACTTCATAAGTTCATATACACATTCTGTGGGTATAACCAAAGATATCATATAGATTTTAATTATAAGTTTGACAGAATGTGAATAAAGAAAGGGTACACATGAGAGTTTAGTTTCTTGTTCGTGGCACATCCTCCTTGAGGTTTAAAAAAAGAAGCAAATAACCAATAACTTCTTTTGGTTCATTACTATGCTTTCATATCATCCAGACCGAGGCTAGCCTGCCAAATAGAATCACATAAATTAATTAACGATGTTAATTTGAGGGGAACAAAGCATACCCAATGTGTACCAAGTACCAAGCATGATGATCTCACCAAGAATTTGTGATTCTCCTGAAGAATTGGTGAGAATGTTGCACAGAATTTTTCGATATCAGAACTGATGTCACCATTCCCAGCCACAACGTCCATGAACTTCTTCCTATCTGGAGCAAGCTTCATTGCAACCTGATAATCAAGTTTGGGATTATAAACAAGCAAAAGAAATAGAGAATGAAATTAGGAGTGCTAAAGTCTAAACAGGCCGTATTCGTGGGTCGAACCATGTGAACCTGAATACAACATAAATATTCACCGGTTGACACAAACACGGCCCTTTTAAACCGATTTAATTTTATTTTATTTTTGCATATAAATACTCTAATTTACTAGAACAATTACATTTAAATTACGGAAGTCAATGTCAATTTATCACAAAACTTTTAACTTTGGCATAAAATACCCAACCATTTTACGTTATGACATAAAATCACATTTAAAAAGGATAAAAATAAACGTGTTATACCCAAAACTAGCTCAATAGTTGATCTGTTTAAACTAAACCCGAACCCACAAATTTTGTATTAGGTTTGTGTCGTGTCGTGTCATAAGACATAAATTTCCACAACCCTGGCATAAAAGTATAATAATGGAAAAAGAAATGCTTACTGTAAAAGTTGAACTGGCCAACCAGCCATGGTATTTCTTCAGCGTCTTAGTATAGGCTTCGGTACAAACTTGTGACATGGCCCAGTCTTCATGCTCCATTAGGTTTCGGAATAATTCTAGTATGAAATCCATTGCCCTGAATATATAAAAAAAACTTGTGAGCATGTGTATTTGATAATTCCGACATTCATATTGACTGTGAGGGAAGAAGTGCCAATTGTCCCCACCTAGTTAGCCATAGTAGACCGTTGGTGCAGCTTGATGAACCTTCTGCTGTCTTAGCTGCAACCTCCACCTGAACCATACTGTATAGGTTCTGAAATTCTGCTGGGCTGGACAAATATTTGTTCTCCAACCTCTGAGGAAGGGATGAATACAACAGTAAAATGATGAGAACATGAGATATACCTGATCAATGTTTGGCTTTGGCATAATGGTGGATGGAAGAAGTAAAAGACCAACATTTATTTGTTCACATTTCAAAACGGTTATCTTTTCTCTCAGGAAAATTTTGAAGAGAAATAATGGGAATGTGGTTATTACAAATAGAGGGCTTTAACAGTGAGTAAAGATAATTATTCAGTTGACTCGTAAAGAAGAATTTGTAGAGCTATCTCATTAAGCAGTTAACAGCATACAATCATTCCTCAACATCAAAAAAGGAATGCAAATTCATGACTGGATGACAGCATACATTCGTTCCCATATGCATATTCATGAAAAAGAAAATACCATCTGTCATCAAAATAAGGGAAAGGAATGCACTTACTGTTATATTACCACCAACATCTGTCTTGACAAGCACCATGGCTGCTCCAAATTTGTCTAGCATTGAGTAAGGAAACTAAAATGTAAGTTGTTGAATGACTAAAAGGCAAAGAGGCCTGGATTTCTTAATAGATTTTGGAGCTTATGGGATCTATTTAACAAAAACATTGTTGGGACTTGGGGCACTTTTTGCTACGAGACTGAAAGTCCCATCATTTAGGTATTTCATATTGGGTAGCTATTAAATCACACCTATAAGTGATGACAGATAACTATAAAGCAACACCATACCAATAACAGGCAAAATCTGTTTGCAGACTTCTAAGAAAGGCTTCGTAAGCATTTCTCCTTCTTCAGACTTGACATGCTTCATTCCTTCTAAAGCAGGAGCAAGCACTGTCCCTTCCATATCGAGGGTTGAGATTACTGAAAGAGAAAATAACATTAGATTATATTAAATGCTTAAATTTGCTTCTTTCTACCCTAGACAGTTGCAACCAAAAAGCAAAAACTGGAAAATTCATCAACAAAACATGGCATAATCACCTGATTTGAGAATAATAAAGTTGAACGGAACTATGTTACTTACCTGGTCAGCTGGTCCCTGGGTTTTAGAAACCGCACCACGTGCCTAGGTGCATCAAACGGAAAAGGGTCATCGCATTTAGTTTAACGTCTAGAGTAAAACCAAAAGGCACATATTGGATTTTTTGGCTTGTAAATGTTGGTAAAATGATATAAAAGCTCAATTTTGGGTAGGGGAAGCTAAAGTATATATACATATATATAATAAAAGGCATATAATCTTCGCTAGTGCCTTGGGTAGAAAAGCCCGCCGCTTTTGCACCTCGGTGTTAAGCCTCGTCACTTTTGTGCGCTTTACACTTTTTAAAACCAAGAATGGAAGTCAAAATCATAACTAAAAGGTTACATTGCCACTAGTCCTTTATCCTTATTTGACAAATAAGAGCATAAAAACTATTACTAAGACGGTAAAACCAAAGTCTCACCAGTACTAACTACCAAAGATATGCACTGTAACAACAATTAACAAACCACAATCACAGTTTGGTAAACTTTTTGATCCAACGCTCAGGACAACATCGAACCAACCAATTCACATTATACAAAATCTATATCACCTAATGAACATTAACTCAACCGATCAAACACATTCATATTTAAACCTAACCATATCTGATATCACCAAAGGAATTACCGAAATACCGAATTAAAGTGATACACATGCATAACAATCAAGAACACCATTAGCAAACCGCAAACGTGATATCAGACGAAAATTAACATTAACTCAACTGATCAGAAGATTATTACGGAATTAAGGTGAAACGCATGCAGAACAGTCTAGAACACAATTAGCAAACGTGTGATAATAATATCAGATGAGAATTGCACAGATCATCACAAAGCTATACGTATAAATAGAAATTCGATCCGTAAACCCTAGGATTGGATTAATCATGAAACCAAGTGTAAAATTTTCAATTGATCAGCAGAAACATAAACGTAGATGAATAGATTGAGCATAAAGATCTGAGGTTTAGATTAACCTTTTTGGTTGCAGATGTTGGAGCTTTAAGTTAGCCTTCAATGGACGCTGATATTATTATTATTAACCTGTGGAGTCTTATAACAGTCGCTACTCACTAGACCGATTGAGAATTTGAGATGCTATTTATAGCTTTACGTGTAAGCAGGAAACAGATAGTAGGATGAGAATATCGGCATGTTTGGTTTAAGGTGAGCCGTGACTTTATTCATTTTTATTACTTTTTTATTATTTAAAATGTGATTTAACTTATAATATTAGAACAATTCGTGCCCTTCTTTTGTTCACGCTTTTTTTGGGCCAACATTTTGTGTTGGTTGCTTATCTGGAATAACAAAATCTGGAGACAAGGGTCGTATTTGGCTAAGGTTTTGGTCAAATTCCGTGTTAGTACCATACCCGTCTTACGTTATGAATTCCAAAGTCAGTGAGTAACAACCTTTACACGACGTGTTTTCTATTTCGGTTTGAAGATGTTTTTGTAGTTGTTATGTAGTTTGATGTTTGTAAATAATTTGGATGTTATAAAGTTTAAAATGTTTTTTTTTTGTTATAAAAGGCCCAAAAGCAGCCGTTGCCAACGGTCAACAATCAGCCAACGGTCGAATTTCACCCGCTAACCCATGTGAGCATGGTAGCGTGGGCTCACTCGCGGCCACAATCGTGCGTGTATGTTATGGTGTTCGCAAGCCACGTGGATCAGCTGGCCGCTCGCGCCTGCTTGCTCGCGGCCCAAAACACATAGTCTTAGTTTAGCATTTTAACACTTAGATCTCCAAACGCCGACAAACACACACCCTTATAATACTCCCTCCTAATCTTAAATACTTTGTGTGTGACCGTCCATGATCACACATTTCTTTTTTCCTTTTTTTTTTTTTTTTTGTTGCTCTCTCCTCCATGAGTGTCACAAATTTCTCACAAACAAGTACTTGAAAATGCTCTTATGAGTTATGACTATAATGATAATGTACTATCTACTTAAAATAAATCTATTATGATAATTAAAAATATTAAAAAAAGAAAAAGAAGAATAAACATCAATCTCCAATTGCCCTCCTTGCAACCACTTGCCTTCGACCGACATCTTTGTTTCATCGATCTCATCATTTCTAAGGAAGGAGAGATTCGAGAAGAAGACAGTTGTCCTAGAAATTGTCACCTAATCAAAGACGTTTAAAATAATTGTTCGATCACTGTTAGATACTTTTACTTTTGTTTTAAGATGGCGCATTAAATAATGTACCCATTATAATGTTAAGAGATGATACATAAACATTCAATTGTTCAATTATGGTACAACAAATGACTCAACATATTGAGATTTGAGAGCAGAGGTGGAGGATTGTTGGGGGGCCGGGGGTGCCGCCGTTTTTTTTTTACTCCGTAGTGTTATTTGACATTTTTTCAACCAAAAATTTTATACATACTAAGTCCGCCCCCACTGTTTTAAGGGTCCCAAGACTTTCGGACCCCTCGAATTTTTTTTTCTTTCAAACTCCGCGCTAATTGAGAGGTTAACTGATTTGGTAGCCGTCCATCATCTATTTCATATCTAGACAACATTTAAAACTTTATGTTCATTCATGGTATTAAAAATAAAATGGACTTAACACCCTAAATATTATTATTATAGCTTTGTCTTAGCATCCTATATTTTCCCTACACTTAACCATTACATGTCTATTTTACCACTTCTTCTATTATTAAATGTGTTCTATTTATACATCTTCAGTTGCGTTTACTTGCCTGTTTTTTGTTTTGCAACTGATGGTCTCTCTAAAAGTCGTCTCGTTGTCTCCAAAGACATTATGTGTGGCTATATCCCACCCTCTCATACCTTTGTTCAAGACCATATGGCTTTAGTTGATCACTAACAAGTAACAACTAACAAACATACTCTCATTTCACATGAACAAACGTGATTTATCCATTTAAAGATGCATCTTAATTATACAAAAAACACAATGATACAAAGAATTACATGGTTTTGAGTTGCTTCAATCTCATACGGACCCAATTTACAAAGCCCGTGTGGGTCAATTCCACAAGAGACGTATGTGGGTCCCACGTGTCGGTCCAACCACAATATGCTAACTCAGGAAAAACCTACCAAACGAAAGATTTAATCGACAAATCTAGAGGTCAAGAATCGCACAAGAACAAAAGAATTGGTGGCACAGCTGCCTCGAGGAAACTAAAACTTTCATCAATTTCTTGCCTGCATTCGAAAAAAAAAAAGATTGAATTACCACGCGCATTAGAGGTTATGGGTGATAAGGAAATGGGTCAAGCGGTTAAACTGGTCGACAATCGTCCAACATTCATTTCTAATGCACAAAACCTCTTTTAATCATTTTATTTGGATATTTAGTTTATGTAATCTCTGTGATCATGTATAAGACAAACCACTATTTATCAAAAGGATAATATGCTGGAAAAGTGTCTTGGGTCAACCTAATCAGACCTGTTTCGGCCCGCACGAAAACTACTGGCCCAACCATCCCATTTTCCACTTCTTACTAACATGTATGAAAGAAAAAGTGTTAGATGTAACACTTGCCTTATTCATATACTTTTTGTGAATTTTCAGTGCTTCTGTCAAAGCCTTTTTTGCGTCCAAGCTTCCGGTTATATCACCCATGATCTGGAAAAAAAAAAAACGATTATATAATTCCATGATACCAAAGGGAAATAAGAGTAGAGTCAAGACTTGAGTTCAAACCATCTACTTATTGTTAGTCAACTCATATAAAAGGAATGATTGACTGATTATTGACCGAGTTATGACTGATTATTGACCAAGTTATTGTACATAAATTGTATTCTCTACTGATTTGTATTTTCCATTATTAGATAGGTCCATGTCTTGTATAAATACCCCTATTGTATTGGCTTGAGATCATTCAGAAATAATACCAATTACATGGTATCAGAGCACACTGCTCTGTACCCAAAACACAGCTTCTTTTTCTTTCAGATTTCGATCTGAATTCTAGGGTTTCGACCCCATTACAGCCGGCCGCCCCTTTTTCTTCTTGATTTCGATCCTGTTTTTTGCTCCATGGCTGCTCCATCTGATTCCAGACCCCAATCCACTCCCCTTCATCCCGTGTATACGGTGACTGATATCACCAAGAAGGTGCGTATTCTTGATGGTGTCAACGTCTCATATTCCACCTGGGTGAAGTTATTTCAACTTCATGCTCGTGGCTATGATGTCCTAGACCACATCACAGACCCGCCCCCTCCTGCTGATGACCCTAACCACGCCTCATGGATGAAGATTGATGCTGTGGTAGTGCAATGGATATATGGAACTTTGTCGGATGGTTATGCTCGTCGGGTGATTGAAGATGAATCCACGGCCCTTCAGGCCTGGAATCGTGTGAAAGACATTTTTCATAACAACCGAGGCCCCAGATGTGCTGCTCTTCAAGCACGGTTTGTGAATCTCAAACTCAGTGCTATGCCGTCGCTTGAAGCATACTGTCAGACTCTACGAGATCTGGCCTCACAAATCAATGATGTTGGCGGTCACATCAATGACCAAACTCTTGTTCTTCAGCTGGTTCGTGGTCTGCCCATGGAATATGATACCATTGGGTCGATCATTAACCAAACCCTCCCATCCTGGAATGATGCGTGTGAAATGCTGCAGTCCGAACTTGAACGCCATGCTGCTCGTGAAGGTAACCCCACTAACCCATCTGAAGCCCATGCTGCTATTAACCCTACCCCACCTCCAAACAGGCGTGAACCACAGCCACGTCGTGACAACAGATCAGGCCCAAATAATAGGCGAAACAATCAGCGTCGTGACGGCCCAAACCAGCACTCCAATGGGCCGCCACCACACTCGGGTCAGTCACAACAATCCAGACCTGGTCAGCAATCACGTGGCTCTTCTTCTCGCAGCCCAAACCCAAACCGCCAGTCCATGTGGAACCAACAACCCTATCCTATGCCACCCTTCTGGCCTGCTAACTACTGGGTTCCACCCCCCTGCCCGTACCCCACACAGCAGGGTTGGGCCTGGCCTCCACAACAGCCCACGCAGCAACCTTCCAACTCGGACTCAGCAACTCCTCAAGCCCATGTTTCTGATGTAAACCCACTCGAACCAAGCGAACTTGCTGAAGCATTCCAGGCTATGGCCCTTGACCCCGAGACACCAAGCTGGTTCATGGATACTGGTGCCTCAAACCATCTCACCTCGGACTCAGGTATGATTTCTCATTCGTGTGAAAACTCTATTAAGCATGTATTGGTTGGAAATGGCAATAAATTACCAGTTGTTGGATCGGGTCATTCCACCCTTCCCTCCACTTCCAAACCACTCCAACTTAATGAGACAGTTTACATGTTTCAACCACCAGGGTTCGTGGATACGCGTAACCCCAAACATGTTTGCAGGTTGAAAAAGTCCCTATATGGACTCAAACAGGCTCCACGCGCTTGGTATCACCGCTTTGCTTCATATATTCTACAGTGTGGCTTTCATACATCTGCATCGGATAGCTCTTTGTTTATTTACAAGCAGGGAAATGACATGGCTTATCTACTATTATATGTAGATGATATTATTCTCACTGCCTCTAATGATCGTCTTTTGCAACAATTTATAAATGTTATGTCCAGGGAATTCTCTATGACTGATCTTGGCAGGTTACATCATTTTTTGGGCATTGAAGTTCAACACACTCAGAACGGCTTGTTTCTCACCCAACGCTCTTATGTTAATGATATCTTACATCGGGCTAAAATGGATAACTGTAAGCCATGCACAACTCCAACGGACACGCGATCCAAGCTGAGTGCTGACACCGGTGACCTGTTACCTGATGGCACCCTTTATCGTAGCTTGGCCGGAGCACTGCAGTACCTTACTTTTACAAGACCAGACATTTCATATGCCGTGCAACAAGTGTGTTTATTCATGCATGCCCCTCGAGAGCCTCACTTTAATTTCTTAAAGCGGATCCTCCGATACCTTAAAGGAACTGCGGATCAAGGCCTCCATTTATCTAACTCTTCTTCACTGCATCTCACGGCTTATTCAGATGCCGATTGGGGTGGATGCCCGGATTCTAGACGCTCCACCTCGGGCTACTGTGTATTTCTCGGCGAGAACCTTATTTCTTGGTCCTCTAAACGACAAGCAACAATTTCACGTTCAAGCGCAGAAGCCGAATATAGAGCCGTTGCGAACACCACTGCGGAATTAACCTGGATTCGCAACCTTCTCTTGGAGTTACACGTTCCTATTCGACAGGCTTCGGTTATCTACTGTGACAACATTTCAGCCATGTACCTGTCTCACAATCCAGTACATCATCAGCGCACCAAACACGTAGAGATTGATATTTACTTCGTGCGCGAAAAGGTTCGGCTTGGTGCAGTCCGCGTTCTTCATGTTCCCACAGATTTTCAGTACGCGGACATCTTCACTAAAGGCCTCCCCAGACATTTGTTTGAGCGCTTCAAGTCCAGTCTTTGCATTCGGCCGGCTACTGCTTCGACTGCGGGGGGCTGTTAGTCAACTCATATAAAAGGAATGATTGACTGATTATTGACCGAGTTATGACTGATTATTGACCAAGTTATTGTACATAAATTGTATTCTCTACTGATTTGTATTTTCCATTATTAGATAGGTCCATGTCTTGTATAAATACCCCTATTGTATTGGCTTGAGATCATTCAGAAATAATACCAATTACACTTATGAGTTATGGAGGGGTCAATTCATAGCGTATATTATACTAATGGGTCAAAGACGCTATACGATCTCCTAAATCATTTTATTGAGTGGTTAAATCACAATTGAATTATATAAATTTATATAACCATATTTCGCAAAATAAATATTATAAATATTGGAGAAAAAAGTGTTCCGGGTCATCCCAAACCGGTACGTTACAATCCATGTAAAATTACCCATTTGACCCGTTACCCACCCACCCATTTTGAACCTAGAAGAGTCATATGATTAGGGGAGAACCTGGGCAACATCGTCTAGGCCTTTAGCCTCGTTCAGGAGTTTTTTGTTTTTGGTCTCGAGAACACCTGCCACTAAGAAAACAGCAAGAAGACTTTTTTGATCTGTTCGTCCAGTTTTCACATTTTTTCTCTCGTATTTTCCGTACTGTAGTAGTACTTTACTGCTTAATTTTGTTGCTACAGCTTCATGTGAGCCATTTGAAGCATATTCAGCAAACATGTTTGGATTATATTCCATGGCCCACATAACCTGATTTCACATTTAAAAAGAATATACACGGTATTTTCAAATTCAGAGACGTTAAAGAACGAATTTAATAATCGTATAAAGATATAATGTGGTGTTTTCTTTTTACCTCCCATAAATATAAGGCGTCAACAAAGGAAAATTCCCTTCGGAAAAGTACCATTAGCATACGGATGGCAAATAAATATTCTCCACCGTCCAAGCCCTCTAATTAAGTAAAACAAACAAGAACTTTTCAATTAGTTTAGAGTTGTCAGCTTCAACCCATTTGCTTTTGAATGGGTCAATTTGGGATAAGTTATACCTCTAACAGGTCAAATGGACTGAAAAAAATAGTTAAAAAGAAAACTCAAATTGGCCGAAACTTGCAAAACTTGTAAATTTAATGCCAGCGACCTCCAAAGTTGTTTACGCAAAAAATAAATCAGCATTGTAATTATATCGTTTTTGTAGCCCAACTACAGTTCTCTTTAATATCCCTGAACATGATATTACTGTTACATAATAAATTTAATAACCAATTTTACGATTCAAATGAGTGTCATAAGAAGTGCTTTTCATCAAAATTTAGTAATAAGCAATCAGTTGTAAATAGTAGAGGCAACTTACCAAGGTGCTGATGAAGCTTTGGGTCAACAACTCTCATAACTTGTGAAAGTATACCGAGTTGTGATTGCACTCCCATAGAAGTTGCATCCGCCCTGAAGTTTTCCCGCTTCAAAAAGGAAATGAGAATTGTATAAAGATGATATTATTAATTGGACATGCCAGTTTAACTTTACATACCATATAGTAAACACCATAAATTTGTAGGGTACAACATTATCATCATCTAAACCAAACAAAATTTCATATAAGCAAAAAATTACATCTATATAAAGGTGTGTGATATTTAATTACTAACAGGTCAAGTGGGGGGACAAGAGAAAAGTTAGAGAGGAAACGAGTCAATTAGGTTAAAAGTCAACTAAAGTGTATTTTTTAGATGATCAACCTACTCAATAAAAAGAAAAAATAATTGCTAGTGTAAATGTGTAATCACATTCTAAGCAGTTAATGCGGTAAAATATCGGATATCGGTGAAGGGCCGAGATTTGATATATAGGTTATCGCGGTGAGATATCGGTGGGATATCGGCAATTTTTATATCGTGCAAAATCCATACATGTAGCAATTTAGCACTAACAATTCAACGTACTCTCCTACCATTAACAAATTAACCTTTACAACTTGCAAAACACTAACAATCGTGGCAAGTGGGAACTTGTTAAGACTTCAAACACTAATATTTAACACTAACTATTAACAATTAAGACTAGAAACAGTAATAAAAAAGTAATAACTAATAACAACTATAAGAAGTAAGAAAAATGGAAGAACTAAGAAGAAAAATACCAATATCGGGAATATCGGTGATATATCGGTCAAATATCGATAAAATATCGGCCAATATCGCCAATAATATTGGTACAAAATATCGGTCAAAATATCGGTACCAATATATCGGTTGATGACCGATAACCGAGATATCGGTGATATATCACTGATATATCGGCCGAGTTAACTACTTAGAATTCACATTTACCACGCAAATATTGGACACTAACTGCTTTGGGTCAACCCGAAAGATTTCAATCCTAGGTAGTCATAGGCGCTAGGCGCACGCAAAGGGTGAGCCTTGGGCTCAGGGCGCAAAGAGTGAGCCTTGGGCCCAGCCACATAGCGCACTTTAAGCGAGGGCTATTTTAAGCAAGGCACACAGCATAAACAGGACCATTTTTAGGGGTTATAGACATGTTTTAGGCTTACTTTAGGCTGGTTCCAGGCCACTTTTAGATGTTTCAGACCAATCTTAGCTGTTCAGTCCAGAATTTGTAGATTCTGGCCGGAGTCTCGCCGGAGTGCCTTGAGGGCCACAAGGCGGTATGGCTGTGCTGGGTGTGCCTGGGCGCCTTAGGCAAGCGCCCAATCTTGCTTTTCTAGGGAGGTTTCTAGGTAAAGGATTGAAGCAACTCCAGTAAAATAGTCGGCCAGAATATACACACACACGCATATTGGCGTCACGCATACAATGAATTATGAATCTACTATTTATTTATGTTATAAAAGAATAAGGCATACCACTCTACGCATTGCATGCTCAAAGCACCAAAAGGCATCTGCTTCATCCTTCAAAAGAATTACCATTGGGGAACAAATATCATTCATCCCTGCTTAAAATAAGTGATAATAAGCATATGATATAACTGATATACTTTACACCCTATAGTTTTATTACCAGGAATATAGTTTTTCACCTTGAACATAACCAATATCGTTATCAACCCAAGTATATATGGCAAGAAGATCCCAAAGTTTGGCCTGATTAGCTTCATTTTCATAAAAAACAAGAGTGCGATCTGTGCGTACAACATCCAAACCTGCAAAGAGAACAAGAACCGCCCGTTGGTAATAGCGCACAACAACTATGAGTGGTTTAAATCGTGTTATTATTAAAATAATATTATTTTGTGATAACTTTTTTTTTGGGCTGATGCAAGCTGAGTTAACCAACCTATCTGATGCAAGCTAAGTTTCCACTTGGTTACTTTCTTGTCTGACTCATCATCAGATATTGGCTCAAGAATTCCAGTACTGTCTACTGGTTCTCCATCTTCAGAAACTAAAGGTGCCATGACAAACTTACCAGTACCAATAATGGGTACAATCTTTTGGCATTGCTCTTTCCATGATTTATACTGATCCCTAACAACAGAACAAAAAAGTAGTCAGTTAACAAGGTCCCTGCAAGATGAAATTAACATGAATACAAACATGATATAACTAAGAAAGATGAGATTCAATTATTATTACAATAAAATAGAGAATAATTTAATAGATAAATGGTCTAACTAGTTAACAACTTAACGCATTCTACAATTATCGATGAAGGTTTAGCTGAGAATAGCACCTCCTCTTTTTCCTGAGGTTTTCTCGTTCCTCAGTGGTACTGTTGGGATCATAACAACCCAACAAAAATTCCCAGACTGCCCCTTTAATTGATGGATGAACGCCCTGAATCATTAAAAAATATATATCATTAGTTTATTTTGCTCCTTACTGTTATAAAAAAAAAACTGATGTTTCGTATAATTATTGCACCTCAAGGAGTAGCAAAAGTTAAAAATTATGACTGACAAATGCAACACAACTAAAAAAAATTATGACCAAATAAACACACCAATGCACCATAATACACGATTATGTGGACTCGAAGTTCCATTTCTCAGATATATTGAAAGAATGATAGAACTCCTTAAAATCATATTGATTATTATCCTATCCTTGATTTTAAAAAGTGACAAGCGCACTGTGGCGACAAGGTCTAAAACTGAGGCGCACAATGCAAAAACGCACAGCTTTTCATATGCAAGGTGCAATTTATGATATATTTTTTTTATACATTTCCTATAGGTTTCTGCATCATTTAGCCAATATTTAGACACAAATAAGCTCAATATATGACTTAATATCTAAATAGCCTATATGTGCAACCTAAAAAGTTCGTTGTAGCTGTACAACATCCTGATGCACCAAAATTCGCCATGTACATGAGGCGCGTGCCTCACCTACGACTGAAGCCACTTTTTCGCCTGAAAAGTGACATTCAGCTGTGCATTTTGTTGAACGTTCACATTGCCTACGCAAAAGCGACAGACCCTGTGCCTGAGGTCTCCTTGCGAGTTGCGCCTCAGGCGCTTTTTAAAACCAAGATCCTATCAATCTGTCTGGCGTCTGTCACAGTGTTTGTTACAATTAGAATACGCAAGGTATGCAGACTTGCATAAAAGTTCCTCATATTAGGCATACTGATCTCGTAAGAAAACAATTCATCTAAAAACATAACATGCAGGAAATCAACTAAACAATGCCAATCATCCAAATAAGAAGTTCATTCTCCTGACATATACACGGGTATAAAGTTTCAATCAATTATCAAAACATAAAATTTTCATGGTTTATCATATATCAGTTGTCACTGATCATATCTTTTGAAATAGAAAACCATAAATCCACATACATAAGTTGCATAACAAAAACACGAAATCGAAAACCATACCCCTCTTTGTATCCTCCTAAGCACGGCTGCTATATCCAACCGACCGTCTTTATCAAACGCAGCATTCCATCTTCTTTCACTCAATGTTTTCCCAACCTATAAAAAGTTCAACAATCCCCAACTTTCCATTTAAATCATCAAAGTCCAATTATTTACAAAACTAAAAAAACATGAAACATAAACAATTTCAAACACACCTTAGGTTTAAATCTGGTCTTAGGAGCATGTTCTTTGCAATCCGGCTTAACCGGAAAAAAAGATTCCATATCGGCATTTTGTTTTTTACTTTTACCACGAATTATACTCTTAAACATAACACTCAACTGCAGCTAAAACACCCAAATCTCAAATCACCCTGCCAGTTGAAAACCCATCAACCCAAAATCAGTAATTTACTTGAATATTCAAAATCAAGCATATTTACAAACAACTCAAAACCTTCCAACCGTGTAATTTCAATCACATAATTTATCAATTGCACGATTATACTTAATTATTATTGAATTTTGAAATAAACGACAAAATTAATGCACCTGTACAAACCTAAAAACCATAAATCAGTAATTTACTCGCATATTCATATTCAAGCATCTGTACAAACAACTCAAAACTTCCCAGTTGTGCAATTTCAACCAAATACTTATAAATTTTGCGATTATACTCAACTATTATTATATCTTGAAAAAAAAAAAAAAACAGGATTCATGCACCTGTACAAGCCTATAAACCTTAAATCAGTAATTTACTTGCATATTCATATTCAAATTCAAGCATCCGTACAAAACAACTCAAAACTCTCCAGTTGTGCAAATTCAATCAAATAACTTATCACGTGTGCCATTATACTTAACTACCATTGAATTTTGAAAGAAACGACAGGATTCATGCACTCGTACAAACCTATAAACCCAAAATCAGTTTTTTACTTGCGTATTCAAACGCAAGCATAGGTACAAACAACTCGAAACATTCCAATCGTACAATCTCAATCAAAATACTAACCAATTGAGAATGCGATTACTTAACTATCATATTTTAAATGATCTTTATTAATAAAAGAAACAATCAACAAATTACATCAAGATAGTGGGTAAGCGAGAAACAAATTGCGCCGCTATCCCCTTTTGAATCGCAAAGCCTATTCTACTAAACACAAACTATTGGTTCCTAGGACTCTGCGAGTTACTGTGGACCACCTTCTGCACTCGCTCAAAGAAGCGAACCGCCTAAGGGATCAGGGATCCAAATGTGTCAAAGGCAAACGGAAGGAACACGTGTTGATTCTCTAAACATGTTGCCTCATGCTTAGCGACTTTCCTAGCCTCCGCTCTCAAAACCGCCTGCCCCGAAACAAAGCCACTGTATCGCAAGCCCACCAATGGGGATACCCCAGCGAGGTCAACACACACATGCTTGCCCCCACCCAAGCCGAACAGGCGAACACAAGGACGTCTGCAGGACGCAGGGTAGATCTCCCCTCACGCGGGTCAGTCAAAAGATACAGGGGCTTCCTTCTTGGAAGAGATCCCCTACCACCTATGCACATCCCACAAAACATATCTAACCCAGTCATGCCGATACTTGAACCCCGGCAATTCCTTTTAGTGAAGGGCATGTTCGCCAAACATATCCAAACAGGCCTTTTTGCAAATGGGGCATGGTTCATCAGGAAGGGAACAGAGGTATCATAAGCCGGTATTTGAGGATGGCCCTATATTCAACTGCTGACATTTGTTGCCCAAAGTCCTTCAATGGGCACAACAGTCAAAAAAAATCCTGAGCATGGGCCCCGTGGAGACATGCAAGAACTGCCTTTTAACGCAGAGTCATATCAAACCACTCCTCCGTATCCTGAACGTGTTTACTATAAAGAGCACTCGCCAAGGTTTGTTGAGGTTTCTTGGGGGCGGTCTCCTTATCAGTAAAACCCCCTAGATCAAGTTCCGGAAGAGTTGTTCCAATATTATCAAGTGCAAGGGTGTAATCAGGATCCACGCCAACCCTTCGCAACATACGGTCTTGCAATTTCCCCAACTGGCCCTGGACGCAACAAAGGCATATGCCGAGACGTCCTCCGTCGAGGAAAGCCCCAAACCCCGATATCGCATAGGAAAGGATGCTAACCTCCACTGGAGGTCCCCAAAATGCGCGACAACAATGTTTTCAACCGCCTCCCGCAAGCCTGCATCAAAGATTGACACAGCTTCCTTGACATGCTCAGGCTGACAAGTCCATAGCCCGACCCCCATGCACGAACGCAACAAGATAAGCTCACTTTAGGGGTCCCGCAGGTCTGGCAGGCAGTCGTTCCATAAGTTATGGACTGAAACCGTTGCAAGGTATGGGATGTGTCCCACATCGCATATATGCGTGGTGTATAGTACATATATACTCACACCCGGTGGCAAAGCTTGGTTTGCAAAACCGTGGTAGCCGAACTCATTTTTTTTCGATCGGTAGTGGCAAATCGGTGGGGGCCGGACTTAACCCGGACTCAATTTACTGTATGAAAATCGCAAATTTCTACCACTGCGCCAGAAAACGCGGGGGGGGGGGGGGGGGGGGGGGGGGGGGGGGGGGGGGGGCAGGGCCACCTCTGCTCACACCCACCAAACTAGTCTTTTGGGGTTGAGTTCTCTTATTTAGGCTATAACAATGGTATCCGACTTAAACTCGGAGTGGTAGCCCGGAGGGAACCTGCCATGACCAACGAGGCTCGTAGTGGTGGCCTGGAGGCGTGACCAACGAGGACATTAGCCCTTAAGGAGCGTCAAACGTTATAGACAAAAATCATTACAAGGTATGAGACTAATCCTACATTGTACGGGCGCATATAAACCCTAAATCAGTAATTTAATTGCATATTCAAATCCAAGCATCTGTACAAACAACTCAAAACATTCCAATTGTGCAATTTCAATCGAATAACTATCAATTGTATAATTATACTACAATATTATTACAATTTTGAAAAAAAATAACAGGATTCATGCACCTTATTTCAAAATAAATCGGAAACTGTGAATAAATACCGAATCAATCGATGTATGATAATATTATCCGATGAGAAATAAAAATGTTGTTGGATTTGAACGGTTATTGATGGATCAGAAACAACAGAAAGAACGGATCAAAGGTGTTAATATACAAATCGAATTGTATTGTATATATATATATATATTTAGATTTAGATTATTTGAATCGTTTTTGGTGTTTTGTTTGTTTGTGTTTGTGTTTTTATATGTCTTTGAATTGGACAGCATTAATTATGAAAAGTCAAGTTTGCCCCTTGAATCAGGTAATTTCCTAAACATTAGTGGACCACAATAACGCGTTGCGGTTAGCGTGTTAAGATCTGTAAGACTCGATTTTGATAGATTTGTGCATATGTATAACGGTATCGTATCTAGGGCTGGCATATCGTGTCAGACACGACCTGTTAAGACACAAACACGAAATAGGTATAGACGACACGACACGATAACTTATCGTGTCATTTTTTTTCAAACACGAACAGCAACATATTTGTTTGCATGTGTTTTTTTCTCTGTCTTTGAATTGGTCAACCTTAATTATGCAGAATATCAAGTTTGCCCCTTGAATCAGGTAATTTCATAAATACTAGTGGACCACACTAATGCGTTACGGTTAGCGTGTTAAGATTTGGAAGACTCGATTTTGATAGATTTGTGCATATGTATATCGGTATCGTATCTAGGGCTGGCATATCGTGTCAGACACGACCTGTTAAGACATAAACATGAAATAGGTAAAGACGACACGATAACTTATCGCGCCGTTTTTTTTCAAACACGATAAGACACGAACCTCTTTATAAACATTAACCATGAAATCGTATCGACAAACATGTGAATGAGAGACTGTGTTGAGAAGGAGGACTGGTGAGGGCGGACGGGTAATTGGTGACTGATGGGATTGGGTATTGAACCACTACCTGGATCAACCCAGCCCAAGTCCTAACTTGCGCGGACCAAGGATACTGCGCAATCATTACCCAGCTACGCATGCAGCAAAACGTCATCCACTCTCCAGCAAAACGTCATCCACTCTCCTATAATCATAGACGACTTTGCGCGCAAGACGGTAAAAGCGGTATTCTTCCATGATTTCCTTAATTGTCGCCCTTATTAACTACTTTACTAATATAATACTTCATCCGTCCCAATTTAAATGTCCTAGTTCAAAAAACACACATTTTAATAAATATTTTGTTTGTATGTGGTAAAATGACAATAATATCCTTAAAAGTGGTGATTGTGTTTTGTCTTTTATGGGCAAAACTAGAAATTACATTTCTATTTTTGAAAAAGGACATTTAATTTGGGACAAACAAAAAAGGAAAGTATGACATTTAAATTGGGACGGAGGGAGTATAGGGTAGGGGAGACAACCCTATTCGGGCCTTGGCCCATCACGATTAGGGTTTTGGGTGATGGTGGCATATATATCTAGATTATTTGAATCGTTTTGGTGTTTACGAGAAAGATAATCGTTGTTTTGTTTTGTTTGTTTGTGTTTGTGTTTTTATCTATCTTTGAATTGGACAACCTTAATTATGAAGAAAATCAAGTTTGCCCCTTGAATCGGGTAATTTCATAAATACCAGTGGACCACACCAATGCCTTGCGCTTAGACTAAATGCTACGTGAGCTTTTAGGCGCCCTTAGCTGTCACGTCATCTGCCACATTATATCCTTACAAATCCTTAAAACCCCCCCAATTTCATCTCCAACCCTACAAATATTCTTACTCTTCTTAATTTCCATCTCATCACATATCCATGTCCTTATGCAAGGGCTCATCATCTAAGGGTTTCTTAGGATGGATTACCTCCAATGGTAAATGCATTTAAGGGCCTCAAAGGATTTGATCTTCAAGGGCTCATTGGAGATAGTCTTGACGTGTTAAGATTTGTAAGACTTGATTTTGATAGATTTGTGAATATGTATATCGGTACGATTTGAGTTGTTATTAATATTGATTTTTATGGTTTTTGACGTGTCGATATCATTTTCGGCGTATTACGACTGATGTCGTAATAGAAAGAACTGGTATCGATCAAATTGTCGTCACAACACGCGAGGAATTCTACTAATTGAAATTTAATAGGTTCGGTAAGGAAACTTATAATAGGAAGAAAGTGTGTACAAAAGAGTTGAAACTAGTATTAAAACCCCATTCTCACGTTTTATGTGGTAAGGGCATAAAACCGTGAAAATAGTAACGCTGAAACGATTTATTGAACCAGTGTGTTAAAGTGACGTTAACCTGCATTTTGCAACAGGATTGTTAAATCGAACGAAAAGTAGATGTAAAGATGTTCAACCAAGCACCCCCCCCCCCCTTTTTATGGCGTAACAACTCACAAAATTTGGACCGAAATGCAAAACACATAATTGTTTAAATTGTCACTAAGTCATCAGAGATTACCAATATTCTCAAATGAATTGACCAGAAGTACGATACAATTTTAAATGTGTCGTGATATGTGTCTCTAACATAGATACATACATATTTTGTCATGATTTAGTTGAACTTTTCAGCTCATTAATTTAAAATCATTTAATTCACCGACTCAACACAACTCACACGCTAAATGTAACATGTGATAAAAGAGAACTTTCGTAACTTTTTTCATGGAAATATATGACTAAAGACAATATTTGTGTATGAACACATGACCCTTAAACATGTATTATGTATGTAACATGAGAAAGTGGGGCGAAGATCATTCATATTACATACAATAAACACGTGCAACATCTAAATTTGGTTAGTGTAAAAATATGTAACCTTAAAAATTAATATTACCCAATACCAAGTAATTTTTTTTGCTTTTATTATATTAAAAAAATGGTAAATCTCTACTTAATAGGAAAAGTAAGGTGTTATGTAAAAGTATCATATTGGAGATCAAAAGGACTTCTTATATAGTATGTGCATACACTAAGGGGCTCTTTGGTTGATTAAGTGCTGAATCATTAAGATGATATGAATGGCTAAGAGCTGAATCATTCAGCATCCCTTATTAGCTTAATGGTTCAGCACTTAATCATTTCATTCAAATGCTGAAACAAACAGTCTAAATGCTGAATGATTCAGACGTGAATGGTTAAGAGGTTGATTAAGAGGCTAACAAACAGCTCCTAAGTTCCTTGGTACACCTCCTCTAGGCCGGAACGTTTATCGGCTGAAACAAATTCTAATTGTGTATTGAGACCGAATACCAGATAAATTTAACTCATTGACAAGCACACAAAGAAGTAAGTATCACAGGTCAGAAATCACAGCCCGGTAGTTATTTTTGTTGGTGAATCTGTATCCAAATGAGTGATGGTTCCATCTTTTTTATCGTTTGTTTTGACCCGCGTTATTCGGGCTAATTCCCATCACCTTAGTTTTATTTTACAGCATTACATATTTTTTCACAAATAGTTCATGAAATGGGTCAAGCAAGGCAACCCCAAACACAACCTTGATAATAAACCAGCAAGCATGAAGGTTTAAAAATGAATAAAACAGTTCTAAACATAAACTTCCCTTAATCCCTTGTAAAAAGTGAAACATAAGCTCCTACAAAACAACACTGGTCTACTCACCAATAGTTCAAATAAAATGCACCAAAATCTCATAAATCATACAAATTAAGCGGTCTCCTTCTTTAGCTTGGCTAGCTCTTGCCTAACGACTCCCGCTTTCTGCAAGATCATAAAACAAATACATAATATTAGTTAGTACAAAAGTGTTGGATGCTTGTGTGTGTTTATTTCCTAGCGTGTTGCAAGATACTGTGACATGTCTTTACATATGGGTCAATTTCAACCCCTTTCTAACAATTTGAATGCCCTAGTTTATACCAAAGTATTATGGTCTCAACTCTCAAAGACCAAAGCGCGCACATCACGTTCATGAGGTGTGCGTCTTTGTACAACCAAAAACCACATATCCCTTGTCTATTTACATGTAAACTAATTTATCAAGTAACCTTTCAAATTCATGCATCCCTTAGGTTGTTTTTACATATAACCAAAGTACTGTCAGGGTTTTTTTTTTAAATAATAGGTCAAACGATTAAAAACAAAAGCTTTAGTTAAAAAGAAAACAAATGTATATCTACATGTTTGCCAAAAAGAAGCTTTGAATATATTTGATCTATATAAGAAATTATATTATTATTTGGTTAATCTTATAAAAAAAAAAACTTAAAAACTGAGAAAGATAGTTTGCAGACGAAACCTATCACGACCTGATCTGTTTTGACCCATTTTACCAACTACCCAACATGTCTAACAAACCCGATTTTCCATCCAACAAACTGATGATACCAAATTAAATATGCTAGATTCTTGAAAAAAGAACAAAAAATGGATTAATGCTGACCTTAATCTTTGCCAACATGATCTTAAACCTGTCAAAGTCGTTAAGGGACGCTCTCTTCTTTTGAACAATGAATTTTCTCCCCCATGAACTGTTTTCCCATTTGTTTTTGACATCTACAAATGAGTAAAAACTTAGTGACCAAACCACAAACAAGCATAGCATTAACCAACAACATTTTTGGTAAGTGGTACATACCAGCAGCCTCCATAGCAGCAATAAGTGTTTTCTTGTTTGGAACTCTTTTGATGTCAATTTTTATATCTGTAAGTGTTAGCCTCTTGAAGTTCATTTGGCCTCTCACCATGTCAGGAGAATCAACCAGAGCCTGGCAACGGAAAAGTATCATTTAAAACAACCGATAGTATGCATTTATCAAAATAAACACTAATTCCTCACTCAGAACAGAAGTGATTGCTGCATAATAGTATGCATTTATCAAAGATAAACAAACATGGTTCTACTTATTAATATCATGTAATTAAACATTATGCAGACACTATAAGCTTCACAAAAAACTAAAAAAAAAAAACCTAATGAACTAGACGAAAACTAAAAACACAGGGGCCGTTGCCGTATAGATTTGATATGTCATTATGCAAATATTAACACCTTCTAAAGAAACTAAATAAATCCACATGCAATTTCCAATATATTCAATTTAATCAAAAATAAACAAAAGTGATTGCTGCATAATGGCATGCATTCACCAAATAGCAACAAAGAGGCTGTCATTTGTAAATACCCTTTGTTATCACATTATACAGATATTACTGCTTTCTCAAGAAACCGACACATTGGGGATTTATAGATATAGTTTTAAAAATGATCATAAACAGGAAACAGCATTTGGATATTATAAAATCATCATCAAAAGCAAATAATCAGCTTAAAGTTTAAAAGAACGGAAACGAGCCTCTAGGCGTTTTCCCTTCGCCTCATGAGGCGTAAGTCTCCAGGCGAACCAAGGCGCAGTCAAAAAATATATATAAAAATAAAGTATCTTATAAAATATAAAATAAGAAAAGTCTAAAACATCAAAAACTTCACATCAAAAATAAAATAATTGACCAAAAAGCCTAAAACACCAAAAAAACACCTCAAAAACTATATCTATATTGGAAACTGCATATGGATTTATTTAGTTTCTTTAGTGGCGCACCTGAGTCGCACATTTTCTTAGCGCCTCAGCCTTAGAGATGTATGTACAATCTGAACCCCATGAGGCACGCCTCATACTCGCTTTCTTAGCGTTTCGCCTTGAGGCACACGCCTTACCCGTTTTTTATACCATGAATCAGCTAAACAAATTACAAGTCCAGTCTCAAATCAAATTTCATTTCTCTAAAAACCGAGTCCCTAAATCTAACTATTTTAACCTAAATAACCATAATATTAATCACTACTAGGGATGAGCATACGGTCCCAAAAACCGATCCCGTACCGAACCGAGGGTGTTCGGTATCGGTATCAGTACCCACATTTAGAGGTTTTCGGTTTCGGTATTATCGGTATCGGTACGGGATTGGTATGATATCGGTATTTTACCTTAAAATACCGATACCACACCGGTACCGAACCGATACCGTACCGGTATAATCGGTATCGGCATTGGTTTTTTGGACTTTTCGGTATCGGTATTGTCGGGATCGGTTCGGTACCGATACTGTCCCGAGCTCATCCCTAATCACTACAACCAATACACTCAAACCACAAGAAAATAACGCAGTACTTATTACCCTATATAAAGTACTTATTACCCTATATAAAGTACTTATTACCCTATATAAAAATCTAAATTTTACAATCAAACTACACTAAAGCTTCAAACTTTCCATACAATCAAATCAACCATTCAATTAATTCAATTAATTAACCTAAAACCACACATTTAAACACAAAAATACATAACAATATTAATATTATTACCCTGTTCTGATCTATGACATCAACGATAACTACGAGCTTTCCATAATCTTTTCCGTAGTTAACGAGTGCAATTCTTCCGATCTCAACGTACCTCTTGAACGGCTATATATAAAATATTATATGCAAATTTGTTAGGATATAAATTAGACAGAAATAATAACATAAGTATAAGGTTAACATTAACGATGTGTTGTACCATTTTTTTCTGGCGATTAGTTGCAGAGTGCCGAAGAGAGGCTGCGGCTATTGAGATGATAATAATAATAATAAGAATTAGGGTTTTGGATAGAGGATGTGTTTATAGTTAGACTTGGAGGCTTTGGGTTATTGATTTTGGGCCTGTTTTTTGTAAACTGGATTGGCCCAATTTGGTTAATGGGCTTGAGTTTTTGGGTGAACTAGTATTTACTAAATACTATATTTAGTATTTAGGATTCGTGTGTTTTACGGGAAGCAGTGACGAAGCTTGAAGATCACATCGGGTGGGGTTGGACTCAATTTTTTTCGGTTGGTAGGGGTCGGAAGATTAAATCGGTGGGGGTCGGACTCAACCCACACTTAAATTTACCTACGGAAAACGTAAACTTCCACCACTGCGCAAAAAACGAAGGGGGTCGGGGCACCCACTGACCCCAATGATGTTTCGCCTCTGACGGGAAGGGAGTGTTAAAAATAAAAATAATGGTGAATTAAGCATGTTTGTTGTGGTGTGTTGACACATAAAAATTAGACTGGTGTAAAAAACATGGAAAAGAATGATTGAGTCATGCTAGGACCTGCGCGTTAAGACGGAGCTGTTAACCGGGGGAAATTGAAGTAAAGTTGAATTACAGATGCGTTTTACAGCGTGTTAAGTCACAAAATTTAGACCGAAACATAAAATGAAAAATTTGTAAAAGATGAAAAGTTTAGGGAACCGAAGTTTAAAATGGAAAAGTGTTGGGGTTATAAATGAAAAATAATTTGTGACATATAGGTAGTTAATCACATATGGATTTTAATAGCTTTGGGAATTAACTACCCGGTTAGTCCTAGGCTAGGAACCAACCATAGTATGTTGTTCGTAATTTTGGACTGGCAATATAGTTTTCAATAAATATGTATCGAATTTGTAATATGAACATAACATATGGACTAATTGTGTAATTAATTCTTATGATTATAATGGTCAAATTAACAATTTGTTTATGGTTAAAGTTATAATGTAAGTTGAATAGATTTAGGCTTGTATTAATGGGACACCTTAAAATATTACTGGGACACCCCATCCCCTTGTATCTCTCTCTAGTCTCTATATATACATTTGATGTCTTGGATTGTTTTCCAAATGCTAGTCCACTTAAAAATGAAAAAAGAAGACAAGCTTCTTGGGTTGTACCAATATTAACATCCTAGATTTATGTTGTGCGTGATATACGGGTGTTTTAAGAACGAGTAGAGATTTTGGTTGCTTCGGTAGATGAAACATAGAAGGTACCATAAGCAACGGTTGTTAACTAAATTCTAGATCTTGGTATTTACATGAATGCATCGAGAAAAAAATGTATGCTTGATTTTAGCAACTCTTTAAAAGTTTTTGACTATGCTAAAGAGTGCTAAAGGGCATGAGAGCATCTTCTAGGTTGACCACAAAATGATACAACATCATCTTCGACTCACGTATAATGCTTGAAAACAATGCAGCTTTCCAACGTATATAGAACCGTATGACGTAATAAATAAATTGTCTGATAATTAAAAAGGCATACTATAATTAAATTGAACGCATATAGAACTAAGAAGGTTAAAAAAACTAAAATAAATAGTGTATACTCTTATAAATATATTATATTAATGTGGTTATCACCTCCTAAATTAGATTAGCTTACTCTCCAAGTTTTGTAACTCCTATATATACCCTCTTTGTATCTTATTGTAAACATACTTAATTAATGAAAATTCTAGATCTCTCTCCCTATTCTTCTTATCATATTACTTTGCTATTAGGCTAGTTTCACAACACGTTATCAGCACGAGTTGCTTTTGGAGTAGAATCATACCATCATAAGTCACACCCTTGTTCATATTTTTGAGCTTTAACGTATACAGAGAGGTACAATTTTTACCTAGCTTTATATTAAAATAAAGTGTATTGTCCATATTCGTTTACTTATTTAGTTTGAACCAACTTCGATGTGAGAATAGATTATGTTCAATATATCCATTTACATAATTTTCTTAGTCCAGAAAAATTATTTGTAAAGATTTTATTCTCTATGTTAAAAATAAATGAAATTAATTTATGATATTAATATACAGTGCCTCTTATTATTCACATATTTTTATTAACTGGATTACCTTCATGAATAATGATGTTAAGGATTAAATTGAGGTTAGATATTTCCACTGTACTTATTTACGAAAATTTTAATATTGTTATAAATATATTTTACTATGTGACTATCTACATTCCTAACTTTCCATATCTCATTTAAGTTATAGCCCTATAAATAATGGCCATTGTATTTCATACATAGATCAATGAAAAGAGTTATATATTCTCTATTAATTATTATTTAGTGAGAGTTATTATTCGCTCTAATAAGGCCGGCGTTTTACCTTTGGAAAAAGGATAATAACCACACAGGACTTCAAGGAAAGTAAATGCAAACTTTATTTTATATACTACACTAGTATTGTTTAACTTTCAAATTGAAAAAAAAAACTTTTAAATTGCAAAAACCGAACATTATGTTTCCATAATATATTTAGCAAACTTTATGAGATTATATGTTTCTAAAAAGGTTAAAGTGGTTGGATCATATATAAATAAGTATAGTTGAGAAAATGGTTAGTATGAATATGAAGTTGGAGGATAAATGCAATTTGTTTATATATATTCTAATCTAATGTTGGGATAATCATATTAGACCCATGCTTGAATATGTCTAGATACATGTATTGTATATAGAGATTATTAGTACTAGTTTGGTGTCTAATTATATTTTATTATTTTTATTTTGAAATAATTGACTTACGAATAAAGTTTCATGTCTTTACTTTTGCTTTTACGTGATAGGCTTTTGATTGTTATGTTCTAAGCAATTGGTTTCACTCAAATATATAGATATATGATATCCTTTTATTTCATGAATACATAAATTATATGTTTTCTTATAATTGATGAAAACATTTTATTTCATAAAGGTTATACTACACCTTGTTATATTTGGTAACATGTTATAACATCATGAAGTATATAATCCAACTTTATGTATACATTGTATGTTTTCATTTTTGAAGAGAACATTATGGTATATTGTCACAAGTTATATGATTGAATTGTGATCAAGATTCATTTATTATAAATTTATGGAAGCTTGTAAGAATTTTGATCAATAAATCGTAATGATTTGGGCATATAATTTCTTCTCAATTAGTATTATGTGACGGGAAGATTATTTATACAAGTTGATTAAGACAGTTTTCATTGTCATATCTCATATATGCTCTTGAAGTAGCAAATTATCAAAGAATATATAAGGTTTGAAATGACCACCATGAAAGTGGTGTAGTTCTCATCCATTCCCTAAAGTGAATGTTATGAAAACTGACCAGTATAAAGGTTAAAGATCATGTACATAACTAAGGAAGTTATAATGATTCCACCATGGAAGTTTTGTGATTATAATCCATTCCCTGAAGTGAATGTGATGATATAATGATCAGTGTAAAGTCCTTGATCATGATAATTGAGGAAATATAATTTCTGCTCAATTTTAAATGGGAAAATTGGATAGAACTAATTTTACTTATCATACCTCAAATACGCTCCTAAAGTAGCAATACCATTAAAATGGTATTAAGAGTTTGAAATGACTTTATATTCTTATGTCCAAAAAAAATAAAAATAAATAAAGCTTGGTTGGTTTTACTCTATTTCTTGAAGTGAGTGAGATTATATAACAATAATTGAAATTGTCATGATCATTGAGATAAGTGAGAAAATTGTAGTGATGGTTATGTTGATAATGAGATCGACCATCAGAAGTTATAATGATGGTCATGAAGTGATCAACCATCAATGACTATAATGATAGCCAAGTTAATAATGAGATCGATCATAAAAAATGCAATAATGATCATCTATAATACATTATAAAGGAGGAGTGATGTATCATATTGTAATTTTGTCATTAGTACAAGTTTTGTAGCAACACATACAACTTTATAAAGCTTAAATGATAGGGGTAAATTTGTCACCTAAAGGTATATTAAGACACTTGTAGGGCTATTAGTGTAATTTTATCTTTTAATATTAGTTAAAACCTAAAATTTCTATCCCTTTTTACCCTTCCATCCCTGCTACACAAATAAATTGGGATTCCAATCATCCTGAAACCGTCACATAATTGATGAGCAGTTACCCCCGCCATTTCCACAATTCAATGTCAGATTCATTGAAAGATGGTCGAATCACAGTTAAACGCGATGTTTCCTTCCTTTTTACCTACCTTTCTCTTCTTTTCGGGAAAACCTTTCATTCATCATTGTGAAAGATTCCATTTATTATTGTGCAGAGAGATACAGAGAGAGAGAGAGACGCATACAGAGAGAATCGATCGACCGAGAGAGACGCAGTGAAGTGCCTTCGAATCGAGCCTTCTCCACTTGGGGTTCCGTCAGATCTGGTATAGTGCTTGGATAATTATGAATATTTGGACTTTTGAGGATTTGAATCATTCCTTGATTGTATGATCTGTATTATTGTAATTTAAGATCAACTGTTTTGATTTAAAATGATAAAACATCAACTTAAAGATAAAATGATAAATCAAATAACAATAATAAGATAATAAACACGGTTAATAATATGTTTGTTTACATAGATTGTGATTATTTGGTTGTGATATGAATATATGATGATTGTGTTTGTAAGTGAAGGCACCCAGAGAGTCAAACAACCAGATGATGGAAATGATTGATGAATCAGTGAAGCTTTTAAGGCTTTTCTGTGAGAAGAAGTGGCCGATTATCGCGTTTTTGGATACGCATCAGCCGGGAAAACTTGAACATCCTTATCCTTCTCACCGTCTTGCAGGCTCTCATGAATCTGATTTAGTTCCTGGTAATGTTTTTCGTCTTAACTCCTTGTTATATTATTTATAGTTAGCTGCCTGATCGTTGTATCGGATGGATGAAACTTGAAGTTTTGTTCATCGCAAACGGGTCAAATAAAAACTATGTCTCAGACTCAGAGTCTATATTTAATGTGCTTAACCCCTCAATTTGAAATTCGACGACCAAGATTGGTTTTTTTAAGCGGATTAAGAAACAAGGTTCCCTTCTCATCGTAGACCACTTTAGGTATGAGTTCCCATTTGTGATTTTATTCTTTGTATATACATGCATTAACGTATGCTATTTTTTAAAATTCGCTTCATTGTTTTTGAATTTTGATTTGACCATACTTTTAGACACCGTCCCTTTCTACAGTTTTACACAGTTCTTTCTTTGCTTAGAACTTTGAAAATCAGATGATATTGTTTGATATTTGCTTAAAGAATCGTCAAACGAAGATGGCTTATCATTGATCTTAACCAATTTTATCAAGATTGGTGTTTGAGGAATTTTAACTAATTTTATCAAGATTTTATGTTTTTTGACTTAATTATCATTGATCTTTTTGGTTCAACTTATAACAGAAAATTTCCCAATTTTGTACACTTGATGTAGAACCCTTGAAACACAATGGGATAATACTCGAAGCATTCGACACCTAATTGTTCCCAGTGATGATGACTCAATGCAGCCCGAGTTAAGTTTTAATCGGCTACAACTCAGCGATGAGGAATATACTCACATGCAGTGTAGCTTTGGTCGCTACATTGCTCGTGAAGCAATATTAATTGAAGAATATTGGGTTGGTTTTTTTACACTCGTTATTACCTATTATAGATTTATAGTCTCTTTCTTTTGAGTTGATTACTAAAAAGCTTCATGTGACAGATGACAGCATGGCTACGCGCAGAAGCCCATTGGAAAGCCTCGGCCTACAAGCGTTCAGTTAGTATACATACCTTAATCTTCTTGGAAAATTTTATGTGTTTCACTTTTTGTATCACTTTCAGGTATAGCAGACATATTGTATTTTGTACATAATATGAAAGAAGAATGTCGGCGTGGACAAAATAAGCCGAAGTTACAATCCTGCCCCTGTCAGTGCTCAACACATACATCGCTGCCCGTTTTCACGTCTCATTTTATCGAACCGCCTCCGTTTCGAATTTTTCTTTTACCGGGTTTAGCCTGCAACCGTCGGTGGTTTTTTTTTGTTGAAGCTGTCGCAGCAACGAGCGCGGCCATCACTGGTGTTTCTTACCTGTCGGCTCTTCGCTACGACCGACTAGCCATCGTCGTGTCGAATCTTTCCTTTACCGGTTTTTTTTCCCAGCCCTCGGTGGGTTTTTTCCCATCAAAATCGTCGGTAGAAGTCTTTCGTGGGCCCACGTGACCACCTTCACGCGGCCTTTTGCAAACTGCTACCACCTACGAACCGTCATGACTACCAACCTCGCATCCGGTTACTGAAATGGTTAGAAAGATGTAGCCATGGTCAACCCTGTTGTTTTAGTCGGTGGAGTTATGGTTATTTGTCGTGAGAAAGCGGAGACGAGACTGTAGAGCGGCGCATATAGGTGCAGAGAAGAAGAAGTAAACCCTACATGACATGATCTAACTTAAGTATTTGTGTCTTATGTTGTCTTTTGAGCTGATCCTAACACTTGGCCTAACACATACATTTGTAAAACTTGCAGGCTTATTCTTGACGTTGTAAAAATATATGTCAAACTCTAAAGACTTAGGATCATGTACACACCATAATAAAACATTATATAATAAAAGAAGCCTGGTTTTGCTAACAACATTTGATGCATGACGTGTGGTTACGCATCGTGGCGAATCATGATTGGGTAGATAGCAATAGTGATATGTGACAGTTAAACAAGGTGAAAGCTGCTGAAAAGCGCGAGGCTTAGTTAAAAGTATTGTGATTTACACTTTTTTTAGTTGTCTTTTACACGTTATATGTAGCGCATTGTCTCTTCCACATTGTGTTTTACGTTTTAACGCATGGTTCAACCCGTCGCGCGCCGCCGCAACGCGCGGCGGGCAAAATACTAGTATTACTAATGAGATTGACCACCACATGTGGCAAATAAAAGGAGTGATTATATAACATGATAGTATGAATATTGAAGTTACAATACATTCTTTCATATCTTATGTTTTGTATTACATACATATTTGATCATAAACTAGAAGTTTAGTTTATGGATCATAATTATTTAATTAATTGGCATGACCGGTAAGACCACACCGAGTTGATCATAATGTGAACATAATGAAGAACTTAAAGATTCTTCAATCTGATACATAACATGTAATGTTTGCTCTTAAGCGAAATTATATATTTGTGATATAAAGTAGGGTGAGTATCACTATATATTTTGGAATTGATTTAAGGATACGCATATCCTAACATGATACCATTTAGTATTTAAAATCGATGCATCGTCTAAATGGTTATCAAGTTTGCAACCTGAAGTTTTCTTGATTTATGGCTTAGCTAATAAGATAGCAAGCATATTATTCTAGTTTGGCATAATTAATCAATTCCCAAGATAATAATGGTCATTGGAATAAGTGTTGAACTTCATATAGCTTTTGTTCATACACATATTGCTTTCATTGAGATGATCACTAAACACCTACTATTGATTGCAATATCAATGATCATTAGAGCAAAAGTTCATGTTTATGTTTGATTAAATGTGATTTTACATGTAGTAACATTTATTCACATCAAGCCAATACATGGTAATAGTTTCTCCCCATTATAGTTGGTTTTTGGTCAGGAACCAAATATTGTCCATCTAAGATTTTTGTTGTGCGACATATATTGAAATTGATCCACCACGACGCACGGAGATGGGACCTTAAAAGGTGATTGGGATGTGATGATTTATAGAGCCTTCGACAAGAGATTTATTTACATCTTAGTTAATTTATATTCATCTCAATGGATTAACATTCCCAACATCAGGGGGAGATAAAAGGCAGTTGGAATTAGAAATGAGTTAGAATGAAATATCATTGATCCTCGTACTAGACAATGTGAACCAAAAGTTCAAAGGATAATTCATTCACAGATATTAGCGAATTAATTACCAGACATTAACTGACCTAAATATGATTAATAGCTAATCAAGTCACATATACCAACTGCTAATGCTCCATTTAAGATGAGTGTTCAGGAAGGACAATCATATATTGGCAATAAGCCTACTACACTCCTGAAGCGTGGTAGACTAGTCGATTCCAAAGAATAAAATCCTCGAGAAATTGGAGCAAGTAATAAAGATGGTCAAGTCGAGGTTATAGTAAAAAGTTCTCGTGAAGAGACATTAGACATGATGGTTCCAGAAGAACCTCAGGTACCTGAAAATAAAGAGATCTCGTTATATAGTATCATGTCTACGAAATGTATGGAATCGAAATAAAATCGACGTCGTTATAAATTTTATGTAATGTAGCGCTTGAAATGAGGATCAAGATTTAAGATCTGCCTATGAATGAATACAAAGAAATCATTGGCCAAAATGGAAAGACGCAAATACGGCAGAGTTGAATTCTCTATTGAAAAGGAAAGTTTTGGACCAATAGTCCATACAACAAAAGTTGTAAAACATATAGATACGAAAAGGTCTTTTGTGCGAATCAACATTTGAAAAGAAAATGATATAAGTTAAAATTTGTGACACAAGAATTTTGCAAATGACCCATAATTGATTATGAGGAGACACATTCTCCTGTGGTGGATACAATGATTTTCATTATGTTATTAGTCTGGTAATGCAAAGAGAGAATTGAAATGCGTCAAATAAATATCATGATTCACTTGACACTGAAAGTTTACATGAAAATACCTGATGAAGGATTTAATGTGTCAAAATCTTGTAACGTAAGTTCTCGAGAACGTTATGATCGGAATAAATAGATTCAATTATGAATACGCTATGTTTGTTATACGATTGAATTGAATATAAGTGGAACTCCTCATGAGTATCCTAAAGCAACTAAGTGCTTAAAAGGTAATATGAAACATCGTATGATGTAATTATTATGCACCAATACACCACATGTAATAAACTGAACCTGGTGATTACGATACTTCAATGTATAAGAATTGTACTATATATATTGAAGAAATAGATTTTATTGTTTTTCCAATTGAAGAGTGAATGCACTTGCTTAATTGGTCAAGATGGAAAAGTCCTTGATGGATTGATGATGCTTGCAGCATTACTATCTATACCTTAAGAAGCATTATGTAAAGGTAATATAATATGTATGGACTAAAATAAGGGGGTTGAGTGTTGCAAGACTCATGAGATATCCCGATAAAGAGCAACATAAGTTTGATTGTATTATCCAGTTTTTAACAAAAGTCCTCTCTTAAAAGTTCACTCGCAGTTTACAGTGATAATGTCTTAGCATTATCGAGAGACTCTGTAGAACTTTTAAAAGGGAGATTTTTGAAAGTCATTGGCATAGTGCACTAGTTGCTTGCCTACAATTCGAGTACATGTGTAATGATATGTTTACCAATCCATCAAAGTATATCTTGAAAAGATGATGAGACATTTTACATGGACATAGCTCATACTTAAAGTGCATTAAAGGTTGCCCAATTACTTGATATGGAAAATTATTCATTTAATTTCATACCAAAGTAGAGATTTTCATTCTAGAAGTACCATAGTTAAATGCACATGGGCGTTAGTGTCTTACTAGGTATTCATGATATATTATATCTTCCACATGAACTTATTATCATAATATATAGCCTATGTCAAGCGAGAAGACACCAGAATGAGTTAAAACATATATTTCAGGTATGAGCGATATTTGATTATATTTCACTAACCCATGAAAACAAGTTTGGTTAGTCTTGTAGATGCAGGGAATATAACACATCACATTTGTTGATCTTGTGACTTTATTTACGAGAAGAGGAGATATTAGTTTTACAAACAAAGTTCAAGTTAAAGAATTGCACTTACGAGAGCAGGGTTTAAAATTTTGGAATGAATGTCATACATCAATGTTCGAATTAAAGATTTTCACGTCAAGTGATCAAGACGCAATTCATTGACTACAAAAGATTTGAGCAAATTCTATGGAGATCTACACCAGTCACTTAGAGAATAGATGTTCATATGAGGGGGAGTATTATACAAGTTGCACTCTTTTTCCCTTCACTAAGTTTTATCCCATTGGGTTTTATTAGTAAGGTTTTTAATGAGGCAACGTTATCAGGGGGAGACAATACGCGCTGCACTCTTTTTCCCTTAGCTATGGTTTTGTCCCACTGGGTTTTCCTAGCAAGGTTTTTAACGAGGCAGCATTTCAAAGCGTATTAAGTTGATAACCAAGGGGGAGTGTTATAAATATATTATATTAATGTGGTTATCACCTCCTAAATTAGATTAGCTTACTCTCCAAGTTTTGTAACTCCTATATATACCCTCTTTGTATCTTATTGTAAACATACTTAATTAATGAAAATTCTAGATCTCTCTCCCTATTCTTCTTATCATATTACTTTGCTATTAGGCTAGTTTCACAACATATACGTTGTTAAATGCCATTATATTGTTGATCCCTGATTGACAATGGCGAAGCTTGACCCGAAACTTCGGGGGAGTCGAAAGCCAGTTTCGGGGGGTCGAAACCGGATATACCAAAAAATTTCTATACGAATACTATATAATCGGAACTTCTGAGCAAATATTCGGGGGGTCGGCCACCCGTCCCCGCCCCTTAAGAGCTGCGCCGCTGCTGATTGATACAAACTGATTAATAATGCCAAATGAATGATCATTTCATGGTTATAAAATTTGTCCAACATTCTCAAGTTACAAGCCACAAGTTAGACAAACAATAATTACATTATGAAAATAAAGATTAACCGATCGTCGAGATCCTCGACGATCCAAAAACGCCGAAAATCGACAAAAATAACAACCATCGTATTCGAACATAACATTACAAAAGAGTACACGAGCCATTTGCAGCCCGAAATCTCTGGAAAAATATGACTAGAAAGCCGAAATAACATAGATATACTCAAATCATTAACCTTTACTTCCGGATTTGGAGAAACTCGAAGCTTCTAAGCGGGTCTTCCCGGCCAGCCCTTGTGGCACGACCGAGCCCTGATGATTTGTTCTCAGATCCGAGTGGTGTTCTTTGAGCAGTAGATGTGCGGGGCCCAATGATTGAGACAACCCGGCTTGATGGGCCTTCTGTAGCTTCACCAGATGAGCTTGGCCTGGTTCCTGAGAGACCCACATACCTTGACGTGCTCCCGTTTCGAGACGATCGAACTTTGTCCGGATCGGCTTGCTGTAGATGAGATTAAATGGCCCGTTTAATGAATCGGTCAATGTGGCCACGTGGGTTATGTTTTATTTCTAACGAATCAAACGTGAAAAAAAAAAAACATTAAGAGGGTGTTTGGGATTTATTTTTTAAAACAACTTATGCGTTTTGGAAAAGCAGTGGTGGAGCTTTTTTTAGATTATTGCGTTTTGGTAGCTTAAAAATTCATTTCAAAACTCAACCCCAAAAAACGCAAATAATCTAAAAATCCATTTCAAAATGCAACCCCAAACACCCCCTAAAAACAACTTAAATGGAAATGGGTTGAGTTGCCCAAAATGTATTTTTAAAGCTAAAATAATAGGCGCGTGTAGGCTCGTGGGGCTAACCGAGCAAAATACGAAAAAATTCAGGCCCAAGGTCGTTTACTAAACGAGGTCCAAATTATGCTCAACCACGGTTTGAGCTAGTGTATCCTTGACTCGAGGTCTCCCCTAGTTGTGTTTTGCCCCGTTACCCAACCAGCCAGACCCGCTCATTTTGCCACCTCTAATATAACCTTACCACATCCTTTGGTAAAGGCAAATCTTCCGCAGTCCGGTTTCTTGTATGTTGTTCATAACGTCCCCCTGCTCCTAGATTTCTTCTCGGGGGTGCTTCTAACGCACGAGAATCTTGTTCACCTGTTTAACGATACAGATCATATCTATACATGTATATGTGCATCTATATACCAAAGATTTCGAAATATAGTTGGAAGAAATACCTGGAATTCTTCCATGCTTTTCGGCGCCCGTTACAGTATTTAACCCTGCATTACCACTAATATGCTGCAAAACAACACAAGAGATGATTATACAACCTTCAAAAACACCAAAAATATATACAAAATAATAATAATAATAATAATAATAATAATAATAATAATAATAATAATAATAATAATATATGTATATGTATGTACGGACCCGTCCTTTGATCTGCGGATACTTCAATACAGTCCAGTCAAATATATAATCAAACTGATAGCCTGGAATATGAACATGGAGAGTAGTAATAAGTCATTAATTATGGCGAAATAATCAACATAAATAAATAGAGGACTGAAGAGCACCTTCACGAATAAACAAGTCGCGGAATAGCCTCTTCAAGTATGAATAGTCAGGTTTATCCTCGAATCTCAATGATCGACAATAGTGAAAGTATGATATGAACTCCGATGGGTATGATTTACATAGTACCTACAAAAAAAAAAGTAAATTTTAAAACAAAAGGATATTCTAATCGTAGTTTAAGTGGCTCGCACACACGCTCGTATACGTGTGTAACATATTTATCAATAACTGAAAGATAATATATATTCATTCACAACAGTGGCGAATCTTGACCTGAAACTTCGGAGGGTCGGAAGTCACTAGTTTCGGGGGGTCGAAACCTTATATACCAAAAAATTTCTATACAAATACTATATAATCAAAACTTCTGAACGAAAATTCGGGGGGGGGGGGGGGGGTCCCGCCCCTTAAAAGGATCGCCACTGATTTACAATACCTCTACTGGAGTCAACACTTTCTTTTCACTAATTCTGTCATATTTCTGCTTCTTGTTTCCCGCTCTCAGACCCTGCCACGGAAGGCTAATGCAAAAGCATGCACGGAATTAGACGGCCGCAAAAAAAAAAATGACATAAATACACCAATTTCATATGCTACCTTACCTTCCTCTTATAAAATACATAAGAACATAACCAAGAGATTCAAGATCATCCCGCCTGCTTTGTTCTGAGCATCCACAAAAACAAGACATAAAAAATATAAAAATATTTAAATATGGTATCAAAGCTTAAAAAAAACACACTTACCGACTCCAAGGTGTGTGTTGACACTAGCATAGCGAGCCGTGCCTGTGAGATTCTTGTTTTCCCTGACACAGTTTTTTCAAATGAATTCACAATATATTTCAACCCATTTGTCTTAAAACGAGCTGGTTCATGCTATACTTTATCTCCAATAGGTCAATACTAAATAGACGGATCGAAATTTGCTCAAAAAGTAATCACATGCTTAGAACAATAAAAAAAGGACATGATTTTACTATACAGGTTCTATAATCCATAGTTGTCAAAAGCGCGCGAGGCGCACTATCAGGGCTGTTTCAGGCTTATTTCCGGCCAAATTCAGGCTAAAAGTTGGCTAAACCTCTAAAAATCCTAAATGAGCTATGAACAAGGTCTAAACAACCCTAAAACATCCTAAAGTAGCCCTAAACAAGCCTAAAACATCTCTAAAATCCCTAAAAAATGTATTTTATACTATGCGCATAATTATAAAAAGTCCTCGTTTTTTATGCGCCTAGGCTCCGGGCTCGGCCTATGCGCCTTGAGTGCACCTAGGCGCTTTGACAACTATGCTATAATCATATTTAACACACAACACGTTCCATTTTAATCTGTTTTCATAAAACTTACCTCTATTGACCCATTACCTAACCATCCTGACCCACCCATTTTTGCCACCTCTAGACCACGTGCCAACACAAAAGTCGCAATCTTTTATGGAGAAAAGATCGTGTCATGCAAAAGAAAGAACCTTAAGGAAATACAACTACAAGTTACCTATACGGAATGTGTTTATGAGTTTGAAGATCCCTATATTTTTTTGCAAGCCCAAAATCAATCGCGTACACCTGTCATAAAAAATAAATAAGAACAAAAATACAATTACCATATACAAAAAAAAAAAAAAAAAAAAAACTAGAATTTGGGATTACCTGATTAGCCTTGCGACCGAGGCCCATAAGAAAATTATCGGGCTTTATGTCACGGTGAAGAAAACTCCTTGCATGCATGTACTCGACTCTGTTTAACTGTAAAATACCATAAAATTAAACTGAAAGTAATTTTAAAGCTTTAGACATAACATTCATAGATTAGTGGCTGTGAACACTTACCAATTGATCTGCAAGCATTAAGACCGTCTTCAAGGAGAATTTTCTATTGCAGTAATTAAAAAGATCTTCGAGGCTTGGTCCAAGAAGGTCAATGACCATGATATTGTACTCTCCGTCGACACCAAACCACTTGAGGTTTGGTATTCCCGCTTCATCACAAGATAAACAAATGACTTGATAAATATACAAGAGCTGACGAGTTGACTCAAGTATAGCCTTATGAAACTAATATAAATACATATTTACATAATGGTTAATTTGGGTCATGCTTTATCTATAAAGAGTCAAATAGGTTAAAAAAGTAAAGCTATATAAGAAAAGGATCAAACGGGTTGAAAGAAGCCGTGTACTTTTAATGCATACAACCTCCTAAACCATTTTACTCAAAAAGTTGTATTATTACTGGAATAATATACTTTTCCTATTCATATATAAATAAAAGATACTATGGAAGTGGAATAATAAGTTTTTAACATGTTAATTGACCCACCCTTTGATCATCTATATTAAATCAGTTACGAGTGTTTGGCAAAAAGTAATTATGATCTTGATTATCTGATTAGTTAAGGTTAAAATGATCTAGATTTAAATGTAAAACAAGAGAGAGAGAGAGAGAGAGAGAGAGAGAGAGAGACTCACTTCCTCCTTGGAGAAGCCTATATATTTTCGATTCATAATGTAGTTGAGGATGCCTCGTCTTGACGGGTTCCTATAAAACGAAAATTTATGTGCATTAAGCATAATTACAAAAGGTAAAGAAAATAATATGTAATGTAAGTTCCACAGGCAGAGCTAACTAAATATACCTCTAACATGTTCTCAAGAACATGATTCCTAAATCCGGTTCCTAAAAAGAGTTCAAAAGGTGGTGCAGAGTAACTCCCTAGCGACGAAGGACCTAAGTTTTATTTTTAATAGAGTAGGTTTTTCTATTCAAAAGGGGGTAGCGGCGCAACTTGTAGCCCGTTTACCCGCCTCCCACTTGTAAAAGTTGTCGGCTTTAATGAATATATTACAAGTTATTATTAAATACCAAAAAAAAATCAACTCTATATGAATTATGCCTAACGACAACCGATGGCGTAAATGAAGATGAAAGTTTCATATCAACAAGACAACATAGAATGACTTCTAATTCAAACAAGTACCAAGAACATGACAAGAATGCATCAAACAAGATTAGTATCATCCATACATAATTCCATATAAACACAAATGACATTACTGACCAAATACTACATTAAGTAACTTACATTTTACTATTGATAATTTACCTTTTCACTAGTTTTTTCATTAGAAACTAACCCAATTGTACACAAGATGATCAGTTTTAGACAAACAATGGCATCATGAATGCAAACTGTTGTGTTTTCTTTTGCCTTTTTGCCACAAAAAGTTGACATTTTTTTTTTTAAATTAAAAGACAACAATGTCATGATTAAAAAAAAGGACCAAAGCCTATCAAGAATAAAAATCAATAATAATAATAATAATAATAATAATAATAATAATAATAATAATAATAATAATAATAATAATAATAATAATAATAATAATAATATTAATAATAATAATAATACCAGTTTAACAGCTACTTCTTCACCACTATGAACATTGACACCTGCAAATCATCAAAAAAAAAAAAAAAAAAGGATCATCAACAAACAAAAAAATTAAAAAAAAAATCACACATTTAACATATGATGCATATTATTAAAAAAAAAATATATCCCAACAATTAATTAATCATAAATAATAATAATAATAATAATAATAATAATAATAATAATAAAATTACCTAAATAAAGTTCACCAAAGGATCCACTCCCAATTTTCCTTCCAAGCTTAAACTTGCCACCAACAATATTATCCATAATAATAATAATAATTGTTTAAACCTATAGCAACCACCTAATGAAACCTCAATTAGGGCCTAAAAAGATTCAACCCCATTTCATAATTCCATCAAAATAAGCAAAATTCAACACACCCAAATACAAAAATAATAATCTTGATTACACAATTTTCCAAGGCCCTGTTGAATTCAAGATGGTGAAGAATGCAGGGAATAATAATAATAATAAGGCAAATTGATTGTGTGTTTTCATGGGTGATGGAATAAGAAAGAGAATTATGTATGTATGTAATAAAGGAGGGATTTTTATAATAAAAGAATAATAAAAATGTGAAAAAGGTGAAGAAACGTGAAAAAGAAGAAGAAGAATGGGTGAAGAGAGAAAGGTGAAAAAAGAACGATGGAGAATGAGGAGGCTGTTGACAAAGAAGAAGAAGAAAAGCAGGCCTCAATATTTTTTTTTTTTTTTTAACTTTTTGTCTTTTTTTTTTTCTTAAAAAAAAAAAGAAAGAAACTTCTTGTCTTGATAAATAGAATTTTTTTTTTATTGTTTTTGTCTCAATAAATTGCATAAGTTGTGTATTTTTTTTAGGGTTATGGGATTCATACACCATGTGACGTCACATTATAGGGTTGTGACATCATATTCTGGGGTATGTGGCAACCTTCTATTGGTATGTGATGTGGGTCAAGGTGTATAAATCCTAGATAAGTGGTGTATGAATCCTAATCTCTGTTGCAAAACAAAGCCGAGTTGACCGATTACTCCCCGAGTACTCGCTCCAGGGTAGGTCGCCGAGTATAGCCGAGTTGGCCGATTACTCTGAGTACTCCCCGCATAGGCTGACTTGGACCCCGAGTATTCCCCCGATTAGTCCGAGTACTCGCTCCAGGGTAGGTCGCCGAGTACAAGGCCAAACCGAGTTTTACAACACTGATCCTAATTACCATTTTTTTAACCCCGACTTTTAATTAATGCAACATACGATCGCATCTCCCGCATTTCATAATAGTTTTGTTTTATTTAAATTTAAATTTAAATTAAATCTAAAAAACTAACGACATTACGTATGTTTTGTGAACTGACTAAAACACCCCTTGCAGTGGCGAAGCTTGACCTGAGACTTCGGGGGGTCGGAAGTCACCGGAGGATCGGAAATCACTTGTTTCGGGGGGTTGGAAACCAGTTTCGGGGGGTCGAAACCGTATATACCCAAAAATTTCTATACGAATCTTATATAATCGGAACTTCTGAGCGAAAATTCAGGAAGGTCGGCCGCCCCTTAAAAGCTACGCCAGTGACCCCTTGTTTAAAAATTATATATATATATATATAATATTAATTTTTTCATACAAATAGAAACATATCTAGTTACCTACCTTAATTTTTTCAAGTTTTACGGTTACCTAACATAACTATCAATAGATCTTACCACGAAATATTTCTCTTTACTCTCTGTTATCTTCCAAACTCCATGGTCTAGTTGTAGATATTTTTGGTGGGATCATTGGATATTAATCATAATCAAACAATCTAGGCGAGAAATTTTTTTGATGAAAATATCTCATCTGATAGTACCTTTCTTTTGACAGACTTGATTTCTTTTATCTTAGGACCCTTTTGGTTGTTCCTACACTGGTTCTTTTTTATTAACATGTTTGTTAGGTTTGTGTTCAACTTGTTTATTTTGATGAAAATGTTTTCTTATATGAGCTTTTGGAACTGGTATTTCTTCAAAAAAGATGCTTAATTAAAGATTGATTAACATTTTTAATGGGAAACTCTTTGTCAGACCATACGAACGTTTATAATCCTTACGTGTCTTTAAAAAAAACTAAAAGTGTTTCTTTTCAAGATCATATTCACACAAAATGTGATTTTCTAGGAGGAATATATGAACCTGATAGAGCCTTCTCAGCTTCCTAGGATCCTTCATCAAAATCCTCATAGACACTTTCTATTTCCACCTTATCAAGATTCACCTATGGTATTTGATTTCAATTTCACTTTCTGTCTATTTACATAGCATGTACTGTCACCAAGTTCGGGAGGTTCCCTTTTTCAGATGTAGATTCTCAAATATCAATATCAATATCATTTTTATCTATGACATACTTTGCCATTTCATAACCATCTAGCTTATGTTTGGCTTTTTCATGATCACATCTTACGTGCATTAATTTTTTCTTCATTTCTTCAAGCAAATTAATATTACTATCAATTGCTGATTGTTTACTATCAAGAGTTTTAAAAAGCTCAGAATTTTCTTCTTTAAAATCTCATTCATGTTTTTAAAATCTGCTTCATTTACTTTCAAAACTTCATTGGTTGTTAAGCAATTGACAAGATCGCAAGCAAGATTCTGATGATTTTCTGATAATCTCTCGATCTTAACTTGGAGTTTGATATAGTTAGAACAGACAAACCTGGAAGAGCTATTCGCAATAGCATCAGTTTCCTGCTTGACTTGAACTCCAACTTCTATATTTTGAACATTGCATCTAACCCATGTGTTCCATTCTTACCAGAAGTTACACATTATTAGGGGTATAAATGACACGTAGCGGCTCGAGAGCTACCCGTGATCGGCTCGGTAAAAAGCCCGAACGAGCCGAGCCTTAACGAGCTCGAGCCCGAGCTCGAGCCCTAGATACAAAGCTCGATTGGGCTCGCGAGCCTAAACGAGCCCAAACATAATTATAAATTATTTATATATCTCTTATAATTTATAGCCCACGTCTCCAAAGACCAAGTCCTTATGTAACACCCCAACCGATGGCGGAAACATCGAGGTGCCACGTAGTGACGATTTTTCAAAAGCATATGGTACTAAAATGTAAATATATTTTTGAATAATTTAAATTGTCTTACATGGATGAAATGAGAAAAATACATAAGTCTGAACAAGACATGAAATTTGAAATAAATTATTAAAAGCAAGCACTAAAATCCAATGTTATGCAACTAAGATCAAACTGCACCTGAAACATGTACAAAATAAGTTTTGTCAACATATGAAATGTTGGTGAGCATTCCTAGTTTTAATACATATAGTAAGTTGGAAAAATGTTATACAATTCAAGTGCAAGCTACATTGCATTTATGTAAACTATGTATCATACAAATGAGCGAAATCAATCCTGTGACTACATAAATGTACTAAAATGAACGACGGTGTACTTATCCAATAAATGGATAATAACTTAACAATGACCATGGATTCTCCGATGAAAAGGGGGGAGAATCACCTAGGTGGGTTGTCAATCCAATAGTGCTATCCAATGTTAAGGTCGGCTTGTACAAGGTTAATGATTTCACTAAGTACAAATGTATTCTACATGCAGTGTCTAAGCATAAAGCACGTTTGTAAGCAAATGCACATAGTACTAGAATTGTATTGTAAAAATTTGAACTTGTATGTGTAATTTGTATAAGTGTACATGTAACACCCAAAAGTGAATAAAAGCAAAACGGGGAAAGGAAATACTCACTTTCGCCAAATAACTAGATGACTAAGCGAGCGTGAAAATGCGAGCAATCCAAAGACTCAACAACGAAACTAGTCCAATTTAGAAGAAAAGAAACCGAATAAGAAAAATATCCAGCTTCCAATTCGCCAATTACGAGAGCTTATAATCAAAGCTTCAAATGTAGAAGTAATATACTATAGAAGAAATGTATGAGGGAGAGTTTAATCGAATTGAAACAATCGATTTAGAGGTGCAAAGTGTAATGGGTCATAGGTGGGTTTTTATACTAGTTTTGGATTCAATTAAGCTTTAAAATTGGTCAACACAATAAAGTAAAGTTTTAAGATAAATTGACTATTTGACTAGGACTTTGACTACGATTTTGACTGAGACTTTGACTAAGACTTTGACTGGGACTTTGACTTTCTCTGCGGACCGCGAGGGCTAAAAAAAATATTTTTTCTAATTTAATCAATTTTAAGTTCTAGATTTGTTTCCTTCTGTTTCTAAGTTGTTTTAGGACCGAAAATTAAGGGCTTTGAGTATCAAGGTTTGAAACATACGTGCTCAGTTGTAGATGTGAGTATAAAACGTGCATACTTTTACTTATAAAAATTATAAGTTTTATTAAATTGTGAATTTTGGTCCTATTAAAATACGAGGGTTAAAAATGAAAATTTTGAAATAGTTGAGGAACCAATTATGCACATTTATGAAAAGTGAAGGGTGCAAGTTGTCACACCTTATTTCATAGGCCCATTTAATAACACTCGCGAGCCGAGCTTTTGCGATCTCGAGCCAAGCTTTGAGCTCGTTTGAGATTGTTCTCAAATCACCTCGAGCCGAGCTCGAGCTTTTGATTTTGCTAGCGAGCCGAGCTCGAGCTCGAGCTTCATAAAACCATAACGAGCCGAACTCGAGCCCAGTCAGGCTCGGGCTCGGCTCGTTTACACCCCTACACATTATGTATCAGTTTTGTTGGTTTCTTCAGAACTCCGTTCAAAATGTTCACTTGCTGATGATTCACCAATCTCCATTCATTGAGTGAAACACGCTATTTCACCATTATCTCCTCCATAAGTTGTGTCTTCCAGTAAAAACCTTCCTCAGCATGCATAATCAAGAGTCTTGCAGCATCTTTGTATGCTGGAACAGAATGAATTGCAAGAGTAACTAAAACCAAAACGGATTCCTGATTGATTTGAACATGGTTATGCTATCTGTTTTGATTTTGTTGACTTTGACTAGCATTTGACATTGTTTTTTTCTCCAAATAGGCCCACGGATTACATTTGGAAACCTTCTGTTGTTGCGGTTGTTGAACCGGTAGGTTGTTCCTCGATGACGCTAAAGCCCACGAGTTTGTGGCATTATTGACATTAACCGGAGGTTCGGGTTGATGCCAGGGGCGGATATATCATAGAATGAGGGGTGGCGTCCGCTACCCCTCAACTTTTTCTGTGTAGTGTAAATTATGTTACCCCTGAAAATTATGTAACGTTACCGCTCAATTTTTTTAAAACCCAACACACCCTCAAAGTTTTTAATATAAGCCTAACATAAAAATAGATAGAAACTTATAGGCCATAACTCATTTCAATTGTAATTTATTAATTAAAATATACAAGCCCGTTGACAATGGACGAAGTATTGAATATGAGTGCAAACGAGCCGAACAACTTGCAAGCTAGTGAGATCGGCTTAATAAAAAGTTTGAAACGAGCTGAGCCTTATTGAGCCTGAGTCGAGCTTGAGCTTAAAACAAAGCTCGTTTATTTTTCGATCCCGAGCACGAGCATGGCATGTGAAGCTCGTCAGACTCATAATATTAGTTTTATTAATATTTTAAATTGTTTACCCTTAATTTAAAGTTGTTTAGTAAACGAGTTGAGCCGAGATTTTACTTATCAAACTCGCGAGCCTAAACGAGTCTATTATTTTTATTTAATATATCAACTAATAAATATTAAACAAGTCGAGCTAGAGCTAGAGAAACTACCAACGAACCGAGCCGAGCTTTTCACCTATTGAGCCCACGAGCCTAAACGAGTCTATTATCTATATTTCTTTATTTAATATATTTAAATGAGCCGAGCAAGAACTTGAGACACTACCAACGAGCCAAGCTCGAGCTCAAGCCTGGAAGAGCTCGGGCTCGGCTCGTTTGCACCCCTGGTTTTGAACGGGTAAAAGTAAAAGAAAAGAATCAAGAGTGGGGAAAAAAGAAGCAACAGAGAACTTGACCACCCATTAATAGTTATCACTCTAATGATCGGATAGACGACATAAGAAGATTGTATCTTGTTAGAAAGGTTTTTCAACCACGAGGTCATCAATTTAAATGGACACATTATCCTAATGGCTGGTGAAGTGTTGATGTAAAATGTTTTGATAAATCAGTGGTTACAATATAGCGTTAAACATGAAAAAATATATTACTTATAAAAGTATGGTAAAAAACTGAACATTATTTATTATTTTTGATCGGCCACCCCAGGGGTTAATCACTGAGGCTCTATATGACGTGGACCTAGTTCGAAACGGCGCCAAAGCATCTTAACTCGACTAAACACAACCATCCACTTGCCAGGAGAAGGGGGCTGCCATGAGTCGAACCCCTAAAACTTTTAGTTTCGTTCATATTGTATGAAAAATACTTAGTACGGTAAAAAAAATTAAAACGGTACCCCTGAAGTTTTACTCTAGATCCGCCACTGGTTGATGCGGTTATTGACTGAGGTGAGCCCACGGGTTTATCATTTTAGAGGTCAAATTTTTACACTTAAAATTTTCACAAAATCCGATGTTTCAGATGCTCGGTCAACCATGGTCAACACAAGTTTAACACTTAGTGAAATTTTACAAACATTGAAAAATAACATTGTTTGGAAGAAGGGATATGAAGTTACAGGAATGGGTATTGTTCTGGACGAATGGGTATGAGTTCAGACGAATGGATAGGTTATTCGTGTATAATGGACAAATGAGTATGATGTGGGCAATGAGTTAACTATTCGTGTAAACTGGGTGAATAGGTTATTTATTCGTGTGATTTGGACAAATAGGGGACCTATTCATGTAAAGGGGACGGATGGGAAACCTATTTGTGTAAACAACACGAATGAAAGACCTATTTGTGTGAACACTAACCTACTCGGCATGCAGGTCTCTAAGACCCTTGTTTTTTCATTAAATTTGTCATTTTTTGCTCAAATCTTTCAAAATATTGACAAATTTGATGATCATATGATTTGGAAAGCTTTTAAAACTATTTCAGAACATTTCTAAATCAATACAACACACTTTCAACCACAAATCATCATCCAAATTTGAGAAGAAAAAAAAATAATTTTTATAAATATGGGTTTTCAAAAACCAAAACCGACCAATTTATGAAAACAAACTATTGTATATTGAATCAATTTGTTGTAAAAATACACTTGAATCGAGCCAAAGCTCTGATACCGCTTGTAGGACTAATGGACTCACCAACCGAATCCGATTAACGAGTTTTCATTAATAAGTGAGGAATACTTATACGAGAGTTTTGCAACAAAAAACAATATATGGGCACATAAAAACACACAAGAACATGTTTTTCCAATGGTTTCTGTATTCAGTAACACTCAAAACAAGGTTAAAAACGGATTCAGACCATTAGACCCCCAACAACTCATTAGGGGTTCATGGGAATATGTATTTATAGCTGTTGCCATTCGTGTAAACTGTTTACATGAATGGTCCGGACCAAAACCTGCTTTTGGCTAAAAATAATCTCATTTCTCATTCTCCAAATGCTCCTGATAGCCGTTAAAACAACCGCATAGAACACCTTCCTAGAACGAACCCCATGCATAAATGTATAGTGCATAGTCAATAAGTCCATAACATGAAACACAAAAAAACTCGAGACATTACACCACAAAGATATAAGTTGCCAAACCTCCATAGTAATGGGACACCCTGTAACTATATGTTCTACTGTTTCGTTTTGTAACTCGCAGAATTTGCACAAAGGAAATGTCACTTGAATATTCCTCCTATCTAGAACATCGGCCATCGGGAGCCGGTCTAGACACACTCTGCACGCCACATTACAAATCTTTTTAGGAATCCAATTGCACCAAACAAAAGATGATAACCCTATACCATTCGACGCCTCAAATAACATTTGTTTCACACTGCCAACTGATAAGCTATTCGACTTAGAATCAGGCCATTTCCAAGAATCCTGACCCGTATTTATCTCAATTAGTATCCCCATGCCAAAAATCTTTCCAATGTTTAGTAGCTTTTCCATGGCTTCCCTTGCATTACTGGGTATGAGTGGTTTTGTTGTAGAAGTGCTAGTCTTTTTAGGAATAATTACCAGCAAAAAATATCTTTTAATGCCCAAAATTGTCATCACTTTTGTAATGGCAATTGGAATGATATTAACTCCTATTTATTTATTATCTATGTCACGCTAGATATTCTATGGATACAAGTTATTTAATACTCCAAACACTTATGTTTTTTTATTCTGGACCGCGCGAGTTATTTGTTTCCATCTCCATTTTTCTACCTGTAATAGGTATTGGTATGTACCCCAATTTTGTTCTTTCACTATCAGTTGACAAGGTTGAAGGTATTCTATCTAATTATTTTTATAGATAGTTTAAAAAAAAGAAGGATTTTTATTCTCTTAAATTTTAAATCAAGTCAAAACAAAATATGACCCGTATTTATCTTGACTCCACCAATCAGTTGTATAAGACTCTCCAGCTCCGCATTTTCTTCCAAAGTTAATGTTCGTCTCCTCCATTCACAATTGAATCGTACATCATTCAAATCCATAATAACCCGGTCCAAAACATAGCTTACTCTTCTTTCTCTAATGCAGACAATAGAGGAAATGTAAACGCCAAGGAAATGTAAATTTGTTGGTTATTTTACATCGAGATTAATGAATTACCTTGCGGGGTGGGATTAGGGTTAGGGTATAAAGGTCATATTTCGTGAGAAGTGTGAGAAAGATTAATAATTAATATGTATGCATCATTTTTTAGACTTATTCATGATGTTTTGGATTGTTTAGGCTAAAATACACACTAAACGTAACACAATTAAAACCACAAAGCAATGTATTCTAGGCTTAAAAACTTAAAATACCATGTCAAGAACATGTGGTCTAAATTGTTGTGTTTTAGCTATATTTTAAATTCCATGGTTATAATGCATTGCATTGTGTTTTAAATTGTTGTTGTTTAGTGTTTTTCTAGCAAAAACAAATCAAAACATCATATCTAAATCCAAAACATGATACCTATATGTTAATTCTTGATCCTTCTCACACTTCTCATGAAATATAATATTTGTACCCGGACTTTTACCTTCCCTTGCATTACATTCATTGTTTGGTGAGAATATAATACAATACAATCCCATGTGAATAGATAACTATACACTATTTGTTTGGAATCATGGTATCAAATACACAGCGGAAACAGTTTTATTTATTAATAAAAATCGATTATATACAATATATAATGTTGGCCGATTTATATATATAAATGTGTAATTAATTTTATTAATCCGATTAATAAAATATTCCCAATCAGGATCTCAGTTAAACGCGTATAAACAAATAAATAATAAACAACCATAGGGGGTTTAGTAATCAACCTTTGACGACTACATCGGAATTGTAACACGCGGGTTACAACGAATCCTCGCTAGTAGGAAGTTCACACCGTGCACGAACCAACCGGGAAGCAACACTTGCAAGAAGGGATGGCGGCTTGTGATGGTTGTTGACCGGACCGAAAGAAAAAGAAGGCGGCGCCTTTTTTTCTTAAGGTGGCGGCCGCAAATATTAGAGAGGAGGCAAGGGGTAGGTTGTTTTGATGAAAAGTATGATTAGGGTTTACTCCTTAACCCTCCTTTTATAAAACAATAACTTACATTAAGCCCCATTGTTAAATATCTTAATACTCCTTAATATTAATCTTATTAATATTAAGTCCCTCAAGTCTAAAACAATTATTATTTTATAAATAATAATCCATTTACTCATGAACTTATCTGATTCGTGTACCAACGTGTAACTCTTCGGATCGTACCGGGTCGGGTTACACTGACCTCGACTTTTAATTACATCGGACATACTATATATCGAACACTATTTTCCTAATATAAATAAATCAAATTGTTTCCTGTTATTTGGTAACGACAATTGCCAACAAAAATTTGGTTGTTTAGTAGTGACCTGTCTTTGATTATGCCGGGTTTCCACTAACGTCTCTACAAAACAAATGAGTTTTACTGACAAACATTTTTCTGCGGTTACCAACGGTAATACCAGTGTTTTAGTTTCAAATGAATAGGTACTAGACTTATCAATTGACTAATAAGTTTTTTAGTTTCAAATGAATTTTCAATTGATCCAACTTTTAAGTTTAAAATGAGTTTTCTACTTAAAAACACACACGAGCATGTACACACATATATTATTAAAACATGTGCCTCGAAAAGAACATGCCCTAGCCGGGGGTCCCCCAGTCACCCTAAGAGTCTCTCATGGGTAATACATTTGATAAAACTGAGAGATCATTGAGGCGACTGTTGCCATGTCATCTTACGAAGATAAGCGATTGCCATAAATTACCCAAGGATCACCCGACGGAACATTCAACAAAAGATTAACAAAGGATCAACCAGTTCCCACGAAAGATTACGCTTAGGTGTCCGTCAGCGAACTTGGTTTTCCCATCGCGGTGACGGATTACCAACGATTTGTAAATTTTACATTTTCTATATATATTTTTTTGGTAATTTGATTTTGTCCCTCTTTTGATCCGTAAGTAATACTCATTGTATAGTAGTGTAATACGGCACATCCAAAGATTAACTTTATATTAAAAAAAAAAAAAACTGTAAATTAAAACTATATATAACAAATCAAATTTCCAATCAGAACTATTATTCAACATGAATAAAGTTGTTATCTTGAAACATGACAAGTCCAAGCAGAAGCAGTGTACAAAGCAGTCTCTTTCCACCCTAACCTAAGTGTCCCATCTTCTTGGACCAAATTATAACCATGTGTTGGTGGAAACATGTTAAGAATCAACTGAGCTTGTGCTAAAGAATTACTACTCATTGGCACTTGCAAGAACCCATTTCTTCCTAGTTCACTTCTCCAAATCCTAAACTTATCATCCCCACTCCTCCCTGGCCCTCCAACAGCAAGTATGTTGTTGATCTCTCTATGGATCAATGAGTGCTCGACACGATAGCGATTGTTGTCATCGCTAGGGAGGAATGCCCCTAGAGAATCAAATATCGCGGAGTAGTAATGGAGAGAACTAACGAATCGGTCCAAGAATAAGCCCCCGTGTGATATGTCTTGTTCGACTAGAGTGATTATTCGCGGGTTAAGCTCTTGGAGGACTCTCATGGTCTTCCAATCGGTCCCCGTGGCATCATAAAGTGAATGTTGAAGCCAATGGATTGCTATTGCTTCGCCCCTTCGGATTTGTAGTGTGGAGAGATCGACTACATCCCCAATCTTTTTTGCCACGGGATGGAACTCAAATGACATCCCGAGGCGTTTTGCAAAGCTGGAAAGTTGTTTTCCAGTCTCTACTAAAAGTTCCATAGAGGTTCCCATGCCAGTCATCCTGACATAAGGTGGACCCTCTATTCGAGTGGCCAGTATGTGAAACAATGCTGGCCACTGCAAACCTTGCATGATGTCAAGGTCCAGTATATGGACCCTGTCTCGGCGCTGAAAAGCCTCGAGAATGGCTTGGTTAGAGGTGAAATGAGCAAACTTGACAAAAGGAGATATGTTGTTAAACACTTGAAAACCACCATGAATTAGTTTGTGATTATTCAAAGGTGAACAAAACCCTAACCATGAGTTCATAACCCTACTAGCCATAGCTTTTGCAAAGTAAGCAACCACTCTCTCACCACAAGATGGAGAATAAGGAGAAGCCATTTGGGTTAACTCAAGAACCATCCTATGAGCCTCACCCAAATTATCAACCGAAATAGCAACCGCACACTCGAATAAAGCCGCGATCAAACTCAACCCTTTATTCCCATGATCACCAACTAGATTTCGCGGTCTTGGCTCGCACATCCTAGGCGAAACATCAGCATAAGTTGGCATGTTTACATCATGTTGGAAACTCTCTTCATGGGTGGATTCAGGCAAGTCTTCAATGAGGGTCTTGGTGACATGTTCAACCCATTCAGAGAGCTCATTTGGTCTCTCTAAGTTCAAAGCCTGTTTCGAACTAGTGTAAGCACTAAAACCACTAGCAGAAGTAGAAGTTGGTGGTGTTGTAGTTGTAGTAACATAAGCACCATGAGTATTGTTGTAGTTCCATTGTTCATGGGGCTGGATCAACTCAAGAGCACCTTGACCAACCTCAAAGCCTGCTCTCATTTTGCTTACAATAATATTAAAGATAAAATATGAGAGAGTAATATATTAGGGTTTGAAGAGAGGTTTTTAGTGTTGCAGACCAAATAAGTGTGTGTGTATATGAGTATATATATATATTATATAAAGAACAAGTAATTACAAATGAAACGGTCTTTAGTTTAATAAGGGATGGAAGTAAGTAAAGAGAAGCCATGGCCGGCAAAGTTTAGAGTTAAGACATGCATAAGAAGATGAGTTGCTAATGGACAAACACTCCACGTTGGTTTTGGTAGTGATTTATTACTTTTTATATATATTTGTTTAATTATGATGATGATTTTATTATTTCAAAACTATATAAATGGTAACAACCCAATTCTTAAAGTTAGACCTGTTCGTTTGATTATGTAATCATTTCAACTAAGTGGACCATATGTTGACGACCTAAAGGCCCACTTCTTACAACCGAAAGATAAAACCAATCAAGTAAATCATTTACCCAAAAAGATTTTAACATGTGTTTACATTAATCAGAAACCATAAAAATGAATTTCAGTTTCGGTTATGATATTACTAGTGCTGGCAGGGGTGTGTAAATAGCGGTTTGGTACGGTTTTCATTCTTAAGCATAACCATAACCACTAGCTTCAATTATGAAGCTTGGTTATGGTTCAGCTTTGATTAAATTCGGTTAATTAACCATTTTTTTGTTTTGATTCACAAACATAAACCAAGTTACATCTGGATAATGGGTAAGCGAGCAACAAGTTACGCCGCCATCCCCTTTTAAATCGCAAAGCCTATTCTACTAAATAAAAACCCTTGGTTCCTCAGGCTATGCGAGTCACTGTGGACCACCTTCTGCACCCGCTCCAAAAAAGAGAACCGTCTCAGGGGCTAGGAATCCAAATGTGTCAAAGGCAAACGGAATGAACACGTGCTGATTCTCTAAACAAGCTGCCTCGTGCTTAGCAACCTTCCTAGCTTCTGTCCGCAAAACCACCTGTCTTGGAATGAAGCCACCGTCTCTCAGCCCCACCAATGGGGACACCTCAGTGAGGTCGACGCACGCATGCTTACCCCCCGCATAGCCAAACACAAGCCAGGGAGGGTATTATGAGAGTAGTAGTGAACATGTTCGGGCATAACGTGATAGGCAATTAAAGAATCCAGCCACAAAATTACCGAAATACCCATTTTTAGATTGCGTGGTGTGGTCACTGATGACATGTCGTTAGGGTCATGTAAAACCTAAATAACTTAGGTAGATAGAGTAAGTTAGGTATCAAATCCACGAGGAGCATGTGGTTAGTATTACACCAATTTGTTTGATTATTTAAACTAAAAATAACTAAAGTAGTTTAAACTGAATTTGGATTTAACTTATTTAATAAAAAAACTTATTGTATATAGTTTAATAAAAGTGATAATTAAAGACAAGTTTTTAATACTAACTCGTATAATCTAATTACCAAATCATCAATGCTAAATACCCCCTAATTACTAAACTGTTCACGATACAAGAAAACCAAATGCGAATGATAATAGACAAATATTTAAAACATAAACAACTTGTTTAAATCAAATAAATCCCAAGTGTTTTCAAGCGTTAATAAGAAAACAATCCAAAAATGTAAATCAAACAAAGTTTGTGTTTAACCTATACAAACCGTACCCTTGGAGTGGATTACGAATGAACTAGCCTTGCATCTCTTTATCGTACACTCCATAAAGTGTGTGTTCTCTTGATTTGCGTGCAGATCCAAACAACCACAAAGGCCGTGCCTTGCGATCGTGTACAGCAACAAAAAAACCCCAACACAACCGTAAATAATTAAATATGTATTAATTTGGAATGAGAATTCACTATTCACGAATAGTGTCACTCCCCTCTCATTAGTTGAGAGGGGCGGTGGCTATTATTTTATATATATTTTTTTTTCACAGTTTATTATATAATATATATCATTTGTTTCACTTCAAAACACAAGATGTGTTGGTGCTGGAGTGATTTGTGGCGAACTTCTATTGTCCAAGGTCATAGGTTTGATCATTGGGAGAGGCAATTTATTTATTTTTTTTTATTGTAATAGCTTTACTTAATAATAAATACAATTGGTTTCATATTTAAACATCAATTGTGTTAGTGGCGTAGTGGTTTGAGGTCCATTTTGTTAACTAGAAGGTTGCAAGTTTGATCTTGGCAAGTTGCATTTTTTTTCCATTTCAACAGCCAAATTTAATGTTAAATATAGTCTATTTCATATTAAAACACAAATGGGTTTGGTAGTGTAGTTGTATGAGATGCATTTTCTCACTAGGAGGTCTTTGGTTCGAGACCAAGCGGTCACCGTTAATTTTTTTTATTTCAACAGCTAATCAGTTTTGCACATACAGTAACCGAGTAAAGAAAAATTCAAGATAAAACAGAAATTATCGCGGCGCGCCATAACGCGCGCGGTAGAAATCCTAGTTCCCTTTATTTCCAATTTTCCACCGACATTTTCTTTTGTTAATTGTGGGCCTCGTATGTTTTCTTTGTGGCTGAGCCCAGGATTAAAAAGGCCCACCTTTAATTTAATCCAATATTATTACTTTGCATATAATCACAATCTACAAATAACTTGGGAGCCCATCATTCATGTAACTTAGTCTACGTTTAACTTGATCAGCCTATGATATACTCCACTTTCATCTTGAGCTCCGAAAATAATACACTATTGCCAGTTTTCATCCACATTGGTCTTCAAAATCTCAAACTTGCATATAAATTACATGTGACTTCTAGAGTTAACCTGCAACAAAATGTCAAAAATATAATCTTTTAGATTTCTTTTAACTACCACATTAATCACCATATAATAATAAAATAAATATTTCTTAAGATAGCATTATGTAGCTTTAATTTTGGTTGCTACTTATCAATGTTTATTTTTATCTCTAAGTAGATAGTTTTAGCTCGTTTAACACACGAACACCTGAAATGCACTATATACTAAGTACAATCTAAAATTAACTAAAAACACAATGTAAATAACTAAAATATGTATAAAAACTGTTAATTACATGATGCGTTTGACAACACATCAGTCGTGCCTTTAAAGGGGCATGAGCCGACATGTGGCATCCACCTCAACACAGGTGGAATTCCCCTCAAAGACCAAAAAATCCATGGGTGATGGTGGCTTGGACGGTGGCTGGGTGGACTCCATATCAGCTCGATTTGGTTTTATTTTTTTTTATTTTCTTTTTAAATTAATAAATAAAGTATATAAAGAAACATAACATTATATAAAAAAACATAACATTAAATACAAATAAAAACATTACATAAAAATTAACCAAACTTAATCAACATTAAAAACAAGCAAACATAACTAAAAAAGAAAAAAATATTTTTTCACAAAAATGAACATACTAAAATAAATCACTAAAGTAAAAATATAAAATAGTTCCGAGTATATAGTTTTAGTAAATGGGTATGTTGTTTCGGGTAATCGGGTTGGGTATCACCTAACCCATACCCATCCCAAACCCGTGAAATTTTTTAAAACTAATCTCATACCCGACAAATACCCGTGAAATTTTTCAAAACTGACTCCATACCCAACCCATACCCATAAATTTTTTTAAAACAAATCCTATACCCGACCCATACACGTCGTCGGGATATGTTTTGAGTATACCCCTTGTTTTTTTTTGTCACTGTTTAGTTAATAGATAATACATAAACCCTAGCCCTGGAGAAACCCTAGAGAAGCGCCAATTTATCAAGTAAAAGGTTATCATTCTCTCCTTTAATATCTTCTTTAGCTATATGATTCTACTGTTTATGTGGTTGCTAGTTCATATTATTTGTTGTAACGTTTTTTTTTAATCAATTGGAAGCTTTTTTATTGGAGATTGGATATGAACTGATTATTTACTATATTTATTTGAATTATTTATAATTTTTGTTTGGAAGTTTTGTATGCAATATTGACCAGTTTGTGCTTTGTGGTTGTAATTATCTTGTAACAGATTATTTAGAACCAAAATGTATCTCCAGTTCTACATAAATGAAAATGGTGACAAAGTTTACACCACCAAGGTTTGTTACTGTATCTTTTTTTAATGTCGGGTTTAAAGCGTTTAAAAAGGCGTGCCTAAAGGCGCACAAAGCGATTAGGAAAGCGCCTTGGGTCATTGAGGCGGTGCCTCATGCGCATTGGGGTCAAATTTAGTCAAGTATCAATTCATGTTTTCTGTTTTTTTCATGCGCGCAGAAGGAATCGCCACATGGTCTGGCCACACAATCTGCTCATCCTGGTATGTTACTCGTGTGCTTTAAATCGCTTTGTTAATCCATTGTACAAACAAAATGGTTTTATTCTATTTCTCTCTGAACTTTATCATTTTTCGGACGCATCTCTGTTTAGCAACATTATTGAACTTAAAAATTCAGAGTTTACGATCAGCACTGGCAAACACCGATTGATCTATAATCAGTTTAGGGCCGAGTTTGGAGGTGCTTTTATTACTTGGGTTAAAAAGGACAATTCTAAACACCGTTTCTTGCAACATGTTACGTCTTTATTGGAATATAGTGTTTAGGGTTTAGTATCGAGCCCACGGGCCCGGTTTATCTCTATATATTGTAACCCTATTGAATGGAATACAATCAACCAATTCAGTATTCTATTATCTTACATGGTATCAGAGCCAACCTAGGCTCTATACAATTTCCGCCGCGTCATACATAAATAACAAACCCTAGCCGTCGCCATTTAAGAAAAACCCTAGACAGGGCGGCGTGCCGTCAGTGCCGCCGCCGCCCTGTCTAGCCTCCTTGTCTTCTTTTTTGTTTTCTGCTTCATCTTTCTAGTTTTTTTTTTCGTTCACCTTTCTTTATTTCATGTTTTACTAAAAGTCCTTGTCCCGGTTTATTAGTCATATTCTTGCCACCCCAAACTAATCAACTCCGCTCGGTTCCGTCATTGCAATCTTGGTCGACGTAAGGAAAGGATTTATTTCCGCTGCAAATTGTGTTTTATTTCTTTTTATTCCTTGTGTTTGACTGCAATCACATCTTTTTTTTATTGCTTTGAAAAGTTATTACGTGATTTCTTTTAGCCTCCATCATCATCATCCATACACATCTATTTTTCTTTAGCCATCATCGATACATGAATTTTTATTTTATTAACTATTATCTTTGTTGCCGACAATTATTAGCCAATTGAATTTTATTTTATTTTTTATTTAACATGCGGAACTCTCGTCTTACCCGCTGTCTCTCTATCACCATTCTTTCTTTTCTTTCTTGGTAGACTCTTCTCACTGGACCATTGTCTTACTCCACTTATCTCATCCAATCGAACCACGGTTTGATCGGATATCTATCTTCGATCTACGAATTTTAATTCTCTTTTGACGATCGCCGTCTAACCACGGTCACTGGCTTTCGCTATGACACACCGCCACACGACTAGGGCCGATAGGTGTCTATTTGCTTCTTATATCTTTTTCTTTCCTGATTGCTTCTTATCTCTTTCTTTCCACCAGCCATTTTTTTTCTTATCTTTTGTATTATGGCCGACAAACATGGAACAACCACTTTATTGGGAGTGAGATCTAGCAGATCATGTTTATCATTATGAGAACTAAAGAAACAAAACCAAACAAAGGGGGATTTGTGGACCGAACTAAAGTCAAGTATTGAAGAGTACATATATTTTTTTGGCAAAGGCAAGAAGATAGCAGAATTTTGGACCAACAAGTCAAGAACTGAGATCGAGACAAGTCTTTTTTATTTTTATTGTTATGTCCTTTATGTTTTTTTTCTTATTGTTTTCCAGTCTGAGTGTCCGATGCTCTACCGCTCTGACTGCGGGGGAGTATTGGAATATAGTGTTTAGGGTTTAGTATCGAGCCCACGGGCCCGGTTTATCTCTATATATTGTAACCCTATTGAATGGAATACAATCAACCAATTCAGTATTCTATTATCTTACAGTCTTTCGTATTATAATTTATATCTGATTGTATGATTATGATTACTAAACATCGCATAATATTTTGTTTTACATCCAGCTCGGTTTTCACCTGATGACATGTTCTCGAGGCAGAGAGTTCTCTTGAAGAAGCGTTTCGGACTGCTGCCAACCCAAAAGCCTCCCAGGAAGTATTGAGTAGATTTATAGTAGCTACTCTTGTGTTGATGTTTGTTTAGGTACCTTTTTACCACTTGTTTATGTGCAAGTGGTTGCACACTTTTGTTCCTCAAAATTACTGGTATTTTTAACCTGCTTATTGGAGCATGCTGTTAGAAAAATGAAATTAATTGCTGTTATTAGGTTTACAATCGTGTTGGGTTGGTGGGTTTCGGTTGGCTTGTTAAAGTTGATTAACCCGAGTATGACTGATGATGAAGTGGCATTAATCCGAACCTAGACATACATAGGACCCATGTATACAGAACGTTACGTTTGGAGATTCTCAAGTTAAAGCGGGTTTGGTTAAATGAGTTGTAAATGGGGTACTAAATGTGTTGACGTGTTAAACTTATACGTTTTATATTTTGTAAAAGGTTCAAAGTTTCAAGTATCTCATTTGACATTTATTGATATTGTGCTTTCGCGTAATTCTTCATTTCTCTTGCCCTTTACTTTGTTGACTTCGATGGATATCTTAAAGGTTTGAAATTAGACATTTTATCATGCCATTTGGTGGTTGGACGATTGATGCACGGTCATTCCATGAGATCGACAACAATGCTAGTGTTTGCTATCATCCCGTTGTTAACTATAGTCTACTGTAGGACTTGTTTACCGGTGGGTTTCCCCCGTGTTATCGGTCAAATTCTTTATATTATTTTTAAGATAGCTAATCAGTATAACAAGTGAAAGAAAATCACAAAAAAATGAAGTCGTGAATATGATATGAAAAAAAATATCAATATGTGTTTTATATAAAAAGATCGTGAAACATGGAATCTCATCATGATTTTATTGTTATAAATGTACAATTGAGCGATAAAGTGTAAGTTATCTAGATTTGTGATTTACTTATTATTTTATATAAATTTGTTCATATCCCTGTATTCATCATGTCTTTATTGTTATATATATATATATATATATATATATATATATATATATATATATATATATATATTTTATGGGTTTACAGTTTAACGGTTTAGGGTCTGTTTGGTAGCCTCTTAATGAGGCTCTGAATCATTCAGCTCTGAATGGTTCAGCATTCAGACTGTTTGTTTCAACCTAAAAAAGGCTATGAATGTAATAATTAAGAGTTAAACCATTCAGACTTTGTGCATAGCTGAATCATTCAGCACTTAATCATTCAGAACCTCTTAACCATTCAGACCTCTTAATGATTCAGCACTTAATCAACCAAACAGCCTCTTAGTCTGATTTGAGACTTGGAAGTAGTCATGTTAATCGTACCTACCATTTTATAACCTTTATAATTTATTTATTTTATCTTATTATTGGAATATATAGTTATGTATATGTATTGTATTGTATTATATTATAATCATGAATCATTTCGGTCAAAAAAAAAGTAATGATTTTGAAAAAAAAAAATTGGTTCAAACTTTTAAACTAGTAAATTAACTTATCTAGCTGACCACTCAACAGATCGGTTTGGTTTTATCATTTCAAACAACCTAGTTAGCAGTAAATATGACATGGAATCGACAACACTTTTGTAACGACTTCTACCAACTGGCTATCGTTAATTTCACAAAACCTAGTTAGTAGTAAATATGACATAGTATTTACACACGCTCCAAATTATTTTCACACCACCTATACTATATATAGTGCTATATGCGATGTATAGGGTTGCACAAACTTTCACGCGTCATTAATACCCATAAGTCAAAGAAATATCAGATACTTTTATGTATGTCGCCGCTTATATGTCTATACAACCGGGGGTGGGTGTTTTTTCAATATCTAAAGCCTGAAAACTCTTTCTTACGACCACTAGGATCTACCTGAAAAGATATCATAACCTATTTTTACCCAAGTAAAAGTAAAAATACTATCAACTTTTTTCACATCGCGTAAATAGACATCATAACCTATTTTTACCCAAGTAAAAGTAAAAATAAATTGAAGTATTTTATAAAATAATATTTTCACAAACTAAAAAAATACAACAAAAATAACAAAAACACGTTCCAAATAAAAAAAACTTATATACACAAAAATACATATGTTTGTACGGAACTCAAAACCCTAGCTTTTGGATCGGTTATCCAGCGGTAGCGGTGGCCGGAGACCGGAGTCTAATTCCAAATCAAGTTTTATAAAACCCTACCGTTTTAGATCCGAATCCGACCCGAAAACTATACACTCGATGGAAACCAATAACACTCCATCAACATCACGTAAAAGAGTAAGAGAAGACGATGATTCGGTACCCGAATCCGAATCCGAATCTCATGAATCCAATCATTCTCATTCACTAGGTTAGTTTATTCGATTAAGTTTTCGTTAATTTAATTATTTAGGGCAAATTTTGTGGGTAATGATTTGTTTCTATTATTAGAGCGTTCACAGTAACTCCATTTTTTATAGTTCTAATAACTGTTACGGTAACTTTTCATCGTCCGTCAAATTATTGTGAATTTGTGAGCTTATAAAAACGAGAAATATAATAAAATAAGCGTTTGCGGGTAAGATAAAGGTAAAAATGGTGAATGGGATGTGAGAGTTTTTTAAATTATAGGGTAGAAAACGGTGAAGCAGTTGTGAATGCTAGGGATGAGCTCGGGACGGACCAACCGATACCCCGATCCTGAAAATACCGATCCCGAAAACTCCCACAACCCAATACCGATACCGAAAACATACGGTACGGTATCGGTACGGTACCGGTATGGTATCGGTATTTTACCTTAAAATACCGATACCATACCGATCCCGTACTGATACCGAAAATACCGAAACCGAAAACCTCTAAATGTGAGTACCGAGCGATGCCGATACCGAACACCCTCGGTTCGGTACGGGATCGGTATCGGTTCAGTATTCGGTGCCCGATGCTCATCCCTAGTGAATGCTCTTATAGCCCAAACAAGAGAACTTAACCCGAAAGACTAGTCTGGTGTAGGGCTGGAAGTGAGTCGAGCCAGAGTGGGCTTGAGCTTGAAATTAAATGAGGTAGCTTAGCTTGGCTTGCTCAAGCTCGAATTTAAACGATCCTACAAGGTATGAACCGGGCTTGGCTCGATTACAGAATGAGTAGGCTCGACTTAGGTAGTTTCATATTGAGTTTTTTTAGTTAGCCTTTTTTGAGTGAGTTGCGAGCTACAAGCTTTTTGAACAACCCTATACTCTGGTGGGTGATGATTGGTTTCTGTTATAGCCTAAATAGAAGAACTTTATCCAAAAGACTAGTTTGATGTAGGGCTATAAACGAGTCGAGCCGAATCAAGCCAGGGTGGGCTCGAGCTTGCAATTAAATAGGCAGCTCGGATCGAGCTCGAAGTTAAGTGAAGCCTAAGAACAAGCCAACAAGACATGAATCGAGCTTGGCTCGGTTACAAAATGAGCCGGCTTAGCTTAGATCGTTTCAAATCTAGTATTTTTACTTAGCTTTTTCCAACCGAGCTACGAGTCGAGCTGCGAGCCACGAGCTTTTTGAACATCCCTATACATTGGTGGGCAATGATGATGATTGGTTTGTGTTATAGCTCAAACAGGAGAACTTAACCCAAAAGACTAGTATGGTGTAGGTTTGTAAATGAGTAGTGCCAGCCTGGTTAAAAATGAGCCTGCTTGGCTTAGATCTTTCCAAATTGAGCTTTTTTAGTTAGCTATTTTGAGCGAGCTACGAACCGAGCTACGAGTCATGAGCTTCTTGAAAGCCCTATACTCTGGTGGGTGAGGGAGCCCATTTGGACTATAAACCTCACATTTGTTGCCTATACAATCGATGTAGGAGACAAGTCCCATACCTTGCAATAATTTCAGTCCATAACAGTTTTTGATCATAGACGTATTATGTCGGTGATGTAGAAGATGATCTCGTATTCAGTGACACCATGGTTGCTCTTCACATGATGCGTGCACAGTTTCCTCACATTGATAAAGTATGCATTGGTTCAAATAGTTTTATAATTTAGTTGACTTTGAGTTTTGTTTTGACTTTGACTTTTGACTTTTGTAGGTTACTGTTGAGCCTTTTGTTTTACAATCTCAATTGTATAGTAGTGTGAAGGATAGGACACAGGTTGATAGAGAATTAGAGGTATGTTATGTTTTCGTTTTTGGGATTGTTGTGTATGGATTGAATTATATCTGTGCTCTAATTTCTGCTTTTAAAAACAGTCGTTGAGGAGGGAGAAGGTTTTGCGCGTTTTTAAATTAAATACCGGACAGGATGACCATGCTCTAATGTTTATGGAAGATTATTTGAAGCAGGTTAGTTATCTCATTCTCATATTCTCATTTGGTTGAGTTAAATAATGCATTGTTTAGAGTTTGTCGGCAACCTGTAGAGGTAAAATTGGAATTGTTACGTCCATTTGGTGGTTGCTGTTTTCGTTGGAACTCCCATCTCTATTTATGAGCTTGATTAATTCGTGTGTTAAAGGTTCGCACATTTCGTTTTTGTAACATAAATAATGAAACTTTACTTTGATTATAGATGAAACGAGCTGCGAAAAGCATGGACACGAAAAAGGAAGGTGTTTTTCCAGTTTTTGAGTGGTTTGAAGTTCATGTTATCCATAGCAAGCCTGACCCTTCTATTGGTCATCAAGAACTAGTGAGTTATCAAAGATAATCACTCTTTTTTTTGTATAAAATTAATTACACAGTTCAATACATGTAGCGAGTAGGGAGAAGGAGAAATAATAACATATTCACATACCATAACTTCTTTAAGATTGTTCACTATATGAATGTTTATTTGAACTTTGAAGTGTCTTTAATTAAGTGTAGGGTATTGATTATCATTTTTGACTACAGTTAATTGTGTTGTGCATTGTAGTTGTCTTTATTATCAATAGGAGGAAAGGTGAAAGATGAAGACATCTCTCTTTTGATAAACGCCGGTCTATTGGTAAGCGGTCACTTTTATTATGAAGTATTGCTTTGCTGTAGATTTTTTTTTACATTACAATAGAACAATGTGTTACCCTACTGGAACATATAAACTCACAAATGTTGAAAGAAATCCCCCTTTTTTTCTAATACTATGTAGCCAAAGGCAAGCACCTGTTAAGCAGTTAATGCGGTAAAATATCGGATATCGGTGAAGGACCGATATTTGAGATATAGGTTATCACGGTGAGATATCGGTGGGATATCGGCAATTTTTATATCATGCAAAATCCATACATGTAGTAATTTAACACTAACAATTAAATATACTCTCCTACCATTAACAAATTAACCTTTTACAACTTGCAAAACACTAACAATTGTAGCAAGTGGGAACTTGTTAACACTCAAAACACTAATATTTAACACTAACTATTAACAATTAAGACTTAAAACAGTAATAAAAAAGTAATAACAACTATAAGAAGTAAGAAAAATGTAAGAAGTAAGAAGAAAAACACCAATATCGGGAATATTGGTGATATATCGGTAAAATATAGGTAAAATATCGGCCAATATCACCGATAATATCGGTACAAAATATAAGTCAAAATATCGGTACCAATATATCGGTTGATGACCGATAACCGAGATATCTGTGATATATCACCGATATATCGGCCGAGTTAACTACTGCACCTGGTGCACCTAGTGAGTGAAAGCCAATTCGTCGCAACAATAATAAACGCAGGCGATTTTGTGGGAAAATAGACCCACAACTCTTTTCTTTTTTTTTTGTTAAACAAAAATCACACCTTACACAATAAACCAACCTACATCTATATTTATACCAAAACGGCACAACCACAGCTTAATCACCAAGACATCCAATTAGACTTTAATTAGGAAACCAAATAAACTAAATCAAAACCAATAAAGATACTAAACATAAAGTTACCTTTGGAATCTTTACGATTCACCCCCCAAACTTTCATGTATGAAATGCAATATTCTAACACCTAGGTGCCTCTAAAATGCAAAACTCGCCTAAAACAGTCTGAACCAGCTTGAGCAGGCCAAAATTGGACTAACTCATTCATTAAAAATTGAACTAGACCAGCCTCATATACTTAGGCACAGGCCAAAACATCCTTGAACCAGGCAACCAGCAGTCCAGCACCTGCTCTGCTGTTCTGTGACTATGCTGAGTGATTCTCTGGTTGGTTTATTTTTTCGCTGAAAACTCTTGAGAAAAGCTTGATATCTAGTGGTTTTTTGAGGTGATTAGGTGGTTGATAATTAAAATACATTACATGTTGATTCATGAGAACTAAAATACGTTACATTTCAATTCTTGGGAACTAAATATATTAAATGTTAACATGCATTAGATATTCATTTTTAAAACTCAAAATGAATATAACGATTGATTTTTCAAACTTATAAAAAATTCAACATTGTAACTATTCAATTATGTTGATTATTAAGAATCTAAAGTGAATTGAATATTGGTAGCTATGCAATTATAAAGATGACTATATTAGTGGTATAACTTTCTATTGTTAATATTGGTAGCCTGGTGAGTATCACGGTGGTCTAGAAGAAAAGAAATTAGAAAAAACGTAACAGCAGCAAAATTGCTACTGTTTGACTGGTTGATCTGTGTTTGACTTTCTGTTGACTGGTGAACATTAACCAGAGTTGACTGAAGGTACTATTCACGGCTGAAACTAACGCAATTAACGCACACACGAACAATAAACTAGAAACAAAGTGGAACACAAGAATTTATGTGGTTCTGTGGGTGTGACCCACGTCGACAGGCTGCAACTAGCGGTGTATTATAATTCAGCCATCCAAGGAACTACAAGTACAAAGACATATATTTATATGACTAAATTTAGGGTTAATTGCTTCCGAATCTGCGAATCAAGATAACTAGTATATGGCAACCTGCCAAAGTTACCATGCAAATTAGGGTTGGCTACCCTCTTCTTGGCCAAAGCCTCCACATTGCCTAACAATCTTCCACTCGGAGGCTCTGACAATCGTTAAACTGCGTTCTATTGCCTTTCATCATCTTCTACCCTTTGCGATCTTCCTCACAGGCCACAGCTAGTTGCAGCGACCTTTTCATCAATTAACCTGAAGGCTTAACTTAGAAGCAGTCTAATTCGCCGCACAAGAATTCAAAACATTATTCCGTGACACTAAGCTCTGATACCACTTGTTAGGTGAGTATCATGGCTCTCCAATAAAAATCCAACAACAGCGAAACTGCTACTATTCGACATGTGTTTGACTTTCTACTAACTCGATAGAAAGCTGAACATAAGAATTAATGTGGTGCAGTCGGTGTGTCTACGTTCACGGGCTCAAGGAATTGCAAGCACAAAGATATACATTTTTAGGACTAAAATTAGGGTTAATTGCTTCCTAATCAAGATAACCTTGTATATGACAACCCGCCAAAGATACCACGTAAATTAGGGCCGGCTACCCTCTTCTTGGCCGAAGTCTCCGCATCACCTAACAATTTGTTATGGTAATGTAGTAGTAGCATATTGTTTTAGTTTTGGACTTTGATTTTTAAGATTTTTTATTATATTTGAAGAGTTGAAGTAAATTAGTAATTATTTGTGTGAATTTAATATTTTTATTTTCTTATATTGAGCTTTTCTTGCCCATGCGCTTTTTTTTGCGCATTGCGCCTAAGTGACAGGCGACCCCTTTGCTCCTTTGACTACCTAGATTATAAACTTTATTATATTTGAACTTTGAAGTTTGATGGTGCTACCATTTACAGACTCGCCAGCTTATCGATTCTGAGATGTACTGGTTTGCAATTCCAAATATTGGTTCAGTGCTGAAAGGCATCACACAGGTATGTGCATTTATGATATAGACATTTAGTCTGGAAGTATTACAATAGATTTAGGGGGTGTTTGGATGTGAGTTTTGAAAGTCATTATGTGATATTGAGTAGTGAGAGTCGGATAATCTACTCTTATAGAACAGGCTGTAGAAAATAGAAAATGGTGTTTCGATCTGCTTTTGCTATTTGAACTTGTAAAAATCAAAAAATCAAATGTTTAGATGTTTGAAAATTATTAGTTATATAATAAGTGAATTTGTAAATTTACACACAATGACATATATGCGAGAAAGTAGAGCTTTGTTGAGTGAAAATAAAAGTCTCCGTTTAGGTTAAAAGAAGGGTAAATAGCAACTTTATTTTACTCTTAGATAATAATAATGGATCTGTTTCAAGACTCCAAACACGCCCCTTAATTTGATTTCTTTTCGTGGAAGAACTTTATTTCAGTTTAAATTGCAACAAAATCAAGTAAAAATTGGGGTCGGGCATGAGAGGAACGCCATGGCTGATTGAAAACTTTTGGGTTTTATTTTATTTTATTTTTTCAATTAACCTGTTACACATGTGCAGCTTACTAAATTTATATTATTCTGCTTAAATTTACAATATTCTCTTCTGCATATGGTATGCAAGCATTTTCTACAAATGATAATTGTTATATCTGTATATCATATATCATATATGCATAACATGACACAATACTGCCCATGATTCTAAATTCATAATATGCCCTTTTGGGAAGTTATTTCAGTTTAGATAACGGGCCATGATATTTTTAGGGACGAAAGGAGCTATTGTCTCTACTAAACCGTAAAAAATACAAAGAAATGATGTTGGCTATTCTTGAGAAAAAACGTCTGCGTCTATCCCCTTTGGATATGAGATTTCATCTTCGTGATCTGCTCGGTTCGGGTCACCTCAAAACCATCGAAACACCAAGTGGTTTAGTCATTCGAGCCGTGAAGAATTGAAATTAGGTAAATGAAATACTCTACGCCTTCTATACTTCTAAATTTGTACTATTTTCCTTTTAAGTGCATAATCATTCGGCACGGTTTTTAATGTCTTTCAATCGTAGTGCCTTTATATTGCTTTTCGTCTGTGACCGTCTTTTGTGAGTTTTGTTGCCCTTTTCTTAATTCATGTTGATATTCTTGTCTTTTGTCTTTAACAACTTTAAAGGAATGTTGCATTTTTTGTTGAAACAACTTAAAAAGAAAATTGTTGTGTGTATTTTTGGGAAGATATGATGATATTTACCAGGAAATTTGCAGACGACCTTGTTTGTATGTACTTGCGAGGTGGCAAGATGGGTGGGTTGGATAGCAAGTGAAAATGGGTTCGGGTAGAAACAAGTTGTTCTTTATGTTCAGTTGGAGGCAGGCCAAACCATCGTGGGCTGATCCATACACGCTTTTTTCCTCATATAATAAGCAATATTACAAATATAATAACAATTATAATCTAAATCTTCGAATAAAATTTAAGAGGTTGCGTGTTTAAACTAGTCTTTTGAGCAACTTTCGTGTCGTTTGACCAATACACAGTTTTGCTATGGTTTTTTTATTTTTATTTTTATTTTGCGAGAGTAAATCTACATGAACTCACTCGCAAGTAATTGTGTCAGAGTTACCTGGGACATGGTTTTAAAAAACGTTTGAGGCGTGCGCCTCGAGGCGCGTTGCAAGGCGAAAAACTAAAAAAACGAGTCTGAGGCGCGCCTCATGGGGTTCCGTTTATACAAACGCCTCTAAGGGCTGAGGCGCTAACGCCTCAGGTGGTTTAGGGGGTTTTTGATGTGTGTTTTTTATGTTTTAGACTTTTTTTAGGTCAATTACTTTATTTTTTATAAGACACAGAATTTTTATATATATTTTTTTATTCCGCCTCGAGGTTCGTTTCCGTTCTTTTAAACTTTGACTTGGGACTAGAAATGATCCAATCTTGTTTAATTTCACTATGCAGGGGGTGTTGAAGGGCTTGATTTGTCACTACATGAATATCATAAAATCTACTAATTGGTTGTTATTTATTGTTAACTGTATTATATTTCATAGAAATGAATTCTGTTTAATATTTGTTTGGTTTCTACTATACATCTGTTTGGACAATTAGGTTTCCTCAAGTGAAGGAGTTCAAAATTTCTTTCGCATAACGAAAGAATTCAATACCAGGATTCAAATCTACTCCTCATTCATCGCCAACCTTGTCACCGCCGCCACCACATTCAATAATCTTTATTCTCAAACCAAACATGATTGTTTGGGGTTCCCAGGTTTGTTGTATAGGTTTTGCGAGCTTCCCGCTAGCATTTTTTTTTTACGAATTTAGTTCATTGCTGTTGAAAAAACATGGTTATTCTTTTAACTAGACACATAAATCATAGGCTACTATTTCTTTGAAAAATAATAATTCAAATTCCTATGCAAAACCTGTAGAATTAGGAGCATAATTTATGAGGTCCCATAGTGTAAAGTATGAGGTGTAGTTTAGGAGTAGAGACAGAATTTCTGTTAAAAAAATAATTGAAATTCCTGTTTAAACTTTTATTTTTGTTATTAATAATCATAGAAATAATTGATTATTTGCATTAAATGAGAAAATAAAGCATTGATAACTTGTAATGATGAGCCTGAAGTCATAGTCCAAATTATTGGTACGATGTAGTGATGAATATGAGGACTCTGATATATCAATGTCAAAACTTGAAAAAGACAATAAATAACACCATACAATGTAAAATGGTTGTACCAACTTTAATGAATGAATATGGTAATTCAAAGTTCAAACCACACTGAGATTAATGTCTAACCGTAATGGTTTGAACTAGGGGTGTAAACGAGCCGAGCCGGGGCCGAGCCTGACTGGGCTCGAGCTCGGCTTGTTATGGTTTTATGAAGCTTGAGCTCAAGCTCGGCTCGGTTCGAGCCTACAATCTTGAGCTCGACTCGGCTCGCTAGCAAAATCAAAAGCTCGAGCTTGGCTCGGCTCGGCTCGAGATCGCAAAAGCTCGGCTCGCGAGTGTTATTTAATGGGCCTATGAAATAAGGACTTGGGCTTTGGAGATGTGGGTTATAAATTATAAGAGATATATAAATAACTTATAATTATGTTTGGGCTCGTTTAGGCTCGCGAGCCCAATCGAGCTTTGTATCTAGGGCTCGAGCTCGGGCTCGATAACTAAACGAGCCATATTTTAGGCTCGGGCTCGTTAAGGCTCGGCTCGTTCGGGATTTTTACCGAGCCAATCCCGAGTAGCTCTCGAGCCGTTACGTGTCATTTACACCCCTAGTTTGAACAAATTCACGCCCCTCCCTCTATTCCATTGGTCATCACAATTTTCAAGAAATTCACGCTCAATATGGACGCTAAATATTTCACCCAGGAAGCCAAAATCACCTTTAGCGCCCATGGGGGCGGTGTGGGGGCGTGAATGGGGCATTTAACGCCCTTTTTCGCGAGCCATTACGCTTGGTCTAAAGAAAGAAGAAACAATGCATACTATGTTTATTATAATTTTCATTGTATCAATGACTTTTTGTGTTTTACCATGCTATCATTCAAATTTTAAATTGGATTTCAATATGCTTAAATGCTAAATCATTGACTGAAACAAGTTAAGAACTTAAAAAGTCTTTCTGTTGTGGAATGGAGGGACTGGATCGGAAAAAAGAGTGATTCTAGCTGTAAGATATCTAATGAATCCGTCGCTGATTGATAAAACCATAACACAAAAACAAACAAATAAAATCATGAAACAAAAACAAAAACGCAAACCTCACCTTAAACTAGATCAAATACTCTCACACCTCTCTAGCGTGCACGTTCACACGCCCCTCTCTTCAGTCTTCTCTAGCTACCTCCCAAATAAAAAAAAAATAAACGATATAAATAGTGTAAATAAATAAATATTTAGATTTAGAAAATACCGGGTGTTTTATATTTTTAATTTTAACTTCAAGAAAAACCACCACTTTGATATATTATGAATAGTAAGATATATGATAGTTACATAGCCTAAAACCCTCCTTAATATCCCAATAAGTTTACATTGCAGGAGAAAATGTTTTGGATGTGTCTTTCAAACATGAAGTTGAATAACCGGAATAAAATGTTTGGCAATTTGAAAAATCCGATTTCTTAAGGAATTAACATATTAAATGACCAAAAAGGGGATTTCATTGAAAATTACATCTAATGAACGAGAGTGAAAATGGTTTAAAAATTATAGGGGTCAATTTGTGAATCCTAAACAACCATATCTAATCAAATTGAATTAAGTTTTTTAATCATTATTTAATTAAGGGTAACAAACTTGAGATTTTTTGTCATAATCGTACTCTGGTTTTAATTGTCTGTCATAATCGTACCCTGGTTTTAAATTGTTTGTCTAAATCGTCCCTTGACTTAACTGGATGGAGTTAGTGCCAGGACGATTTAGACAAACAATTAAAATCAGGGTACGGTACGATTATGACAAAAAATCTCAAGTTTATAGTGTCAACTTTTAACAAATCACAGGGACAATTTTAGCATTTTACCCTTTAATTAATTATTATGATTTTTTTTTGAACGACCAACGAATCAATTCCCGAGCACTCTCGGGCACCCTTTTGGCGAATCAGGTACTCGAGAGTACCCGTGCCACCAATTGCCACCAATTCCTGGGAAAACCCGACCAGTCACCCGCCCGAAGGCACGACAGTGAAATAATCGGTAAAACCGGTCGGGATCAGGACTCGAACCCAAACCAATGGCTAGGTCATCCCTCATTTCCCCTCCACCAATGTCTTCCAAATGTAGCTAGTGAGAATTGAATCCAAGCCTCCCATAGAAAACTTTAGGCTATCAACCAACTGAGCTACAAGTGTTAGACTAATTATGATTTTAAATAGCGAATAACAAGTCACCAACCATAAATTAAAACATTAACACACTAAACTTAGCGCATCTACATCAAGGGTGATGTGACAATTAGGTTTGCAGGAAGTGGACTTGGGCCGATGTTGGGTATGTAATTTCACAATCTAACTTTTTTTTTTAATTGTTCCTTGGTAAAAACTACACTAAAATTATTTTTTTTAAGGCCCGTCCTGACCCATGAAAAGATCCGTGGAGGGAATGGTCCGTTGAGAACCGTCCCAAATTAAGAGAAATTTGAGAACTCATACAAATTTATAATTTTTTTTTTTTCAAATATCTTATCTTATATATTGTTAACTGAGAAATGTAAACAAAGGAACAATAAAAAAATTAGATTGTGAAATTACATACATGATATATGTAAGAAAAAGGAAAACTAGTGTAATTTTCTTTAAAAACTTTAGCGAATGGCCTTTTTGGCAAAATCGCTCAGAGCCTGGGGGAAGTTTGGTCTGTCTTCCGGCAGAGGGCAGTTATTGAATGCTTGCAAAGCCCCTACGCTCAAGATTTTCTGATTGTTATCCCGATCGAAGGTCTGGGTCAAAGCATGTCCGCTATTGAATACAAGGCCATTCTTAAATATCGTTTGATGATCAGGGGCGGACATACTTCATGGGGAGGGGTTGCGGACGTTGCGACTCAACTTCGCGCGCGTAGTGGAAAATTTGGGTGTTTTTACAAAATTTGGAAAACGTTGCTACTAAAATGAAAAAAAAATGAAAAACGTTACTACTGATTTTGTGGCCTAGATCCGCCACTGTTGATGATCCCCATGTACTAGGAGGATGAAATATGTCCGATTTGCCGTAAGGCCTGCCTGGATGAATACGGGGAACATGCGGTTCATTGTAAGGAGTTACCCGGTTTCAAATATCGGTATGATTGGGTTTGAAATATTATGTGGGACATTTTAAGACGGGCTGGGATCTCAACCAAGAAGGAGGCCCCTGTGAACTTCCTCTCGGATTCAGCAGAAGGGAGATCCACCCTACGACTAGAAGATCTCTTTGTCTTTGGGTGGGCTGGGGGAAGCATGCTTATGTTGACTTGACGGGTGTATCTCCTCTAGTTGGGTTGAGGGATAGTGACTTTGTAGCAGGGCAAACGGTGCGGAAAACAGAGGCAAAAAAGGTAGAAAAACATGCTAAAGTCTGCGAGGAGAACCAACAAGTTTTTGTATCCTTGGCTTTTGATACCTTTGGCTTATTGGCACCGGAGGTTACCCGTTTCCTGACTAGGGTCTAGCGGGTTATTCATAGTAGTGTCTCGGCTCCGGGTGGGCAGGGTTACGTTTTTAGTAGATTATGATTTGCTATTTAGAAATTGGTGGCGGCGCAGCTTGCTGCCCACCTACCCGCTATCTTAATGTAATTTTCTTAGTCATGGAATGAAATGATCGATTTAATTAAAAAAAAATTAAAAACATATATGTAATCATCCTAATTTAAAAACATATATGTGTAGAAAATACCATTTGCAGCCCTAATCATGTGGGTTTACGACTGAAACACAACCATTCAAAAATTTAAAATTAAATTAAAACCGTGTGTATTCGTATGATGTAAGCCTTTAATATATTGGAATATTGGACAAAATGTGACCGTAGGCTGTTTTGGTAATTACGTAACCTAATTATTCAGGTGTCCCACTGGTTCTTAAATACATCCATATTCCCATATAGATACAATGCTGCAAACATTTGGCCATTATGACCATCTCATGTGATTCATTCAGATTATGTTTTGTTTCCATGTGTGTAGAAAATGACATGATCATGTGTACGGTTGCAAATGAACTGAACTTTCAACGAATAATTCATGAACCGTTCAGCGGAAAGTTCGTTTATGTTCGTTTGTTTAATAAATGAACGAACACGAATAAAAAATTGCGTTCGTTTAGTTAAACAAACAAACATGAACAGTGAACGTTCGGTAACGTGTTCGTTTGTGTTTATAGTTTAATAAGGTTTTTAATTTTTATAGTTTGTCTTGATATTCTTTTATTTTTATTTATTTTACCCAAATAAATAAATAAACAATTTATATGAGGTAAATATATGTATGTGAATTCAATTTTATAAGAAAGTTAATATATGTCTGTTCGTGTTTGTTTTCAATCGTGAACACTTTTTTGTGTTCATGAATGTCCGTTAGTGTTTGTGCGCGTTCATGAACAAAATTAACAAACGAACACGAATATAAAATCTCGTTCGATTCATTTGCAGCCCTAATCACGTGGGTTGGAATACTTGGCAAAATGGCGTGGTGTAATGGTTTAGTCCCGAGTCCGGATAAACTGAACCATTACATCACAACCACCTTAAAATTGATTCAATATTTAGACATTTTTTTTACCCTAAACCCACTTGGCCATGCAAATTCGGTCGCTAATGTTGTAAAAGTAGTTCTTTGTTATGGAACAAATTGGTAATAAGCATTCCGGTTGCTAAAGTCATTTACCATCATGGTTTAAGCTAATGATCATTTATGTAGTAGTGATATAAATAATGCTTGGATGCACGTTTATCATGAAAGGTTTTCGACTTTAAAAACCAAAAGTAGGTCTATAAACAATGTTCATTAATTTCTAGGGTTTTTGAGGATACAAGATGACTAGAGTTAAGAGTGTCTCATAGTAAGATAGCATCAAACTCTCCATGTACATAGTGAGTCAAAATATTCTATAATGTCTAGAGCATCTCCATTATTGTAACATAATGAGAGATCGAGGGACCAGGCTTGGACCAAACACACATAGCGTGTCGTTTCTCCATTCGTTTGATTGATGATAATTAAAGAATAGTTAGACAACTTAAACATCTAAAATCAGCTATATATCAACATTTCTTTCTTGCTACCTATGCCCCAGAGGAATTTAATGACAAGACATGAATTCAAGTCTTGGATTTTAGAATTGAGAGAGATATTGAGAGAGATCAAGAATTCTCCAGAGTTACAATAAGTTGTAGAAAAAAACTTTCAATTTTGAACTTTACCATTTAACTCTTTAACACACTCAAACCATTGAGAACCACTATTGAAATCGATAGATTTATTTATTTTTTCTTAAACGGCATTCTATCATACTCCTAATCCTAAACTAAACCTATATATTACTCTTGCCGAGGATAGAACCTGAGACCTCCTCCTAAGTGGTTCTCTTAGAGGCTTTGCCTCTAGATAGGTCACCAACCCAATGGTCTATAGATTTGTATTTATATGTTGTCATGCAACATAAGGGCCATGTTGTTTGAACTTAGAATGAGTCAAGTCTATATCACACTACAGAAGCTGTATGTATATATATGCCCATTGCTAGTTTCTATGTGTTGTCAATGTCTCCAATGACGTTTCATGTTCCATTAATGTTTATTCTTTTGGATATATAATTGTTTGGTGTACAAAATAGAGATGTGTCGTTATCTTGTATACTGTTTAATAAATCATATGATGGTTTGAAAGGAGTAAATTCAGATATAAACTTGAGCTGTCATCTAATCATTCGGGTATAATTTATGCTTCAGTATATTGTTATAACTTGTGAGTCGGGCTTTTGAAAATGAATAAATAAAGAGAATTTATGAATTTACCATAAGAAATCAATTAATTAAAGACTCTTTAATTTATGTTTAAGTTATAATTTCTCTACTTTAACTTCAAAATGTCAAAGTAGCTGCTTGTGTCTTGTATAACTAGCAGGAACCTGCGCGTTGCGACGGGGCTGCACCCGTAAACTTTTGTTACATATATAATAGTTTTAAACTAAAAGTCATCATGTATTCTTGTGTGAGAATTATTTTGGTGGAAGTCCTTTGATATTGAAAGCACGAATAAAAAATAAAAATTTATGCGGGAGAATATTGAAAACTTGAATCAGAAGACAAGATTTCAATCTCTGAAAAAAAAGTAGCTAAATACTCTAAATGAAGCCATAAAAAAATAAAGAATGGCGCATAGGATGGGTTTGCCATCCCGTAGTACTAACTGATCGATTTTGTTGTATATTCCCGAATATGCTCCGAACGTATATATGTCATTTCTCATGTTGGCGATTGTTTCGTCTAATGAGACACCCATAGGTGTGAAGGAGAAGTTTGTGTTGTATGTGCGGATCAAAGAAACCATGACATTTGATCAAAGAAACCATGAGGTTGCTCTTGATTAACACAATAACCATGATGTTGCTCTTGATTAACACAACATTTGTCTGATTATAATTTTTAACCGTAAACTTTTATTACATATACAATAACTTTTAAACTAAAAGTTATCATGTATTCTTGTTTGACAATTATTTTGGTTTTGCTAATGACCGAGTCAGTCACGAATGAGATGATGCCTATCTCTTTTATTTGAGTTTGAATATGTTAGTCAAATTTTTATGTATTATTTTTAATATAAGTTAATAAGTTATTTAATTGTTGTACTTTTAAACTAAAAGTCATCATGTATTCTTGTTTGACAATTATTTTGGTTTTTCTAATGACCTAGCCAGTCACGAATGGGACGATGCCTATTTCTTTTATTTGAGTTTGAATATGTTAGTCAAATTTTTAGTATAAGTTAATAAGTTTTTTACAAGCTTTTATAAAATATATAAGTTAATAAGTTTTTACAAGCTTTTATAAAATGCTATTGCATTATAAATATAAATGCTAGTTGTAACAACACTACATTATTGTTTGTCATTTATTACACTACATTATTAAATGCTAAAATGTAAAGAGACAATATTGTAAATGAGAAATTATTTATGCATTAACACTTGTACCAAATGCAAAAACAATGTTTTTATGTGTCTTAAAGTTAAATGAAAATTACTATCTTGTCAATCCATAACCTATTATATAGTACTAGTGGGAAGTCCGCGCGTTGCTGCGGGGCGTTTTTGTGAGCTGGGGCAAATTTGTATTGTTTTTGCACCATTATCTACGTAACTTTTGGTTATATAAAGAGTAGTTACCCTTTTGCCCACTCATCTCTATTCATGTATTTCTTTAATTTCATTTTTGAACCAACAATATAATGCTACATGACACACCCACAACAATGTCTTTATTCTTTGTTTAGAGCCATCTAGTAGGGTGCCGCGCTTCGCGACGGGAACATGATGCATTTGTAAGTTTAAAGGTTTCCGAATACTAAACTAAGAATTAGACATTACAACACAAACTATGCAAGTGGTTCAATTTGTTCTTTACTTCACCTCGTTCCTTGGCAGACAATTGTTTGCAACGTTCATTTAAAGAGAATATTTGGCTTTGGAGTTTGTGAGTAGGGGTATAAATGGAAGAAAATGGGTAAAATTTAGTGATTTATACTTGTGCCTTTTCACATGCCATCTTAACTTTGACATTTTGGACATATTTGCCCATGTCTCCCCCTTTATAATGTAACTAGTGGGAAGCCCGCGCGATGCGGCGGGACCTAACTAACACCAAACAGAACATAGACGTGAAAAGTTGATACACATGTCACGTGATTGCTATGGTTATTAGAATCAAATAACCCTCATGCTAGGTGGTGTGCCATACGGATATACCTCAATCAGGCCATTGTGTTTAGTACCGAGCTTCCCATAAAAGAATTTTGTAAAGCAAACAAACATCAAAACAATATTTACAAGCATGGAATCTTCTACTTTGTCATTTGTTTCATACTGAATTACCACATTGCAAGCTAATCAACCACACATTCCCAAAAACCAATATTAATGATTTTTGACTAATCATCCAAAAACTACAGTTTGTGAAAACTTTGATACCAAAGTTCTTGCCAATTCCATCTCTTAAGATACTAACAAACATAAGATATACCCGAAACAAATTACCAATAATTACTTAAGCAAACATAAATTATGTTCAAAACTATTAGGATAAATTAAAGAATTTATTTATAGTCAGGGGCATAAGAAAACTTCAAAAACCAAAGTACAAAAAATGTAATTGTAACATTGTATAGAGTTTCAAACAGTAGCATTTTGACCAACTATAAAGATAAAATAATGCGGTTGGTACATTTCATATTAATTTCATAGAATTAGAATTTATGTTGCCATATATTTCTCCCAAATGACCATAAGGCATAAGCAATTGATGGAAAATATCATTAAAAGACAACACGATTAGACATGTTTCTATATGAACGGCATTAAAATACAACCCGAATCGACATGTTTCCATATGAATAGGTTGAACTTCCCACTAAAGGAAGTAGTACTAACAACAAAACTTGAATTTGACATCAACCCACCTGCAAAATTTTGATTAGTAAATTACACAAACACAATAAAAATAATAATAATAAATAAATAATAATAATAATAATAAACACATTTACATAAATTACATGAAATTCATCACAAAATAAAGATGGGTTTAAGTCATAACATCAATTAGTTGAATAAATTATCGGTCAACCAAATAGATTGAAAAACAAAACAAACACTTATACAAATAGCCAGTAAACAAAAAACATACCTTCATTGATCGGTAATAAAAATTAATCGGTACATCATAAATAAGATCCCAAAAGTGTGATGGCAAACCCTAGATCGGTAATAAAAATTAATCAGTAATAAATTTTTTGAAGGGGGTTGTGGTGGGGGTTTATAGTGGTGGTGGTGTTGAGGTTCTAGTCTTCTAAAGAGAAGTAGAGTAGGAGTAGCATTAAAACGAAGAATATGAAGTGAAGAAGAGAGAACCCTTAAACTTCCCCCACTTTTAATAAACATTAACCTCATTATTAATGACTAAAAGACTCATTTACCCTTATAAAAATGCATCAAGTGTTTGTACTTTAAGCAATCTAATTTGTAATTACTTAAATTTTTCAGGTATCCCTCTTACATGCTTTATAATATAGTATAGATAAGTACGGAACCCACGCGTTGCGGCGGAGTGAACAATTTACAAGTATAAGTTTAGCTGTATGTAATAATAAATAATATAGATATAGATAAGTATACAAGTATACATATAGATGATACACAATTGAACACTAGTGTAACTATAGATCAGGGAACTTTTACGGGCGACAAGATCCGTTGCTTAGTTTCCTCTGACCATACCATACAATGATGAGTTGAACCGAAGAGGAAGAAATTACGTTAACAATTATGTGGATAAGCGTCAAGGAATAAACGGGCTCATCCGGTCGGTCTCCTTTCTAGGCTAACGTTTTAGCCGAATTTTGTGTGTTGGTCAATGAAACACATTGCACTTGTGATTCACTATCACATAAGTGGTTGGATCTCAAAGTAAAGTGTGAACACTTTGAAGAGATGTTTAAGACAACCATGGTTGAAGACCCTTATTATAGGAAAAGACATGGCAATAGAAGTTACTCAAGTCGAGTATACTTTTGAGGTCGGCTGAAGTTTTAACCATGTTTCGGTATGACAAATTTTATGGCAGTTTCTAGTTTTAGTTTGAATTATGTTTTTTTTATGTTTTAATATTTGAAATATGTTTTTTTTCCAGTTATGTAAGATTTTTAATTTTAATGCAATTTGAATTTCAATTATATTTAATTATTTAATCTATTTTAAATTAGATAAAAGGTTATAGGGTACTTTACATATAGTGTTGTCGGTGATTTGATAATTTTAGGGTACTTGATGTGGAATTAATATTGTATTGCAGAATTAGCTGAGAATAGGGTACTTACCAAAAGGTGCTCATCCCCTAATCACAACCTTATACCGTAAATAACTTTACAAGAATCCCCGTTTTAAACCATCAATCATGACTATTCGTTTTCTTTATGAAATATGAACAATCACTTCTATTAGTCCACTCCTCTTTGTTTACATATTCCTTAGTAGTAAATGATGTCTAAATTGTGCATTGCAAAATGTGCCATCAATATACTACTTTAGGTCCATGAGTTATATGTACAAAATACTTTAGTCCTAGTCAATCCTATAATTTCATGTCAATATACTGCTATTGCTTTGGTGCAATTGTTTAGAACTACTAGCGTTTGGATCTGGATTAAATTGTGGGAATAGTGGTGGTTGTCTTAAAGGTTGTACTGTTTGAAATGGTAGTGGTGGCATATTGCCCAATGGGTCTTGTTATGGTGGGATTGGGCCAGTTTGGTTCGGTGGAGGTTGGTTATCTCGGTTGCTGTGATGGCTCATGATTGGTGTTGGTCGGTTTTGGTGAATTACTCTATTCCTTCTAGCTGTCTTTTCAATTTCCGGATCGTAAATTAGCGGTTAAGGTTTGCCCGAATAACGTGTATGATACATGCAACTGAATTACCTGCACAGACACAAACAAGCAAACCACGCGTAATACCGAACTAAATAAAACAGAACAATAATTAAACTAAAAGACTAGGAAAAGAAAAATATTTTTTTGGTTTTTTTAGAGTTTTAAGAAAAGCAATAAAAACTAAAACAAACTATCTAACTAAGCGCACCGATTCCCTGGCAACAAACTATCTAACTAAGAAAAGCATCATTTTGATCGATGTCGTTGGGTCGGTAAAAAATAATGAAAATAAGTAGTAAAGTGAAAGTGAGTCGTATTCTTAGGGAATTGATGGACAGTCGTAGTTTGTATGATTTCTAACTAATAAATTAAATCTAACTAAATTGTAGGTTGTTTTGAGTTTTAAGAAAACGAATTTTAGAAGTTGTAAACAATAATATTAAAGAAGTAACCCCCTCAAGGTTTCCGGTTCAATGATTCACCCTACCCTGGTTTAGATGATTGGATATCACATAAACATAGTTTTGTTGAACGGTTTAAGTTCAGTGATAATCAAAGACAAGTTTTTAATAATAACTCGTACAAATTAATTACCAACCCACGAATAACAACTACCCTCCCGTTAATCAAACTGCTCACGATGCAAGAAAACCGAATGCGAATGATTAAAAGATAAGCAATTGCACAAACGTGACTTATTTAAATAACCCAAACCATAAATATCTTTCAAACGATTAAAAGACAATCCATAAACCAAACCAAACAAGAGTAAGAGTTTCACAAACGAACTGTGCACCCGGAGGTGGTTACAAAGATGTTTAGCCGCTCATCTCCATTGCAATATCTTCAATTGATGTGTTGTTGGAGATTGAATGCATGATTAGATGATTAAGATGATGATTAGGAATGATTAATTGAGGGAAAACACCTTGGGAATGACTAAAAAAGTCTAGGGTTAAGTGTCTTCTCGTTTTGGAGAATAATTATCTATATATGGGGTTTAAACCATCAAATTCGTAACTTATGCTGACAGGGGTGCAAGGTCAGGTGAGACCAGTGCACCTTGCCCTGGTACCCTCCTTAGCTTACGGTGGGGAGCACCAAACTTCTACAAACCTTCCGTTTTGTGCCGGAATTTGAGCACGTGCGCTCAAAGGTATTTTACCTTGCGCTCCAACTCGGAATTTCTTTCTTTCTTCACACTTTCACATGGGATTGCATCCGTAGACTTCCAACCTCTTGTTTAGCTTCCAAAACCTTCATATTAAGCTCCAATTAACTTCATTAAGCCTCAAGTACCTGCAAATCCCAATCATTCTCAAAGTAATTATGTTTTACACAATTAAACACTTAAAACACCTAGTTACACATACTAAAACATGGTTAAACATCCACCACTATCTCACTGCGCATTGTCCTCAATTGCAGTAATTACTTTCCTGAGCGTTACTCACCTTCCACACACTTGAGCGAGGCTATCCATGGTTGTGACCTGTTACCGATAACTAAAAATACAAAAACAAAAACATACAAAACAAAAACAACAGATAAAACTATAACCTCGGGCTGCCTCCCGAGAGCACTAAGTTTATGAGTCTTCAGCCATATTTTTACCTCAATGTGATCATTCTGCATCGTGGACCAGAGTGCTTAAGGCAAAGCTCTCTGACTGTTTATCTGGTCAATTTATATCATTCAGGTTCTAAACAAGGTTTCAACCGATGTCCATTCACCACTTGCCTCAGATGATCATCAAAATCTTCGATCTCGACTTCTCCATAATTTCCGACCCGTGTAACCAAATATGGGCCCGTCCACTTGCTTTTCAGTTTTCCAGGAAACAATTTCAACTTGGAATTATACAGCCAAACCATATGACCCACCTCAATATTCTTCAATCTTATCTTCGCATCATGCAGTTTCTTGACTTTGTCCTTGTATGCCATTGCACTCTCATATGCTTCATCTCGTAGCTCTTTTAAGTTTCCCAATGCCAACTTTCGTGCTTTTCCTGCAGCATCATAATCCATTTTATTCCAATAGGCGTTTTATAGGCAGTGCGACACGCCCACAAAGCATCATCTAATTTAGTGGACCAGTCCTTGCGGTCGGGTCGCACAGTTTTCTATAAAATTTCTTTAATTTGCCTATTGGACACCTCAACTTGCCCACTTGTTTGTGGGTGATACGGTGTCGCAATGCGGTGGTCTACACCATAATTTTTTAGAAGTTTGCCAAAGTAAAAGTTTTTAAAACGAGATCCCCCATCACTAATGATCACACGAGGGATTCCAAAGCGAGTAAAGATGTTATTTTGGACAAATTTGCACACCACCTTATGATCATTCGTCTTGGTGGCAATGGCTTCAATCCATTTCGATATGTAATCCACTCCCACTAAGATGTACAAGCTACCGAATGAATTTGGTAACAGACCCATAAAGTCGATTCCCCGAACATCAAAGATGTTGACAACTAGAATCGGCTGCATGGGCATCTCGTTCCATTTCGAGATGCTACCCATCTGTTGACATTTCAGACAATTCTTAGCAAACTCGAACGCATCTTTGAAAATAGTGGGCCAGTAAAGGCCGCATGAAAGCACTTTGTGGCCCGTCTTTTGACCACTGAAATGGCCACTACAAGCTGTTGTATGCACCATTCTCAACAAACATTGAATTTCATCACCCGGTACACATCTTCGGATGATCTGGTCTGCTCTAACTTTAAAGAGGTATGGGTCATCCCACATGTAATATTTTGCTTGAGCAAGAAAGTGCTGCTTTTTCCTCTTTGACCAGTGCTCTAGAGTGGATCATGTAACTGCATAATTAGCAAAGTCAGCAAACCATGGGTTAGCAGAAATAGATAGTAATTGCTTATCTGGAAACGTGTCATTGATTTCCACTCCCGGTGCTGTTGTTTCATGCACCACGCATGACAAGTGGTCGGTCATCACATTCTCACTCCCCTTCTTGTCACGGATTTCAAGGTCAAATTCTTGCAATAGTAGAATCCAACGAATCAGCCTTGGCTTTGCATCCTTCTTCTCTATGAGGTACCTGACAACACTATGGTCAGAATAAACAATAACTTTATTACCCTACAAATAAGATCTAAATTTATCCAATGTATAAACAACTGCAAGCAACTCTTTCTTAGTAGTGGTATAATTTAACTGAGTATCAGAAAGATTTTTGCTTGCATAGTAAATAGCCACTGGCTTTTTATCCACCCGTTGTCCCAAAACCGCCCAACCGCATAATCGCTAGCATCACACATTATTTCAAAAGGGATGGACCAGTCTGGTGATTGTAAAATAGGAGCCTCATTTAATTTCTATTTAAGGGTGGTAAAAGCTTTCAAACATTCATCATAGAAAACAAATGGGACATCTTTCAACAAAAGGTTACATAGCGGTTTAGTAATAACAGAAAATCCTTTTATGAACCGTCTATAAAACCTGGCGTGTCCAAGAAAGGCATGGACACCTTTAACATTTGTAGGCGGAGGTAAAGTCGAAATTACTTGAATTTTAGCATGGTCCATCTTAATTCCCCCACTTGAGATTACGTGTCCCAACACAATCCCTTCTTGAACCATAAAATGGCTCTTCTACCAACTTAAAACTAGATTTTTTTTGACACATCTTTTCAAAACTTTTGTTAATTGTGTTAAACATGACTCAAAAGATGTGCCAAAGATGGAAAAGTCATCCATGAAGATCTCTAAAGAATCCCTGACCATATCTGAGAAGATAGTCATCATGCATCTTTGAAAGGTCGTTGTGGCGTTACATAGGCCAAATGGCATTCACTTGAATGCGAAAGTACGATATGGACATGTAAACGTTGTCTTCTGTTGATCCTCAGGATGTATAGCAATCTCGTTATATCCTGAATATCCATCTAAAAAGCAGTAAAATTTTTTACCTGCGAGTTTTTCAACTATATGATCAACAAAAGGTAATGGAAAGTGGTCTTTGGAGGTTGCCGAATTCAACTTCATGTAATCAATGAAAATACGCAACCCGGTCATGGGCCGGGTAGCAATTTGCTCACCATCCTCACCTGTAACAATATGTATACCTGCTTTCTTGGGCACTGTCCATGTCGGACTCACCCACTCACTATCTGAAATCGGGTAAACAATACCTGCATCTAGCCACTTCAAGACACCCTTTTTCACAACTTCCCGCATATTCAGGTTCAACCTTCCCTGAGCATCTCTACCCGGCTTTGTACCTTCTTCGGTAATGATCATGTCCATCCAATCACCGCTTTATGCTCTACCAACACTTCCGTCAATGCTTTTTCCTGCACATCAGATAAGTTTGATGCAATAATAACATGACGAGTTTTATTCTCACCCACAAAAGCATATTTCAAATGCTTTGGTAGTTCTTTCAGCTCAAGCTGTGTAGGTGATTCCAATGATTGCTTCAGTTGCATGTCAATGTGCTCTGGTAGGCTTTCCACCTGATGTGTCCAGGTGGGTTTCCCTTCTTTGACTGCCATCACCTCTAACTCGTTCTCCATATCCTTTAGTACCTCCCTGTATTAAACATCTTTCCTGTCACAAACAAAACATGTCTCTGTTGCGTCCTCCTCATTTACATGAATGTGACACATGTCAATAATGTCTGCCATTAATCATTCATCCCCCCTGACAAGAGAATTAGATGTATGGGAAAAAACAATCAACCGAACTTTTCTATTCCCAAATGTCATGTCAACTGTCCCGTTTCTACAATCAATTAAAGCATTTGTATTTGCTAAAAATGGTCTACCAAGTATCACATTTGGTTGTTTAGTTGTGTCTGAAGAGACATAATCCAACACTAGAAAATCAACTGGGTAGTAAAAATCCTCGATTTTGACAATGACATCGTACACTATCCCACAGGGAACTTTGAAGGTCAAATCAGCCAACACCACAGTAGTGTCGGCTTTTTGTAAGGGCCCAAAATCATACTGGTCGTATAAACTCCCCGGTAGGATGCTAACACTAGCTCCGAGATCCAGTAGCACTCGGTCTATCCTAAATTCACCCACTTGAATGGGTATCAAAGGAGTTCCTGGATCCCTAAGCTTAGGAGGAAGTATACCCGACAAAACGACACTGACACTTTCTGAAAAATCAATTTTCTTTGGAACTTTATTTTGCCGTTTTTTGGTACATAACTTCTTCAAATACTTAGCATAGGCGGGAATCTGTTTAATGGCATCCAACAAACGTATGTTGATCTTTACTTGGTTAAAAATTTCCCACATCTCCTCCTGTTGTGGGCTTCTTTCTTTTACCTTTGTTTCTGGTGGCACCAAAGCTGCAGGAAACGGGATGGTATTACCCTCCATACCCTGTTCCTTAGCTTCAGTGTGTTTATCTAATACCCTATTTGGTGATTCAGAAAACGTTACTTTCTTAGTCTTTTTAGGGTTAATAGATGTTTTAATAGATTCCCCCTCATCATCATCATCACTAACATCCTCCCCCACCCCCTCCACAAATGGTGGTGGAGACCATACTTTATTGTCATAAATCTTACCTGAGCGGAGGATACTTACCTGGTTAATCTTTGCGTTCTTGCCATTCCTTGAGCTGCATGATTGATGTGCAGGATTTACTATGGTGGTGCTCGGTAACTTACCTAGATCTTGGCGCATAGTGGACAACTCTTCTGCAATCTGACCCACTTGCTTTGCAAGTGCCTTGTATTCCTTGTTTCGAATTTCGTTGTCCTTCCTAATCTCCTTCATGAAATCTCCTGTTGACTTCATAAACTCAGTCAACATATCTTTCACCGATCTATCTTGCCCTGAAGATCCACCCTGTTGATTGCCTTGACTTCTCCAGTTGCCTTTAGAACTCCCTTGATTGTTTCCCGATCCTTTCTGATAACTTCGTTGGTTGTTGTAGTTCCCTTGGTTTGAGTATCCTCTCTGATTTATTTGATTAGGTACCTATGATGGAGGATTCAATTGGTTAGAAGTATTAGTGTAACTAACATTAGAGTGATTTCGCAAACATGGGTGATATGAATTAGAATTCATATAAAATGGCTTCTGCTGTCCATAAACTTGATTTACTTCCTCATATTTCCCTTATTGAGTAGGACAATCAACATCCATGTGTCCCAAATTGTCACAAGTAGAGCAAATTGTGAAAGAACTAGCTGCCTTTGCTCCATCACTCCTTCTTGCACCTCTACCGGTTGTCAACTATGCAATCTGTCGCTCTAAGCTTGCTATTCTCTTTTCAGCCTTTACATCAACACCCCTAGCTGCACCTGTTCGGCTTCTCCTACTAGTACGAGCCTGTCTCTTTGATGTCACTGATAACCTCTCCATATATTCTCAATCTACATCCTCATGGTTAGTAGAAAATGTACAATTACTGTTGGCAATCAGATCCCTAACATCTTCTGGTAATAAACCGCCATAGAATGACTTAATCAACTCCCACATAGGTATATCATGATGTGGACACTTTCTTAAGAACTCTTTAATCCTAGTGAAAGCTTCATGAAATTGTTCCCCCGAGTGTTGTTGGAAAGTTCTAATGGCCTCTCGAGCCTTAGTAGTACGAGTCATAGTATAATATTCCTCTAAGAATTGTTATTGAAGCTCCTGCCATGTGAAGATACTACCAGCAGACAATGAATGATACCATATTCTCGCTTGATCCTTGAGGGTGAACTGAAACATCATTAACCTCACATCATCCTGACTAAACCCATGTCCCCTAATAGTGTTACAAATCCTCACAAACTCAACAATGTGTAGATAAGGTTCCTCTGTTACTTTACCATAGAAGCTCGGAAGGTTGTTCAAATGTTGGGGTCTAACCTCAAAGTTCCTTCCGTTCTGATGTTGTGGTACTACAGGTGATGTATGCTCGGTAGCTACAGGAATAAAGTGGCTCCCAACGCCTTGTATGGGAGGCCTGTAGTTCACCCTAAGAACTCCATCTACATACTGTGTCTGCCCATTCCCTATCACTTGATTTCATGATTGATTCTGAGGAACCACTCTCTGACCTTAATTCTGTCCTCTCAGATTGAACCATCTCTGATTTCTTTGCTGATATTGCGGACCGAACTCATCATACTCATCGTCGAACTGATCCTGATTCACATAATACCCATCACCATCAACTCCCCAGTCCCAATCAGCAACTCTACCATTAAAAGTGCCTGCTGCACCCTGCATAATGTCATCTCCATAAACTGAACCTGTTGCTCTAGAACAGTGAGATCTCGGGTTCCGGTTTTGTGGTGGTTGTCGATTTAGGGTTAATGGTCGGTTGGGTTGTTGTTGTTATGGGGCCTCAAAAGCTGGATCATTTTCATAATGTTCTTCCCACTCATCATGCTCTTGACGGCCTTTCTTCTTAACAAACAAAATAGGGGCTCCCCACGGAGATGAACTAGGCTGAATGAAACTCTTCTCTAATGTAACACCCAAACCAATGGCGGAAACATCGAGGTGTCGCCTAGTGACGATTGTTCAATAGCTCATGGTACTAAAGTGTAAATATTGATAAATTGATTTAATAGTTTATTACATTGAAATGAGAAACAAAGATACAATGATTCAAACTAACTATTTAAACTGAAATACAATAAATCCCAAAATCTAAGTATAAATTCCAAAGACTTAAAAGGCGTCTAAAAAATAACCTGAAACATGTACGAAAATAGTATAGGTCAATACAAAAATGTATTGGTGAGCATACCCTGTTTTGAATACATATAGTAGAAAAACGTTTCGCAATTCATGTGTTGTATACTGTTTGCAACTATGTATTTAAGTAGTATCCGGGTCAAAACTAACCCTAATAGAATGAGACTAACACAAGAAAACCATTTTTAGTATAATGTATCACAAGATAATGACCAAGGTCTCTCAACTGAGTCACAAGGGGTATATACCATAGTACCATTCATTGAAATGCCAGACCCTCAAAGGTTAATGATTTTGACAAGTCATGGACACACAAATTAACATAAAGCAAACACACATGAGAATTGCATTTAGTGAAAGAATAACATTTAATCATAGTGTACATGAATAGCCTCAAAAGAGTAAAACATGAAAAAGGGGAAAGATATACTCACAGTTTTGCTAAGTGGTAAAACCAACAAAGTTCGTCTCAAAATGCTTGGGAATTCCGAAGAACTCAACCTATATGTATTAGAATACTAATGAGGAAAATGACTTAAAAATTCTAAGGTATCTAAAGTTCTAAGGCATTAGGGTATGGGGAATTAGGATTTTAGGATAAATCGAATACACATAAATTCGTATCTCAAAATAATATGATTAAAGTTTATAAACATGATTAGGTAATATATTATTACCAATTTAATATTAAGATAAAAATATGTTTCGAATAATAAAGACAAAGATTAAATTAAATTATAATAGTAAATAATTACAATAATTAATAGTTATTGCACGAATAATTATGAGTTACTCAAATGAGTCAACCAAATGATAATAATGACTTTATAACATAGCAATGTTTATGTTCTATAAGAAAAATATTTATAAACAGGTTTTTTTAATTAATATAAATGAAGAAGTGATTTATTATGTCAAATTAAACATAAATAAGACTAAAATACAAGATATGATCCAAAAATAATATTTTTGTGAAAAATGAATACTTTCTAATGAGAAATAGTTAAAATAAATTTTCCATAATTTTTCTCAGTTTATTTATATTTAAAATAGATTTAATGAAATTAGATATTGTTTTAATGATTAAAAATGGTAAAAACAACAAAAATAACTATTTTCTGAGAAAATAAAATTTATTTCAGTTTATCATACTTAGAAATAAATTCCGAGAAAATTTGAGATTAAAATAATTAAAATCAAGAAAAATATGAAAATGAGTAATTTTTTTTTACAGAAACTAAAAATGTACTAATTTTCTTTAAGGTGTTAGCATACTACACCTAATTTTTTATAATTTTTGGATTGAAAATGAATTTTCTATAATTATTAATAGTTTATATGCATTTATATGATATAATATAGTTTAAATAAAATATAAAAAAATATGAAAAGGAAACTGAGGGGCGCCTGGGTCGAACCCGGGTTGCCTTCCTCAACATCCACACAATAAACCACTGCACCAAACCATATGATGTTGATTTGTTTGAAACAAAAATGTATTTAAAATATAAAGAAAGTTCACTTTCTTCCCAAATCATCAAAGCCTTAACCCTAACCCTAGAATTTCTAATTTACTAGGATCAACAACGCTTGTTCTTGAAACCATAGGGCTTTTAATCTTGATCATCAAACAAGTAAAATGGCACAAAGAAAAGGACCTTACAGAATCGTGTAGGGATCGAAATCGATTATTGCAGGTTCGGGACTTTGAGTCAAAATTCGAATGGTTGTGGTCACGATTTGGGATGATTTGTTGTGGGTTTATGATGTATGAAGGTTGGGTAATGTTTTTCAAGATTCAATTCATAGTTTTGTTCGGAGATTTCGATCGTTTAATTTCAGTTTCAAGAAGTCGATAGTTACAACTTTAAAACCCGCATTAAACTCATTTAAATCGTGATAATATCGTGTTATGGCCATTGTAACTGTTCGAAAATAATGGAGAATGATCAAAGAACACATTAAATTTAATTAAATATGTCAGAATGGCTTGGTTGTGTTTGGCCGGACATGGTCGCCGGCTGCGAGAGGTTTGCCAGAAAACAGTGTAAGAGGAGGAGGGATTTTTTTTAAAATGTTTGGATTCTTGGCAGAATTGGTCCCTCACTTTGAACTAGGTTAGAAATATTATTGTGTTGATTAGTTTTCCCTTCAAGTTAACCAACTTAACTTAAAATGCTTTTAAAACTTTATAAAACTTGAAATTTTTATAAAATCCATTCCGAATAACGTTTCAACACACACATTTGATTAAAACGTAGACACGGTCCATAATAAATGCAAAAGATAAATTTCGAGTTCGTTTTTGTATTAAATTTGAAAACAACAAAACTTACAGGGACTAACATAGGAACATTTGAATACCCGAAGGACTATAATTGACAACTTGCTAAAGGAAGAGGGTGACGGATGTCACATCTAACAACTCATGTAACTGATTGGATAACTCCTGCATCTCGGGAGGTGCAAGACGATATGGGGCTCAAGCGATTAGGGCTGCACCAGGTGCAAGATCAATACGAAACTCAACCTGACGCTGAGGCGGAAGACCATGTATATCATCAGGAAATACATCAGAAAAGTCACGCATGACGGGAATGTCTTCAATCTTCTTCTCTTCAGTCGATGAAACAGAAACAAGTGCCAGAATAGCAGTATAACCCTTCCGAAGAGACTTGTAGGCCTTCATGCAAGAAATGATACTCAACGGAACACCGCTCTTCTCACCAAAAACCGATAAAATCTCACCATCAGGAAGAGGAAGTCGAATGATCTTGTCAAAACTGACAATCTCGGCACGATACAAAGATAACCAATCCATACCCACAACAACATCAAAACTACCCAAATCAACTGGCATGAGATCATTGGGGAAGGACAAACCCGACAATTCAAGGCGACACTCCCTAAGAACATGTGTAGCCTTAATTCGTTTTCCGTTAGCCAATTCTATGAAGTACTTAGCCTCTAAAGGTGTAGGTAATATATCTAGCAACTGACTAAATGCACCAGATATGAAACTCTTATAGGCACAAGTATCAAATAAAACCGTAGCTTATCGATCATTAAAAAGAAACGTACAGGTAACAGTGTCTGGATCCTGTCGGGCTTCCCCCAAACCGATGACGAAGGCGCGTGCATTCCTGCCACCACCCCCGTTGTTCCCATTACCAGCCCCGTTCTTCCCAGTCTCGTCCTGCTTCATCTTGGGACAGTCTCGCTTGAAATGCCCAAACTCCCCATGGTTAAAACAACCCTGCTTTCCTGGATTCCCCTGAGGAGCGGTAGCAGGAACATTCCCAGAATATTTGGCTGAAGATTGGCCATGCAATCCTTAGCCTGATGGCCCGCCCGATGGCACTGATAACAACGGTTCCTATCACAAACATTCCTAGAATGATGAAATCCACACCGGTTGCACTTCGGCAGCTTCCCAACATATCCCACCTGCCTCTGTTCAGACGACGATCCCAGTGCATCACTCTTCCTCACCTGCTGCTGGGGCTGAGACGACCCAGAACTCTTCCCCACACTCTCCCACTTCCTCTTGTTATTCCTAGGGGCTTTCACAGCAGCTCCCCTAGGAGGCAAAACACCCTCAACAACTTTCATGTTAGTCAGCCTGTAGCCAACCGAACGGTACCCAACAACGTAGACGAATCACCAGCAGCTACTAACCCGACAATCTCCGACACCAACCCAACAATATAGTGCTCTATCCTCCGATACTCTGGCGTAGCCAATCCAGGGCACATCACTGCCAACTCATTATGCTTGGTAGTGTACTCTTCAATCTCCGAACCCACTATCTTGTGATTCCAGCACTCATGCTCTAACCTCTTCACTTCATCCCTAGGGTAGTACTCCGTATGCAACTTCTGAACAAACTCCGTCCATAGCATGGCATTGGCTTCCCTCCAAGCCAAAAGTCTGTGTAGTGGAGTTCCACCAAGTCAAAACAGGGCCTTTACAACTTACGTATACAACTTCATGTGATCAGTATCAGGACAATTACACATGGCAAAAACCGACTCGATCTTCTCAAGCCACCTAAGCAGTCCCACTGCTCCTTTAGTCCCACTGAAATTGTGAGGCTTGCAGTCCATGAACATCTTAAAAGTACACACCGGCTGCACCAGATGTGGCTGATTAACAGCATTACCTAAACCAACAATACCCAATTTAACAACAGAATCACAACACCCAAGATATGGATAAGAGTGGTAGCAATCAAATTACAATCGAGAGCCTGTTGAGTGGCCTGAAAAGCAGTACGTCAGTGCAACATTCACTTGATGCTGAAACAAGTTGTCAACTCATCCTGGGTCATATTCACGTTGCCACGACCGCCGCCACGACCACCAGTACGACTACCTCTAGCACTAGACATCTTCTGCCAACACAAGAACAGAAAACTCAGATTCATCACTAGTACGAACCATTAGTATTCACAAGAATTTAGATCTAGGTCCAATCCAGGATTTTCATGCATCTCAGCTTATGATTTCGTGTGCACCCGAAATCATAAACTGTTCTACATGGTCCTCCAAATGAACTCCTAGTTTGAAGCTCAAGTAATCGGATACTAACACCTAAAGGTGTACTACTACAAGTACAAGTCCAAGATAGTGTGTGTAGGCGAGTGTATCCATTAGAGTATATAAGGGAGATCTCCGAATCCTGGACAGATCTCAAGGGTATGCCGAAGCTACTCCAATGTACACCACTGCCATGTCAACTAGTCAGCCTCTTCGTCATCAAAACTCGAAGACGTGGATAAGATAGGAATAGAAGATAGAAACGGATAAGAGACAAAATGGATGATGTAACACATAGGTGATGATGATACCGACACCCCTGCAAATCAGTAAATGTACCATGTAACACGACTCATATGTATGTGACCGTCTAGTGTGTGTGACTCGGTTATAGACAAGACTCTACATGCAGTCCTAGTTCACTATAACAATTGGCTCTGATACCAATATGTCACACCCTCAAATTCCACTTGAAGGGTTTTACCGCGAGGCACGTGACACACCAGGATCTAAGTCAACGCTCACAATAAACGACAACTATATGTAAAAGATACGTAAACCAAAACCACAAGTTTCATATTCTAAACTAGCAAAGGAAGCTTAAATCTTGTTTACAAACCGACATAAAGTAAATAAAGTTTGAAAATGTTTGAAAACATGAAACTAAAACCCTAGACGCCGTGTGAGACTCCGTGCGCCTAATCCATATGTGGCTACCTTAGCGACCTAAGAAAACATGCCAAAAATGTCAACATATAATGTTGGTGAGTTCACATGTTTTTATAAAACGTTTTCACAAGTTCCAAAGATCATCCCCTGTGACATCCGTCACCCTCGTCTTTCGTCAGATTTACAAAAATTACCCTTGAAATATTTTCATTATAGTCCCTATAAGTTTCATCGTTTTCAAATTTAATTTTTGAAAATATATATATATATATATATTTATTATGGATCGGGTGTAAGTTTTAGTCAAATACGTATCTCGAACGTCAACGCAATGGATTTTATAAAAATTCCAAGTTTTAGAGAGTTTTATAAAGTTTTAAAAAAAAATATTGGTTAATTATCCTAACTTGGTTAGTGTATTTATAAAGAAAACATAACTAAAATCATAATAAATTAACCAAGTTTAAGGTTGAGGGACTAATTTTGCCAAATAGGAAAAGTTTTAAAATTTTTTTCCCCTCCCTCTCCTTCTCGCGTTTTTCCGGCCACAAGCATTCCGGCGGCCGGAATCTTGGTTCCGGCGACATTTTTTTTGGCTTCCTTGGCGTTTTTAGCATTTAATTAAGATGGGTTTACGTTTCTCCAACCATAATAAAGAGTTTCCAGCCATCAATTTAGTTTTAAACACGTTTTAAAGTGGGCAATGATTCGATTTCATGTTGTAACCGTCGAGATATTAACATGAGCTCAAAACGTTCGGGTTTCATCACTAATATATAAATTGATCACCTCAACTCATTGCTGCACATCCACATAATCTAACCCACGAAAAAATACGTCTTACACGCGTCTGAATCGAGTCCATAGGTCGGATTTTGTGCGGGTCTTGAAGCTTCTATATCGGCCCTTAAACACCTTTGTGAGTCCTTGTTTTTATTGCCGTTTTATTTCTTACATCATGCTCTACAAGAGCCCTCTATTACAGCTTTGAATCGGGTATATATATGGGTTATTAGAATTAGGGCTAGGGTTAGGGTTTATGTAAAGCTAATTGGGGAAGAAGATGACTTGTTATAATAGGTTAAATATATTTAAACCTGAGTAAAATCAATAACTTGGTGTTTGGTCTGGTGGTTATGCGTGTAATAGGCACAGGAAAGGGGACGGGTTCGAGTCCCCTGGAACGCGAGTTGGTGTTTTTTTTGACTATTTTTTTTTTATTTATCTTAAAATATATATATTATATAGACTTTGAAATATTCATATTAAATTCATTTTTACTCCAAAAATTATGAAAATTTAGGTGTAGCTTCTTGACATCATAAAGAACATTTCCACATTTTTATTTTCTGAAAAATGTTTTATTTTTATATTTTTATTGAATTAAATTGATTTAATCATAAATAATTGATAAAAAAATTCATTTTTAATGATTTTAATCTCAAACTTTTTGAGTAATTATTTCTAACCATTCTCAACTGAAATGAAAATTATTGGTCAAGAAAATATTTATTTTTATTAATTTTCACATTTTTAATCATTTAAACATGATTTAATCTCATTAAATCAGTTTTAAATATAAATAAGTTTATATAAATTATGGGAAAATTATTCTAATATGTTTACATCAGAAATCATCCATTTTCTATAAAATAAATATTTTTGGATCACGTATAGTATTATTAGTCTTATTTACGTTTAGTTAGACATAATAAAACATTTATTTATTTATACAATTTAAACATCTATTTTATAAATGTTTTTCTTATACAATAGAAATACTCGTATGGTTTAATGTCTTAATTATTTTTTGTTGAATCGTTGTGTAACACAAAAATTATTTATTTATATATTTATGATTATCGTATTATTTTAATTTAGTTAAAGTAACTAACTAAATTATTTTGTCTTAATTATTCAAACATATTGTTGTCTAAATATTTAATCGGTAATAATTATATTACCTAAATCATATTACAAACTTTGGTATATTATTTTTAATATACAACTTTTACATTAATTCGACTAATCATAAAATCTCTAATTCCCCAAATCGACTTAGCAAACCCTAATGCCTTAGACCCTAGATACCTTAGACTTTGTAGACTTTACCTTACTAGTATTTATATACGTTATAGGTTGAATTCCTCGGAATTCTCACTACTTAGCTCACAACCGCTTAAGTGGATTTTGATCGCTTTCGCAAACTGTGAGTATATCTTTCCCCTTTTTACTATTTTACATTTCGGGGTGACTCATGTACTTACTATCAAGTTTACATTTCCTTTTACTAAAATAGCAATTCTTATGTGTGTTTGCTTGTGTTATTTTGTGTATCTATGACCTGTCAAATCATTAACCGTTGCGGCCTGGCATTTCAATGAATAGTACTATGGTTTATACCCTTGTGACTCTGTTGAGAGTCCTCGTCATTGCTATGTATTACATTACTACTAGCGCATACTATATATATCTGCTTTCTTCTCTTAGGGTTGATTTGACCCGGATACTACTTATTTCATCTTGCACAATAACACACGAATTGCTAAAGTTTACCTTGCTATATATAACAAACGGATGTACTCACCAATACATTATATGTGTTGACAAAATTGTTTTGTACATGTTTCAGGTGACGTTTGATGTTTCATGCTTTCACGCTTAGGCTGGACCTAGTGCTTAAATAAAAAGTTGAACATTTAATATTTATGTTTGAGATTTCTATTAAGACTTTTGTATTTCCTTTTTGGATAATGGAAGTTATTTGCTATTAATATTTACAAATTTAGTCCATGTGCTTTTGAACAATCGTCACTACGTGACACCTCGATGTTTCCGCCATCGGTTGGGGTGTTACAGATTGGTATCAGAGCCATGGTTATAGGGAATTAGGTTATTAGTAAATGCTTTTGACCTAGACTATAACTAAGCTACCCATTATATGCTTTCTTTTATCCTCATATTTCTTTAGATATATTTTCTCCTTTTACTTTTCATTATACTCGGAGAAGATTTTTATTCTACAAATGGAACGAAAACACCAAGTTAGGAGTGATATCTATACCATGGTGAATAGTTTCACTCTTTGTATGATTTAGTTATTTATTTATTTATTTTGGAATATTTTCCTTTCGAGATAGGAGACGTCCAAATCTTAAGGAATCTATCCCTCCAAAAGAAACTTACTCACTAAGCTAGGAGTGATATCCTTATCTTAGTGACCAGTTTCACTCCATCATATTTTTACTATTTGGAAGTATATCTTTGAGTTAGGAGTGAAATCCACATCTCGAGGATATATATATTTCTACATTTCAAGATCCGCTAAAGTTTTGGAAATTATTTGTGACGGGGCACGTGCAATCTGGAAGGGTGAGCGCCTGTATTCTGAGTTTTCTGTCTAGGTTGGTAATTCGCATAAATCCCAATCAGACGAGGGACTCGTTTACCTACCTGGGAATTCTCGGGATGAGCATTCACTTATAGGCTAAAGTACGCCCCCACAAGTCACTAATAATATTTCAATTACTTTAGTCAGTCAACAGTTTCTTTGGAAACACTCTTATATCTCGTTTTATACTTGGTATTGTTTTTCATTTGAAGTTTTATCATGATTTTCTTTATGATACTCATAATTTTTCTTATATCAATTTATAATTACTATATCTCACGTTATGTGTTACTTGTCTTGATATAAACTATGGCATTTCCAAGATTTTCGGAATCAAATCTCATAATTATTGTGCACTTTTGTAGATGTCTGATCACGAATCTCGTAAGAGAGCCTCGAAGCGTCAGGCTAAACTGAAATCTGATCAGCGTATCGCGACCATGCTCAATGACAAGTTGGAAACACTTGTTCCTAACATCATTAATGCTATTATTCCAAACCTTAACATGAACGGTAGCTCGAATGGGAACTCTAACGGGGATGCAAGTGGAAATGGTGGGGCTAGTGAGAATAAGTGCACTTTCAAGCACTTCAACTCTTGCCATCCCAACAAGTTTAATGGCACTGAGGGAGCCACTGGGTTACTTGAATGGTTCGAAAGTATGGAGAATACGTTCATTAATAGCGACTGTCCAGCCAACTTACGTGTTCGTCATGCCACGGGTGTTCTTCAAAAGAGAGCGCTCACTTGGTGGAATGGTGAAAAACATGCTCGAGGAACGGAAGCTGCTTTAGCTATGTCTTGGGATGATTTCAAAATCGCCATGACTACTGAGTTCTGTCCTCGTAGTGAGATGAAGAAATTGGAGGATGAGTTCTATCACCTCAAACAGGATAGTGGAAACAATGTTCCCTACAACAACCGTTATCACGAGTTAAGCTTACTGATTCCTCGCATGGTAACCCCGGTATCCTTGGCTATTGAGAAGTATATTGAGGGACTGCCACCTCAGATCCATGATTCGGTTATGGGAAGTAAACCTGCTACTGTAGAAGATGCCATTCGTCTCACAGCATCTCTTACTGACAAGCATGTCAAGGATGGTACTCTAACTCGTAAGGGTACTAAAAGATCTACTGAAACCCCTGCTACTACTGAACCGTCTCAAGCAAACTCTGTCTCTACCTCTAGTTCCAATAAGAAACGAAAAGGTGGAAACCAGAACTATGCTGTTGTTACACCCCTTAATCAGGTTCCTGTTGCAAACACATCTACTGCACCTCAAACTCAAAAGGTTCAGGGAAACTATTCGGGTTCACACCCTAAATGCATTTCATGCAACTTTCACCATCCAACTACTCGACCCTGCTATAAATGTGACACTTGCGGCAAAGCAGGCCACACTGCTTCTCACTGTCGGGAAGCTGAACCTGGGAATGCTCAAAACCAGAGGACTGGTCAACCCAGAGCTTGCTATGCTTGTGGTGATCCTAACCACAGGCAAGATAGGTGTCCTCATTTAGCTGCTTTCATTCAGTCTCGTCAGCAAACCCCAGCACTTCCAGCAGCTCCAGCAGTTCCAGCAATCCAAGCGGCTCCAGCCCGTGGTCGTGCTTTCAACATCAACGCTAACCAAGATCAAGCTACCAACGACGCTGTCAATGGTACATTTCTTATTACTAACTTATATGCTTCGATTTTGTTTGATACCGGTATGGATAGGAGTTTTGTCTCGTTAGAAGTTGAACCTTTACTTGCTCGTACTTGTCCTCACCTTACCCATCCTTTTGCTATGGTGGTTGTTAATGGCAAATCTTATTCTTATATGCTCCGTAAATGCACGTAGAATCTAAACGATTATAAATTTTCTGTTAATCTAAAACCTGCTTTTAGGAACCCTACGAACTGAGTTTATAAACCTTTCTTGGATCAAGTCGTAACTGGTTTTCATCGATAACATGCATATATACACCAGAAACCTTCACTTGAAAGAAATTTCGAGACGAAATTTTCTAAAGTAGGGGAGCCTGTGACATCCGTCACCCTCGTCTTTCGTCAGATTTACAAAAATAACCCTTGAAATATTTTCATTATAGTCCCTATAAGTTTCGTCGTTTTCAAATTTAATTTTTGAATATATATATATATATATATTTATTATGGATCGGGTGTAAGTTTTAGTCAAATACGTATCTCGAACGTCAACGCAATGGATTTTATAAAAATTCCAAGTTTTAGAGAGTTTTATAAAGTTTTAAAAAAAAATATTGGTTAATTATCCTAACTTGGTTAGTGTATTTATAAAGAAAACATAACTAAAATCATAATAAATTAACCAAGTTTAAGGTTGAGGGACTAATTTTGCCAAATAGGAAAAGTTTTAAATTTTTTTTCCCCTCCCTCTCCTTCTCGCGTTTTTCCGGCCACAAGCATTCCAGCGGCCGGAATCTTGGTTCCGGCGACATTTTTTTTGGCTTCCTTGGCGTTTTTAGCATTTAATTAAGATGGGTTTACGTTTCTCCAACCATAATAAAGAGTTTCCAGCCATCAATTTAGTTTTAAACACGTTTTAAAGTGGGCAATGATTCGATTTCATGTTGTAACCGTCGAGATATTAACATGAGCTCAAAACGTTCGGGTTTCATCACTAATATATAAATTGATCACCTCAACTCATTGCTGCACATCCACATAATCTAACCCACGAAAAAATACGTCTTACACGCGTCTGAATCGAGTCCATAGGTCGGATTTTGTGCGGGTCTTGAAGCTTCTATATCGGCCCTTAAACACCTTTGTGAGTCCTTGTTTTTATTGCCGTTTTATTTCTTACATCATGCTCTACAAGAGCCCTCTATTACAGCTTTGAATCGGGTATATATATGGGTTATTAGAATTAGGGCTAGGGTTAGGGTTTATGTAAAGCTAATTGGGGAAGAAGATGACTTGTTATAATAGGTTAAATATATTTAAACCTGAGTAAAATCAATATCTTGGTGTTTGGTCTGGTGGTTATGCGTGTAATAGGCACAGGAAAGGGGACGGGTTCGAGTCCCCTGGAACGCGAGTTGGTGTTTTTTTTGACTATTTCTTTTTTTTTATTTATCTTAAAATATATATATTATATAGACTTTGAAATATTCATATTAAATTCATTTTTACTCCAAAAATTATGAAAATTTAGGTGTAGCTTCTTGACATCATAAAGAACATTTCCACATTTTTATTTTCTGAAAAAATGTTTTATTTTTATATTTTTATTGAATTAAATTGATTTAATCATAAATAATTGATAAAAAAATTCATTTTTAATGATTTTAATCTCAAACTTTTTGAGTAATTATTTCTAACCATTCTCAACTGAAATGAAAATTATTGGTCAAGAAAATATTTATTTTTATTAATTTTCACATTTTTAATCATTTAAACATGATTTAATCTCATTAAATCAGTTTTAAATATAAATAAGTTTATATAAATTATGGGAAAATTATTCTAATATGTTTACATCAGAAATCATCCATTTTCTATAAAATAAATATTTTTGGATCACGTATAGTATTATTAGTCTTATTTACGTTTAGTTAGACATAATAAAACATTTATTTATTTATACAATTTAAACATCTATTTTATAAATGTTTTTCTTATACAATAGAAATACTCGTATGGTTTAATGTCTTAATTATTTTTTGTTGAATCGTTGTGTAACACAAAAATTATTTATTTATATATTTATGATTATCGTATTATTTTAATTTAGTTAAAGTAACTAACTAAATTATTTTGTCTTAATTATTCAAACATATTGTTGTCTAAATATTTAATCGGTAATAATTATATTACCTAAATCATATTACAAACTTTGGTATATTATTTTTAATATACAACTTTTACATTAATTCGACTAATCATAAAATCTCTAATTCCCCAAATCGACTTAGCAAACCCTAATGCCTTAGACCCTAGATACCTTAGACTTTGTAGACTTTACCTTACTAGTATTTATATACGTTATAGGTTGAATTCCTCGGAATTCTCACTACTTAGCTCACAACCGCTTAAGTGGATTTTGATCGCTTTCGCAAACTGTGAGTATATCTTTCCCCTTTTTACTATTTTACATTTCGGGGTGACTCATGTACTTACTATCAAGTTTACATTTCCTTTTACTAAAATAGCAATTCTTATGTGTGTTTGCTTGTGTTATTTTGTGTATCTATGACCTGTCAAATCATTAACCGTTGCGGCCTGGCATTTCAATGAATAGTACTATGGTTTATACCCTTGTGACTCTGTTGAGAGTCCTCGTCATTGCTATGTATTACATTACTACTAGCGCATACTATATATATCTGCTTTCTTCTCTTAGGGTTGATTTGACCCGGATACTACTTATTTCATCTTGCACAATAACACACGAATTGCTAAAGTTTACCTTGCTATATATAACAAACGGATGTACTCACCAATACATTATATGTGTTGACAAAATTGTTTTGTACATGTTTCAGGTGACGTTTGATGTTTCATGCTTTCACGCTTAGGCTGGACCTAGTGCTTAAATAAAAAGTTGAACATTTAATATTTATGTTTGAGATTTCTATTAAGACTTTTGTATTTCCTTTTTGGATAATGGAAGTTATTTGCTATTAATATTTACAAATTTAGTCCATGTGCTTTTGAACAATCGTCACTACGTGACACCTCGATGTTTCCGCCATCGGTTGGGGTGTTACATCCCCGTTACTACTATGTTATAAAAACGTTAGCTAGACGTCAAGTACGAATACTACTACGGTTGGGAACCCACTACTGAACATGTACCATCGTGTAAACCACCCAGACTGTTGGGCTACCGAATCCACGGTAGGCCCGAAGCTAGAGACAATATGCACCCGCCCGGCTCCCAACCGTCGAGTGGGGTTTGTGTGGCCCAATAGATCTATCCACATTTCCCTCGTTATGCTAACCCGCACATTTATGGTTTCCCCCGGGACTTAAAATGAAACACCGTATAGCAAACAAAGATAACCATAGTACGTAGCATGTTTCTCCCCCGAAAGTAAAATCAGTAAAAGTGGGCCTGTGACACTCACCTTAGATTTCGTTCGGTAACAATAGAATAACCGACACAACTGATAGTCCCAGCTATTGGCGACCTAGCATAAAGTTTGTATAAGTGTTTTGACTAATAACCCGTAGGTTAACTAGTCCCCGATTGTCCAGATCGTGACTTTGTTTGTTTAAAATGTGTTTGAACGTTTACCCAACACACTGGACAGACCCAACATCCCGTTGGTGACCCATTACACTAGTTAATCAAGTACATATGGTTTACACACAAGAATCACACATAAAACACTTAGTTTGCATAAAAAATCACATTTATGCAGTCGTGGGGTCGAATCAGAAAACTCCCCAGTTGGTTCGAACTTTACAGGGGTCGAATGGGGTTCCTTGTAGCTGATTCGACCTTTATTCAGTTGGTTCGACCCCTCGAAAGGGGGAACCAAAATCTCGTTCGGCCCAATTGCTGCAGAAACTCATAAAACGCATAAAATCTTACCAAAACAGTCCGAAAACATCACGAAACATCATAAATCACAGTAGTTGATATCATCTAATCTATCCCCATAAAACCCTACCATTTATGCCCCGAAATCCGTCCATTCCAAGAAGAAATCCCAACTTACCCAAAATTGCAAATTGTGGAAATGTCACATCAATGCATGTAATATTTACCCAAAATGGAAACTTTTCAATTTTAACCTTATGAATAGATTATTATGCATGATTTAACATGTATAACAAACCCCTAATCATTTCATCACTAACATAAACAAGATCAAACCCTAGATCTATCATAAAACCCCCAAAATGGGTGAAACTTCATCAATCATCAATTACACCTTATAGTAATTGTAACGACCCAAAATTTAACGAGTCATTACAGATTGGTAATTACGACACACTTTATTAATTACCAATTTAATTAATTCTATTAACATTATTTCTTTTTACTTAATAAAACACCTTCTTTATTTAATCACAATGGGCCGAGCCCATGCAAAACATACTAATTGGGCCAAGCCCATTTATCATTGTTTCTAACCGGGCCAAGCCCGTTACATCCCTTGTGCCACATACGGTTTTAAAACAGCTTGGGCCGAAGCCCATTAAGATTAAAATACATAGTTTTACATGTTTATTTCTTGCCACACTAGGGCCGAGGCCCGTTTATTAGTAGGCCGGCCCAAAGGCCGGTTTTATTTCCACTCTTTTTAACTTGACTTTCATATTATCGAGCTCGGGTTCCCCATTATCTAATCAACCTGAAATGCACGTTAAAAATACGTTAGCCACAAAGCTAGTGAGTGATGCCAGATTCGTTAGACTCGTTTTATAACATAATAACAACAATTCTCGTATGGTTCGGTCATTCTAAGGTGGAATATATTTATCGATGGAGCACTTTACAAATGCTTTATTGTGGTTCCAAACCTCTAATTGGTTTAGAAAAATATATCCCGGTAATACCGAATGGATCCACTCTACGTGATTTCTATACGACCGATTCTATTAACTCTTTCATGATCATGAACCAATATATCATTTAAACACACGTAAAAACTAACATGCATTCACCCCGAAATCATTAAAACATATGGGGTACATGCACTCACGTTGGTTATTTTCGAGTCTATACTTTCACTAGATGTGAGATTTCTATGTTCCACGAGTTCCTGTTACAACATTAAACCAAGTTATCGTACACAATTATATCAATAATTATACGTATAGCTGGCCATTACAGCTTAGGCATAAAGATCTAACTAAAAGCTGGCCATTACAGCTTGGCACATGAACTTAAGGACTCTAGACTCGTTACTTACCCGGATGCTCATTTGCACTAATAATCTTCGGCTAGTTCTTAAAGCCGGTTAGTTTTAAGGTGGAAAGGTTGGATATTCTTTGGTGTACTTGGTTTATTTAGCTAGGATAAGTAATCTAGGATAGTTGAGGTGATGGTTTAAAGGTCATAGGATATGGGCCGATTAGTATTAAGGTTGTGAAGAGTGGTTTTCATGTTGAGAGAGAGTGGTATTGTGAGTGTAAAATGGTTGTAAGAAAAGCCTCATCTTGGCCGATGGTTTTTGGTTATATAGACTAAGTTCATGCATGGCTAATCTACTCCTAGGTGATGAGGTGTTGCACTACCATCACATGGAGTGTTGGAGTGTCCATCTTCATAAGATTTGAGTAGAATATTCTTAAGAAGTGGCGGTTGTCTCTTGTGAAGGAGGGCCGCATAATTAGCTTGGGTTATTGGGCTTAGGCTTAGCATTTGGGCTTACATAAAGCATGGGTCCATATAATAATTATAGATTAATCTTCACAAGGTATTGGTCCATACTTATTGATTAGGGAAGCCCATTATAAGCCCAATGATCTAGCCCAGTTTTAAAGTATTCGGCCCACTCTATATCCATATCGGGTTCTATATAAAAGCCCCACTACTATGTATTGGGCCCTAAAACCCTCCTAATCCACATAAAATGATTATCGGGGCCATATGATACTATCGATTAGGCCCACATCTTTCAATCGGGCTCTAAAAATATTTGGCCCACTTAAAATAGGTTATTGGGCCGAGCTGGTTATCCGGGTACGTTATTGGGGCCATAGGTGGCCCAATCACAATATTAATTAATTGTTATTAATTAATCTAATTTTCGTTAATTATGACGTCATAAATTTTCGGATGTTACAGTAATCGTAAATCATCATCTAAAACAGTCCTAGATCATTTACATATAATCTATTCAGCATTCAAACATCATATAACACCTCATTTAACTTCATTAACACAAATGATTTTTGTATGAAAACTCATTATTAATGAAAAGGTTTTGTTTAGAAAGATGTTAGAAAGGTTTTTATCCATGAAAACTTGTTCAAATCAGATCTGGACACTTAGGGTTTGATAAAAACGAATGAAAATTGATTAAAAAGGGTTTAGATGATGAACACACCTTGATTCTTCGCTTGTTTATGTAATAGAACGTGTTTTTGATTAGGATCTGAAAAAACGAGATCAAAAACTCCCCCTTACAGGTTTGGGGTTGAGAGAGAGAGAGAGAGAGAGAGAGAGAGAGAGAGAGAGAGAGAGCACTTGGAGGCGAGTTAGGGGTGTGAAATGATGAGAAACTTGCAAAGTATGGTATTTATAGTCAGCACCTGCTTCGCACCCTTCTAGGTCGAATAAAGGTCCAATCGACCTTGTCATAGGTCGAATCAATTTTACTTGGGTCGAACCAGAATTCAGTAAACCCAATTTCTATGATTTTTCCGTTTAAACGCGTTCTAACACATGTTAACACATCCTAACACATGAACATGCATTCCTAACATATGTTAATTATATTAAACCACATATAGTCACATATTTAAACATTGCATATCATATAGAATAATTCATACTCGTTACTTGATCCAACTATGTAATTTCACCAACACCCGGACTCGAGACTCGTGTGTGTATGTTACTCCCAATGATCCCCCGAATCATTGAACCCTGGACAATCCGTAAGTGTAAATTAACTCCCGATGATTCCCCAAATCATCGACCCGACTCAACTGACCCAGTTAAGTGTAACGTATGCATGACTCGCTAAGGTAGACTTACTAGTTGATAAAAGTTACTAACCTGAGTTTGCCGGGTGTCACATACAACCACTCTATATAATATAAATAACAAACTTACATTAAAAAGTACAAGTAAAGCTCTCAACAATTGTTTTGTACTAGTCGGTTTACCCACGCGTTTCAGCGGGATCCACAAATGGGTTGCAATACGACATTATGTTTACTTAGGTTTTTTGCCGCAAGTTACGCAAAAAGAATAGAAATGTGCATACTATGTTTTAACAAATATTCGTAGAAAGAGAACTTGGAATTTCTCTTACCAAAACATATCAATAAAAGACTACACCAACCTTAAATTTTCTAAACAAACAGACAATCCTTTAACCAATACCTAATGAACAACTTGTATATCATATCATCAATCTATCATAAAACGCCTAAAAATTAATCAACTAATAAAAGCTATAGAGCCTAATTTCACGTAATTATCATGATTAAAATTGAAAACAAAAATGATTACGTTGAATGATATAAAAAATGTGCTCTGGTTAGCTTGACTTTAACTCTAGGAAGACTTCAGTCACTATGTTTAAAGTTTTAAAACTCATACAAGTTTAGTTGAGATAAGATTATCATTGTGGTAAATTATTATGTTTAATCGCCATTATATGAAATTTATTAAAAAATATTGTTATCCCGTGTGTTTATTTAGTTTGGGTGAGTTCCATTTTCATATAAAAGTTGATTATATTCTATGGGCATTTAGGGAAAAAAAATGGTAAAATTTAGAAAATTGAAAATAAACTTTTGATATGTCATCTTAACTTTGGACTATTTAGACATATTTGCCCATGACTCATCTTTTATAATGTAGTATAGATATAGATAATATAGATAAAAATAAAATGAGACATTTCAATAATTTAAAGGGGCTAAGTGTAATTAATAGAAGATGAGGGACTAATGAGTTATTAAAAATAGAAACTAGAAAAGGAAATTGCGTACTGGTCAGGATCGCTATTGTCAAAAGGCAATTGACGCTGGGATATATTGCTTTATTCTGTTGGGTACCAAAGTCAAAGTCTATGGAAAGTGTGTGTTATCTTTTTAGGACACATATATTCCTCTTAAAAAACCCTTATAAAGTGTTGTATATGTTATGGAGTGAAAGTATAAGTACTATATTGTGTTATTTTAGCGCCATGTTAGAACGAGGGTCTACTGTCTCATTTGATAACACATAAATAATGGAATAA